>JAHZTW010000008.1:13945807-14026170 GCA_020283515.1 Alliaria petiolata | reverse complement strand
GGTTGATTAATAGATGCGAGAGTATTATTAATTGCCTGAACTAATGTTAGATGAGCAAAATACCTATTCGCAAAGAGATTTGGTTTAGGATTTTGTGAACAATCGAACCTGATATTAATGCTTGTCTGAATTGTTTGAATTTGCAAAGAGATTTGGAATTCTAGGGTTTAGACATAGATAATATTCGCAGCGAGAGTTGGTTGATTTTACATTAGTGTTTCGAGTTCAAGAACAGTGCTTAATAATTCCTAACATCCTGTCTAGACCTGCAATTTAGATCACCTGAGAATTTCCCTAAACCTAGCGTTTCGTCTCCTGAACTTACATCGCTTTTAATTGCTTTCTGTTTTTACTTTTAATTATTTCTTCTTAGCTTAATTCGAAATTAGAAAACTGATGTGTCACTATCCCTTCCTTGTGGATTCGATCCCTAAGTACTACAACTGATCTCTTAATTTGAGAGAGTAGCTCTAGGGTAAATTTGACCCATATCAAGAGTCAGTTGAGTCTGTCAAAAATTTGTTTTATTGAGTCAAAATCAGTTGAAACTTTCGATTTTTCTTGGAACTAACCCCAGAATGTTGACACTTGAAGGACCATTGCTTTAGTAGTTGATTACAGGTCTTACTAAGTAGAAAGCTGCAAGTGGATCAATCTAACAGAGAGAGTTCAGATTCCCTTATAAGAGCTAGGTATGCACTGAACTTGATTCCTCTTTCACCTCGGAACAAGATTAGCTAGTTGCAGTCTCTCCTTGATCTTCCCTTGAGAAAAGAAAAGATATAAGAAGTCTGACCAAGGAATTGTGCAAAGATCCTCATGAGCCTGTATCCTCACAAGGAACAATATTAGTGAGAGCTCATGAACCTGTCTCCTTACAAGGAACACAAGTAAAGAGCAGCACTATTCCAAGGCTTCAAAAGGAAAAGAATGAGTCAATGAAAAGATCTTAGAACACCCTGAAAATGGGCAGCAGTTGACTAAGAGAAGAGAAAATAGGAGGAATATCTTGTTCAAAGCACTAAGGAAGGGAAAGAATCAGGAAAGTTCTTTGGTCATACCACTGATAGAGTTCAAAATTTCACTAAGGAAAAGATCTGGATTCAAATTGGGAGATTGCTAAGCTTGTGGTAAGTACACTGAACATTACCTAAGGTTGGTTCTATTTCATGTGGATTCAAGAGTGTTAACGGTTGTAACGTTCTAAAGGATAGCTGGAAGTTTCTGTTTTCAAACTTCTACTTCATTCTAATTTTTTGTTTTGCTTGAGGGCAAGCAAAAGCTAAGTCTGGGGGAGTTGGTATATCATGGCTTTTACCCGTTTTCTAACCATGATATAAGTGTTTTTATAGAGTCTTTTGGCATTTTTAGAGTCCTATTAGAGTCTTTACAGGATCGAGAGCAAATGGAGCTTAAAAGGAGATTTTGAAGCTTTTTAGAGCGTTTTGGAGAAGCAGCCAAAGTGATGAAGTCGGAGCTGATTTATACGCAGGGTGTCGATCGACACTAACCCTTGGTGTCGATCGACACTAACCCTTGGTGTCGATCGACACCAATCAAGCCGACCAAAGCTGCACAATTTCCATCAGAAAAAGGAAATCAACCCATGTTTGAAGAAATTACAAGACTGCCCCTGACGAAAATCTTCCTCTATAAATAGTTTTCAGGCATTGTTTAGCCAAAGACCTGATCATAATTTTCTGTTTTTGAGACTTAGAGAGAGATTGATCCTGAGATTTTGGGGAGACAATTCTAACTCTTCTGAGCTAGATTTCGAACCCCTGTATCATTCTCTATTCTTTTTATGCAATTTATTTCAGTCATGATTTGTGCTTTCATCTCTATGTCTTAGTAGTTTGCTAGTTAGGTTAGGGTGATTTAGGGTTGATGATGAGTTTGTAGAATTATTATCTTGTTAGAAAAAAATAACTTGGATCTTCATCTTGATTTGTGCTTATATTGATTTCTGAAATTGATCACCTAGAAATCAAACCCTAGGTTGTTTAATAGATGCGAGAGCATTATTGATAACTTGACCTAATCATAGATGAGCAAAATATCTATTCGCAAAGAGATTTGGTTTAGGTATTTTGTGAACAATCGAACCTGTTTTTAATGCTTGCCTTAATTGTTTGAATTCGCAAAGAGATTTGGTTTTCTTGAATTTAGGCATAGATAACTTCTGCAACGAGAGTTGATTAGTTTTAAACTAGTGTTTCGAGTTCTAGACGGATCTTCATAATTTCCTGACAATATAATATCTGCATTCTCTGATTCATCCTGATAATCATCCTTGCCTAGCGTTTCGTCTCCTGAACTTTAATCCACCTTTAATTCTGTTTCTGATTTACTTAGTAGTTCTATTTATTTTAAATTAATTGATCTAGCATAATCTGAATTTAGAAACCTTAGTGTAGCATCTACTTCCCTTGGGATTCGATACCCCTTATACTTCAATTGCATTTGTTGTGCACTTGCAGTGTTTTATTAGGATAAAACCTGATCCCTATCACCGTCATCTCCTTATACATGTCCCCATCTGACTCAGTGATTTTCTTCCTTTCCCTTTTTTCATTATATTAAAAATCGGAACCCACCCCTTTCTAGTCTAACCAGCAATATCGGCTTAGAATATCGATATCAAGCCGTTTTAATATCTAAACCACCTAAACTAGTGTTGACTCGAGTTGTGAGTTAACGTCTACATGGGAATCCAACCTTGTCGGCCTAAACCCAACACTTTTTGCCTAAGAAGATTCGAAAATGATGTAAAGGCCTCACATGCTCTCACAATAGTGTTTATGGTTTAAAACAAAGGTTAAGGTTTTGTGTGTTCTCTGGTACTTGGACTAGCAGAAGGGTGGTAAAAAAGGGAAAGAGAGTCCAAGCGAAATCTATAAGTTAATCAACAAGCATGAATAACATAATTAAATTTTCAGTTTTAACGGTTCAAGTTCATTAGGGAAATGGTTCAAATCGCAATGCATCTAGCTAAGACCGAATTTTTACAAGACGAATTCTAAATGTGGTGCTGCCTTAAGCTCGATCTAATTCAAAATGCATCAAACAAACAAGAACTAAGGCATTGAATTCATGACTTAAAAAAGGCTGTTTACAAGGATTCAGTATACTTTACACCCTATGCGAATGCTATGAATCCTAAATGAATGTATCTAGACTCAATCCTAAAATGGGAGTGCAACTACATGATTTCTTTTTGTGGGATAAATTTTCAAAAAATATCAAGTTTTTTGTGGTTTTCTATGCAATTGTATGAATGCATGATGTTTATTCTAAGTGAATGCAAGTGCTACGTACTCTCCCAAACTTAAATCACATAGTTCATGTGTGATAGAAGAGAGGAAGAATACGATCCTAAGAAAATGCAAAATAAATCAAACAAAGAGCAAAAAAAAAATATGCTTATATACAGAGGTTTTGGAGTGACACCTCAGGTTTTGATGTGATGTGCGGACGTGGTGTCCTCACTGGTTGAGAGAGAGGGATTGTCCGATTCCAGTATCGGGGACTGGCTTGCGCGTCTTTTTCTCGATATGTTCCCCTCTTGGTAGGAATGTCTTCCTGACTCACTTGGCTCGTGATCCCTTGGCAGACACGAGAAGGAATGCCTCTCCTGGAGCATTTGGATGTCTGCTTCGTCAGACTCTTCTTCTTCTTCGCCTTTCGGCTCTCCAGGTGACATATCGGCTTCAAGCCGTGGTGACGAGGTCGATCCCTTTAGTTTTGACGTGAGGGCCTTGATTTGGCCTTTTAGACCCTTCACGTGCCCTTTGATTCCCTTCACCGTAGAGACCACCTTCCTAATCGAGCGATCTTCCCACTTGCAGTATCGTTGAAGTACGTTGATCCGGTCGTGTGCCGACTTGAGAGTTAGGTGTGTACCACTCATGATAGGATCGAAGTGATAACGCTCTGCTCCATAGATTGGGAAGCCGTATTCGTCAGTAGGTTCATCATAGCCTTCTTCATCTGCGTCTTCTTCCTCGGCAACGATATCGGCTTCCTCCCGATATTCTTCCTCGTAATCCCCTTGGAAGTCGGCTCCATAGGGGAAGAGGTGTTCCTCCTACGGCTCAAAATCCAGATGCTGAGGTTCTCTGATCGTGGTCAGGTACGGGTTTGGTAGGAATAGCACGGCAGCGCTCCCTGACGGAAGGGTGAACTGATATCGGTCTTCCCGAGGAACTGACACATCTTCAAGTATATTATGTCTAGCCAGCGGATCCCGTGCGTCGACTCCTCAAGATCGACAGTAGCTTCCTTCAGGATGGCAGTTACAACTCCTCCACAGCCTACTTGAGGACTCTCGCTTGGTGTGGAAATCATCCACGACTTGTAATGGAGGAGCTCCTTGAGCAAAATCGTGATCAACCCGGTACTCTTCATGCTTCCCCTCAGTTCGGTCCCATTCCGGGTCTCCTGGATGATCTCTACCAGACTGTCATCCATTATCTCCAGCTCCTTCGTCAGGACAGCTCCACATTCCTTTCTTGCAAAGAATGTATGTGCAATGGCTCTTTGCACAAACCTCAAGGCTGGATGCCTTATCCTGGTGCTCTTGTTCACTCCGGGCTTGTACGTGCCCACCCCAATGTGCCCCCACAATGCCTCAAGCTCCTCCCTTTCGATATTGAGGGTCATCTCGCGCATATCGCCCTGGCTGAATCCGAATATCGACTCGAGATCCCGAAATGACATTCGGTGTGTCTCGCTTCCATACTTGAAACGTATGTAGCCGTCTCCATCTTCCTCTGGAGTCTTTTCTCTGAAGGTGTAGAAGGTCACTTCCAGTGACGCTAGGAACTGGAAGGTTGCTTTGTCGTGAGATGCGTAGGCATTCTCCATGAAGCGTTTTAGACCCATCGCGTTAAATAGGATCTGGCAGTCTTCGTAGATGCCCAGCTCGATCATGATTTACTCGTGGGGGTAGCGTGTGGCCTTAAACTCCATTCGCCTGAATGTTGCACGCATATCGGCCAGTGTGGGTCGGGAAGTTGTGCTTCTTCTTCCCGATGCACGTGTGGGTGAGCGAACTGTAACAGCTCGGCTGGAACTCCCTAATGATCTCTTTCCTTCTCTCTTCTCTGATTGGTAATCCCTCGATCTTCCAAGGACAGCTCCGCTTCTTGTTGCTCCCACCATTGTACCTATCAACAAAAACACTCGAAAGTGTGTAAGTACAAGGAAAAACATCAACAGCAGCAGATCTCTTGCATGCGTGTTTACACTTAAGCATCTCTATTCATGACTAGAGAGAGACTCGAGCAAACACTTAATATTTCTACATCAGACCGAGATAAACCTAAATCGTGAAGGGCAACGATTTTTCCTTTAAGCGGTTCTTCACGAATTCAAGTGTTTAAACAAAATATGCATTCATCAAGGGTGAAAAGGGGGGTTTCCAAAATTTTGACATTTCAAAAGAGTTTAGTCGTGAAGCTATTCTCACAAATAGAAGTGCCAAAATTCTAGAAACATCCTACAAAAAAACCCTAAGTGTCTTATGCAAAATTGTCTACCAAATACTCCTTCATCTACTCTCAAACCCCCTAATGGCAACGAATCTAAACAATCCTAAGCAACATCCAAACAAACCATATCGATCCAGAGTGAATATTTACCTAGCACGATTTTTGCAAAATCTTTTGAGGAAAAGCGCAGAGATTCAGGTTGCGAATTTAAACTAAAGACAAATTTGCTGGGTTTGACAGTGATGGGAAATGGAAGAGAGAGGCGATAGTGATAGCTCTTTTAAAGAGGAGACAAGGGGTGAAAAGGGTTTGACTAGGGTTTCTCGGTTTGGGGAATAGCTGTCGGCTAATCCCAACCAAGTATTCTTGCCTTAACCGGAAAAGTGGGCCATGAATTTGAGCGATTTTCTCGGATTTGCTAAGTAAAAAAAACCCTATTACCTGGATGACCATATCGGTTTGAGCCTGATATGGCTGACTGTTAGTCTAGATATCAGCTTGTTCCCGATATTTGACCCTGATAAAGATTGTCTGGCTTGGACTTCGTTCCATATCGGCTACACACCGTTATGCCTGCTCAACATGGAATGCCCTGGAATGTTTTCACGGTGTTAAACCGATATTTCATCCCGTTGCTGAGTTAGACAATCTTTACAATGGTTTTTGCTCCTTTTGTGCACAAGTGACCCCACCTTATTCTCTCTTAAGATCCTGAAAGCATTAAACTAGACTAAAAAAAAGCATTAATATGTACATGGATAATCTTGGGGTGCCTCCCAAGAGCGCTTTCTTTTGAGTCACTTAGCTTGACTTTTCTTGATTCATTTTTCAGTGTGAAAAGGGGGAATGGATACCCCTCGATCCTGTAGGAAGGATCTTTACTTTCCTTGATCATGGAGATGAAATTAGCAAGAGACACATGAGAGATTTCCTCTTTGCTTGCCTTAGTACCCGCTTTATCAGTCAAATCGGTGTCTTTTATCACCCTAAGGTAAGCAAAGGGTTTAACCTTTCCCTTGCATCTCAGCTTGTTTCTCATCTCACCACCAGCAGAGAGCACAGGTTTGAGAGTCATACCTTCCAAAAGATCACCGAGGGTTGGTCCTTGGACATAGGACTTCTTGCAAGTGATCACCTCCTTTGGTGCTTCTTGGATTTCTTCGGTTTGCCCTTCGAACATGGCATTGAGGCAGACTCCATCAAATGTTTCTCCATCATAGCATATCTCCAACGATGGATCTTTGATTTTTTCAATCGTCTTCTTTAGCTCAAGGGAGTATGCATGCTCCCTTTCATCGATCCCTTTCTCTTTTGTATCGAAATGCATTACCAAGCTCACGGTTAGTCTCAGCTCCACCTTGCCGCTTTTGCAATCGAACATGCAACCGGTCGAGGCTAGAAAAGGTCTTCCCAACAGAAGGGTCTCCTTGACATCTTGGTCCATTTCTATCACCACGAAGTCGCTTGGCAGCAACACGTTTCCAATCATGAGAGGCAAGTCCAGCATCTTCCCAACCGTCTTTCTTTCACTTCCATCGGCCAGTGATAACGGCTTCTTACAGTCGGTGTAGCTGTTGTAGCCGAGACGCTTTGCTGTGGCTAGAATCATCACATTGATGCTTGCACCGAGATCACACAAACAGTTGTCAAAGGTGATCCCACCAAGTGTGCATGGGAGAGTGAACGATCCTGGATCTTCCAACTTCTTCACTACCAAGGTTTCTTCCTTAGGCTTCTCTTCACGAGCTGCTGCATTCCTTCCTATGGTTGCCATTGCATCGGCATAGAGCTTGTCCTTCAAAGCTACGAGGAAAGCTGGAACAGGCTTGGTCTTGTCGACATTGCTGAATAAATCTTCAACCTTCTTCAAAGTTTCGATCAATTCGGCCTCTTGTTCTTCTATGAGACGCTTCTTATGCTTTTGGGGGTATGGCGTTGGCGGTTTGTAGACTCGCAGGAATGGCGCTTTTGGTGGATTCATCACCTGTTGTTCTTCATGAGTTGCCAAATTTTGAGATCTCCCTCCCCCATTTAGGATATCGAAGTCCTCATCGACTAGAGCCTGTTTTGGAGAGGCTGTTTCGGCTTGATCCCGTTTTTCCTCGTCGAAAGTGGTGATCATTTGGCAGTACTCTTTTGGATTCATGACGGATTTGCCAGGAAGGTTGCTTGGTTGGCTTGTAGATGCAATGCCTTTGTTGTTTTCAAGTGCCTTGACACGAGCGGCCAAAGCTTCAATCTTCCCGGATAGCTCGGTGTTTACACCATCTATCTTGTTATGCACTTCAGCAAATCGTTTGTGCATATCCGTCTGAATGTGGGGTTGTCCTTGGAGAAGTTGCTTGAGAGTGCCTTCCAAGTCAAACCCAGCTTGAGCAGGTGGGTTTCCTTGCTGTTGTTGGAAACCAGGTGGCACAACGGTTTGTTGTCGTGGCGGGTAGCCGCCTTGAAATGGGTATCTTGGTACAAACCCTTGTTGATTCGTGTTAGTCACGAATTGTTTTGCTCCTCCTACCTGTTGCTGTGGGTAGGTCTGGTCATGTGGGTTGGCAATGTTTGTGTTTCTATAGGAGAGGTTGTTATTTGGTCTCCATGTAGTATAACTCCTTGAGTGTTGATGTAGTAAACATCTTCGGTCTGAACGTCCTCTCCCTCTTGGACTTGAGTGTATTCCTCCACGAAATGGACCTCCTTTTGTACTTGAGCAAGTAGCAGTTTGTCTAGTTTCTCGTTTAGTTCCTTGATCACTTTCCGGCTTCAATCTACTTCTTCTTTGGAGCCCCGGTTGGATCTGTCGTAGTCTTCATGGTAGGAAGAGTCACTCNAGTAGCAGTTTGTCTAGTTTCTCGTTTAGTTCCTTGATCACTTTCCGGCTTCAATCTACTTCTTCTTTGGAGCCCCGGTTGGATCTGTCGTAGTCTTCATGGTAGGAAGAGTCACTCTGAGCTAAGTTCTCAACTAGCTCAAGACCATCTTCTACGTCCTTTGCTAGGAAGTTTCCATTACTCGCTGTATCGAGCAACATTCGGATTTTTGGAATAACACCTCGGTATAAAGTATTGGGGAGTGACTCTTGGCTGAACCCATGGTGAGGGCACTGAGTCGTGTATCCCTTGAATCGTTCTCAGGCTTCTCTGAAGGCTTCATTGGATTTCTGAGTAAATCCACTTATCTCGTTCCTCAATCGGGCTGTCCTCGATGTGGAGAAGAACTTTGTCAAGAATGCCTTCTTGCATTCTGCCCACGAGGTAATGGATCCGTGTGGCAGTCTTCTCCCAAACGTGTGCTTTGTCTCCCAATGAGAAAGGGAACAAACTCGTCTTGAAGCCGTCTTCGCTTACACCGTTTATCTTGGTCATGGCGCATACACGGTCGAACTGGTCGAGATGGTCGAGTGGGTCTTTCAAGGGCAGACCGAAGAATCGGTTGTTCTGCACCATGGAGATGAGATCACTCTTGATCTCGAAGTTGTTGTTCTGCACTGGTGGCGGCTGGATGCCGTGTCGGCTTGCAGTGGATATCGGTGCATCTTCTGCACCGATTTGCCTCACAACTCTTGGAGGAGCTGCAACACCAGGTTGTCCTTGAACGCCTTGTACTCCTTGTGGACCCTGGGGTACTTGTGCACCAGCTGCGCCCGCAGCTCCTTGAGCACCTTGTTGATTCTCCTTCGCCACACGGTTTTCAATTTTGGCTTGTTCCCGATTTCGTCTAGCTGATCTTTCGAGCAGGTGAATATCGTCGATTGGGGGAACAAGATTTGTTGTGCCGTGTGAACGTAGGTTCATGTACCTATTAAAACAAAGAAATTAGGTAGAAGTGTTAAATAACTTGAAAACTAAAAACTTGTCCTTGCAACGACCAAGAACCGAAATGACTAAACTTAACCCCAAATGGCAACAACGCCAATTGATAACAGGCTTTTTACCCTGTTAGGTCAATGACCCAACATTGTTAACCGTTTGCAGTATAATGTATGGGGTATCAGTCCATTTTGAGAGTGTTTAGTGGACAGATCGGTTATATCGGTATTACAAGTCAAGCTTAAAATAGTAAAAGGTTGGGACTTTGCTACTAGAAAATAATAAAGACTAGATCTTGTGTCACTCAAGATCATAAATATGTAAACTTTAAACTATTTGAGCAAGAAGTAAAGATTTAAATGGTAAAAAGATAAGCTTTCTAAATAAAGAAGGATCAAGATGGGTTGTACGAACTAGGTAACTCTCGAATTGTTTATCATGCTAAAGCTTTTACATCACATCAAGACTTGGTCTTAGATGGTGATTCTTAGGTAAAGGGATCCTCAAATCGTTTAGCCCATGGTTCTTGAGTCTAAACTCTTTGATTCTCTATCACAATAGACTAGCGGTACAATAGAATAAACAAGCATGCTAAAACGTTCCTATTGAACCGTAAGACCCTTAGACGGATGGATCGTCTCAGCCTAAGGAATCGAACTCTTGTTTCTGGTTTCGGCTAAGCAAGCACGTGGTTTTCATGTCAATCCGCCTGTAGTCATTAGACTAGATGATCAAACTAGACTAAGTATTGAGAATGATAAACAAGAAAGAATCTAACTTTATGTTTTAGCTAAGCAAAAAAACTAAATCCGAGAATCCCTTGGTTCTTTTAACCCATCAAAATCCTTAAAAGACTACTCACGCGCCATTAGAAAAACTTCAAGATCCATAAGGATAAGAAGGTTACTCATGGGTTGCAAGATAGTCAAAAACAAGAAAAGGATGAAGCTTTTACAAGAAATGCTAAGAAACAAGACTTGATAACTTCAAAATATCATAAAAGGTTCAAGCTTTAGAAACAAGCTTCAATGGTAAAAAAAGAATAAAGGTTCCGGTTACTAGAAAGACAGAAAAACTAATTGTCGAACCAGAGAGAGAGAGATAAGAGAGAGAGAGATAGGCGTGGTGAACAAAGTATTTATACACAAAAGAGGAAAAACCTAAAACGTTGGGACCACTTGCCCGAAATGGTACTCTTTTGGACTGTAGCGAATCGGCTTCACGTCGTTGGAAGCAAGCCGAAATGCCAATTTCTTTTGATCTTCGAGCAACCTCCATATCAGGCAAGTATTTCGGGATCAAGCCGTCGTGACTCCTCTTGTTCGCTACTTGGATCGGGGTCTTCCGGCTGCTTTGCTCCGATATCCGTCTTCAGTGAATTCTCTTGATGGACCTTCGTTCTGGAGTGCTTCTTTCGGGACAAAGTCGCTGCTACTCGTTGAGGTTCGTTCATGCGCTCGCCCATATCGGCTAAGGAGCCGTGATCTATACTCGATATCATCCGTTCACCCTCCTTTCAAGATCTCTCTCCATGATTTCTTCTTCGGACCATCCTCATTCACCATAGCACCTGAGAAAACACTCCAAAACATGCAAGAATATGCAAAGACCTAACCTAATGCATCTAGACTTAACATGAGTGAAAATGAGATAAAAGTTAAGATGAAAGTGCATGAATGGGGTCCTAACTAGTACGAAATGTATGCTAAAAGATGCAATTTACAGAGATATCAACACCCCTAAACTTGCCTTTTTGCTTGTCCTCAAGTAAAAGCCAACCGGAGGGGTGAGGTTTAAAAGAAAAAGTGTAAGTTTGAATCCAAAACGCCATTTAAAAGAAATCAAGTCAATGTCTTAGTTCAGGTTATGACTCTCTCTCTCTCTCTCTACCTCTCTCTCTCTCTTTCTCTCTCTCTCTCTCTCTCTCTCTCTCTCTCTCTCTCTCTCTCTCTCTCTCTCTCTCTCCCTCTCCTGTTATAATGTCTCTTGCACTGTCCCAAAAATAGAACATAAATTCACAAAAACACACGCTCAAACTCAAAAAATAACAAACAAACAAACAAACGCACAACAACTAATTTAAACACAACAGAAAAACAAAGCACACAAAACGTCCGAAGGCAATTTTAAAAACAGACCTCAAACTCCCACGGAAACTTTAAACAAAATACACTTCACATACCAGAATTTTCACACAAATAATCATATTTGATGTCAAAATTTTACTTTGTGATTCTGTTCCCATATTTCTCACTTTCGTAGCATCTACTTTCTGAACCAATTGTTTCTTAGCAATCAGACATTTTATTGGTTGTTGAATTTAATTTCAGTATATAGTATTGATTGTATTAATATATTTTCGTCATCAAGGAAAATGCAAACAGTATATATGAATATGGCTTTCTTGTACATGAGGATGGTAGAAATATCTTCAGTTTAAAGCTGGTTTTCATAAGAATCAGGAAAAGTATCAGATGCGTTTGAATAAGCTCATGAATGATAAGGTAATTATGTTAAATCTTGTTCATCATTTAAACTCTTTATTTTCTTCTAATAGCATCGGGTAACTTTATGTTGGACATCTTTAATATATTGTTGTAAGTATTCAGGAGTCTCAGTTATAGTCTACCATTTATTCTCTTAAGATGTCGATGGAGGATAGACCAGATATCAAATTTATGCTCCAAATTTCATTAGAATTCTGTTTTTCTTTCTTATTGCTTAATAATAATATTGTGTTTTCTCAGATTACGTTGTGTGGTTTTGTCTGATTGATGTAGACATTCTGTTTTGTCTGTTTGTATAATGTCTTTTTAATTGGCTTAATTGATTTGGAACATGTAGGAGTAATTTAGTATGGGCTTGCTGATGTTATGTATTTTTTAAGAAGTTCGTAAAGATATTTGAAGAAAAACTCTTGGAAAGGTAAGCTTTTTTTGTATAGCAACGTAAACTTTTGTTTTTGTAACGAGTTGGTAAATCATTTTCTTAGGTCTAAATAAAACTTTTGCTTCTGCAACGAGGTGGCCAAGAATTATAAAGACTGTTTGATTTTCTTATGGTAATTTATTAAGAAGTTCGTAAAGATATTTGAAGAAAAACTCTTGGAAAGGTAATTTTTTTGTATGGTAAAGAAAAATTATGTTTTTGTAACGAGTTGTTACATCATTTTCGTAGGCCTAAATAAAACTTTTGTTTCTGCAACGAGGTGGCCAAGAATTTTGATTTTCTTATGGTAATTTGATTTTCACTGTACCACCATGCTTATTTAGTATATTTTCATGATTTTCATCTAATGTAGAATTTATTTGTAGTTTGAGACTTTGCATCACTTTTTCAGGTTAAAAGTAGGACGAGTATGATGATTCTCTAGTAAGTTTTCTTTTCTTGGCTATAATTTTATTGTATTTGTTGTAGTCTTATTTTCATAATCAAAATGTTTTGTTTTTTAGGAAAAGGTCTGGAATTAAGCAGCTGCAAGTAATTTGGAGATGACTTGGTAACAAGTGAATATATCTCTCTCTCTTTTACAGAAACACGCAACCCAAAAAAAAAAATCTACACTAAAAGCAGGAACGCTAAAAGCATATAACCCAAAAAAGAAAATCTACACTAAAAGCACGAACACTAAATACATGAAAACTTAACGAAGACAAAAACATTAAACTCATACACAGTAAAAAAAAAAAAATAGTATAACTCACACACAAAACAAAAAAATACACACGAACGACATCATTGTAATTTCTTTTCGCTGTGTCTTTTTGAGCATCATTTGACTTGTAAAGAACTGCTTGTTTTCAATTATTACATTGTTTACTTTTTTGTTTGTAATTTTTTTCTTTTTTAGAACTTGTGAGGTTTGTGTTCGATATTCTCATAACCATGTCATTGTAATTCAAATATTTCATTTACATTATAAAAAAAAAAAAAGAGGATTTATTCATGTTCATGTAGTGATGTGCTAATATGTTAATATGATTGAGATTAAAAATTTTCACAAGATTCCTTCCAAACTTCCTAGTTGTTCTGATAACTACCAGAAGTTTAGTTATCAAAACAATAAGTATGGTGTCATTGATAAACAATAGAAGATCTAGAGCACTTTTGTCAAATACCAAATATATGAGATATTTTAGTAAATATCAAAAGCTCTATGGCATTTTAATAAATAACAAAACATATGAGAATATTTTGGTAAATAACAAAAATATGGGGTTTTTAAGAGAGAAAATCTTTGAATATTGGTAGAACAAAAAATATAGTCTTTCCATAAATACTTAAAGATAAGGAGTATTTTATAAATATTGAAAGATTTTAGAAATTAGTAAATACCTAAAGTTATGGGGTATTTTGGTAATTATTTAAAGTTCTGAGTTGTTTATATAAATACTTCAAAGTTCTGGGATATTTTGATAAATTTCTAAGATTCTAGGGTATTTCCATAAATAACAAAAGATTTGGGTGTTTCAGTGTATACTAAAAGATCTTAAGTGTTTCAGTGTATACTAAAAGATCTAGGGGTATTTAGGTAAATACTAAAAGATATGGGGTATTTTAGAAAATTATTAAAATATGAGAAATTTTAGTTTTGTTTGAAAAATGAAAACAGAACCTATATAAACTTGTTTGTATAGTGTTAGTAGAGAACCTTATTTGTGAGACTTGTTTAAAATAAGAGATTTATTTAATTACCATCTTGTGTTTTTCTGTGTAAAGTACATATATAAGAAAATTTTAAGAAAAGGTTGTTTAGTTTTTTAAAAGTTTCTTGGGTATTGCACTCAAAATATTACGGTTGAGAAACACTTCAATTTCCACCAAATAACACCAATTAGTTTTGCACATAAATAACCATTTTTATATATTAACTATATAAAACAAATTCTTAAGAAAAAAAAATTAAAACTAATCATGGCGTAGTTCCGATAAATTTCCGTTTTTTTTGTTAAACCCAATTCAACTGTCACCTAACATTTAGCAAAATTTTGAACCAAAGTTTATATCAACCCTCCTAAATAAGTGAACGGTTGATATATATATAAATATATAATTATGTCAAAAGCTATGTGTTTATATATTTATAATCCATTTACTTTGAAAAATCAACATTTGTTATGTTAAATCTGTCAGTGTATTTAGAGTTGTATTTAGAAAAATCTAAAATATAAAAAAAAAAAATTTGGCGAAACAATAAATTAAAACAAATTTCATGTTTGTGTTCCTTTGGGCTTTTTTCAATTATTATTGTTTTTGGGTTATTTTTGTCAACATTTTTTCTTTTGGGAACCTTTTCGTATTTTTGTCAACACTTTAGTATGTAGTTTTTAGAAACTGGAAAAATTTATCGTTTTCGAAAACTTAATGATTGAGGGCCTACCCTATCTTATTTTGTCACCAATAAAAATCTAGAAAAGGTATGCTTTTTTCTTCATGATAATTCAGATCCCTTTTCTCTGCTATCAAATTCCTTTGGTAATTCTCACTTTACTTCAATATTATTATGATCATATTCATACATAGTTTATGTCATCATTCAAGCTCTATCCTTCTTCTTCTTTTGTTTCCCTCTCTCTTTTTGAAAATAATTTACCTTAATGATTATTTTAATTATAATAATTTCTCAGTTGTTTTAATGGTAATCATGTTATTGCTTGCAACCGCAGATAAAAGCTAATATCATCTTTTTGTTCTTACAAAACCAAGATAGATCTCAATTTCACATGCAAATATTTTAAACTTTTTTCTTTAATTTTTTATTTTCTTTATATTTGTTTTCAATCTCTTTCATGCTACTTTTCAAGCTTTCTTAAAGTAAAAACCCTTTTGCAAATTGGTTTTTCATGCTTCCATTTTAAGTTAATGTATAACTCTGTTCCATTTGTTATAAACTCCTACATGACAAGAGAATCTGAATTCTTAAAGTAATTAAAGATGCAGAACAGTCAAATCTGGGAAAAAAAAAAGAAAACTAACTCAACATTCCAGGCACGGAACAGGAGGGTCTATACAAGTAACTAACATGAAACATGAACAAAATTATCAGAAGAATCTCCAATTTGAAAGGAATATGAAGAAATACCTTGAGATTCTCCAAAGTATTGAGGTAACTTGTGAAGCAAGATGTATATTTGCAAACCATTAGGAAAGGCCGTCTATGAAGTGAATCCCGTGAACCCGAAAAAAGAATATTCTAGATCTCAATTTTATTCTTAACATATTTTTTTATGTGTTCAAGAAAATTTACATTATGTAGGTGTTAGTATTATGTTAATATTACCACTATTTTTGTATCTTATTATCTCATATCAAACAGAATTCAATAATATATCATATTCTATAATATTTGACATGGTATCAGAGCCTTCGATTCTTCGGGATTGGAGTTAACATTTCCGCAAGTCTTCTGATAAAAAAATCATGGAGACAATGATGACCGTTGGAGAAGAAGACAGTGATGCCGATGGTGAAGATGATGAAGATGACGTGAAGCTCTTTCACGTGATTTTTTTGTTCTAGTTTTAAATTCATTATGTTTTCCAATTTGAATTTTTGGGTACGTACGTGCGTGTCTTTACTCTATGTCAATCTTTCTGGTTTTTTAAATTAAGTTTTTAGTTATGATTTGAGTTTATGTTTTTGAAGTACAAGGATTTATCGGAGATCTACGCAACTTTGTTTTTTTTAAGTTAGGGGTTTTCACAAAAAAAAAATATTTTCTGAGATTTTTTTGTGTTTAGAATTTCTCAGAATTTTCTATATATTTTGTCTTATCCTATTACATGAGAGTTTGATTTTAGTTTTAGAGATTTCTATTGGAATGCTCATGTTTTTAAGTCAGTTTTAAGTCTGATTTATGGACAGTTCGCGACAAGGACGATTATTTGTGCAGTTACAGAAATTTGCACCAACGAGATGTTATTATTCTCTTTCGTTTAACATCAAAGACGAGATGAAGTATCATTCCTATTTAGAAGATTGAAGTTTATACACGAAAGAGTTTGTTGACTTGTTTTGTCCATCCTTGACATAGATGTTTCACTTGTGATTGCAAATTTTGCGTTTCGCGTCCCACCTTTGTCTTGCAAGGGAGGTATTAGAGTAACTTAGAAAGAAAGATGTGTTTCTTGCGGAACAAGTACTTTGGGCTATGATAGTCCGTTTATGAAGTGAAGCCTGTGAACCTGAAAGAAGAATATTCTAGATCTCAATATTATTCTTAGCATATTTTCTTTATGTGTTTAGGAAAGTTTATATTATGTGGATGTTAGCATTATGTTAATGTTACCGCTATATATTGTATTTTATTATCTCATATCAAACATAACTCAATAATATATCATCTATCTATTACTAATAAAATTTGATGCCTTAGCCCTCTAAAGGTGTCCACATAAAATTTTTAAGAATCAATTTTATTGGTCCACATCAACATTTCAAAATAAAGAAAATTTCTAAATTTTAATATTGTATTAATAAATATAAATATATAAAAGATAAAGAAATTATGTATACATTTCTATCAAGAAAAACAACAACTTATATTAGATTAGGAAAGTTTCTTAATTAAAAATAATAATTTCAATTATATAAAAACCATCTATAATTTGACTTAAACCTCTAAGCATGTCCACGTAAGATTTAAAAGAATTAATTTTATTGGTCCATATCAGCATTTCAAAATTAAATTTTTTTCCAAAACTTAATATTGTACTAATTAATATAAATATATACAAGATAAGAAAATTATGTATAAATTTCTATTAACAACAAAAAAAACTTAATATTAGATTATGAATTTTTTAAAAATAAAAATTATGGTTTAAATTATATAAAAAACATACAGTGGCGAACCCAAGTGTAAACTTGATGGGTCATTTTAAAAAAACAAAACAAAAATTTAGCCCATTTATAAAAACGTGACACATACATATAGAATCCAAATTTTTATTCTTTTTTTCATCAAATTAGAAACAAATGAACAAACTTAACCTAATTACTTAGTCTAGTGGTTGACTTAAGAGTTTTTTTAATGCTTTCACACCAGGAGGTCTGAGTTTCGATTCCCAGTATATGCGATTTTCCCAGGTTATTAGAAGTAGCCAGATACAGAAGAACAGATCTACAACACTTTATTGAAGATAACCAGATAAGGAAAGGACGGACATAAGATATTCATGGTGGGCCCACATTTCTATTGTGGATCTTTGGAGAATAATTACTTTGTTCGTTAAAATATATCCTTGTAATTATTTCTATAATTTGCATTCAGACGACTAAAAAAATAAAAAACCTAATTACTTATCATTCTCAAATCATCGTCTTTTCTGCAATGAAGATCGTGTAGACGGATCGTTGCAATCGGATTGAAGATCAGTTTTTGAATGACTGTTTAGTTTGTTATGTCGAGAAAGATTTATTTCAGACAATTACAAATGAGTCTGTGATCAAAAGATTTCAGGATATAAAAGATCGTAGAGTAATTTTGTAAGATGTTTTTTATTTCTATGAATTTTTATATTTTTATATTTAGAGAAATTTTTTGACCTTGGTTAAAAAAATCCTGGGACCACCCCTCACCATATAAGATTTGCCTTAGACCTCTAAGGGTGTCCACATAAGACTTAAAAGAATCTTGCAATTTTATTGGTCCATATCAACATTTCAAAATGAAGAAGATTTCCAAATTTTAATATTGTACTAATTAATAGAAATATAGAAAGTTAAGAAAATTATGTATAAATTTCTTTTAACAATAAAAAAACCAACTTAATATTAGATTAGAAAAGTGTCATAATTAAACATAATGGTTTCAATAATATTTTTTTATAAAATTATTGGTCCACGTCAACATTTCAAAATTAAGAAATTTTCCAAATTTTAATGTTGTACTAATTAATTATGTATAAATTTTTATTAACAACAAAAAAAAACCAACATAATATTAGATTAGAAAAATTTCTTAAATAAAAATAATGGTTTCATATATAAAAACAATCTAAAATCTTTATAAAAAGAAATTCTAAAATTTCTAATAAATATAATAATAAAATGTTATTTTAAGTATAATATGTATATAGACACACGTTTAGAGAACACTTATACATTATAATGAAATAATTTTATCACCATTATTTGTTATAAGTTTTAACAAAGATTTATTATTTGATCTTGATTTATTGAAAAAATCGAGGTATAGTTGTTTATCTTGCATTAGTTATTCTCATGGTTGTACAAAGAACTGTAGAGTTCCTTGAAGGTAATGCAACAACAACACAAACAAAAATGTTTTTCATGACATTTTAAGTGTTTTCAAAGACATTTTGGTCATTAGCGGTTACAAACTAAGCTTAAAGTAAGAGCATAGGTTTAAAAGTGAATTATTGTCCACTAAAACCACAAAATACAAGCGCACTCATCATCATAGTCACATACAAGAGAAAGTAAAAAAACACCACAAGAAGACCTATCTTTAGAATAAAATATTTATTAACCGCTTGTCTCATGAGTCAATCATCAAACAATAGCATACAGAGTTTGGGATCAAAGAGATATTACAAAATAAGTTTAGTCATCTATAGGCAAATGAATACAACAACAGATGATTATAAGTAACAAGAAATGTCATTTGTTGCTTGTTGCTGATATCAAACTCAAATCGATTTAAATCGTTACGTTTTGCCATCAATTATTCCTTAGAAAGATGACAAAACCCTAAAATATAACTTCATCAATTATTTTTACACACAAGAGTAGCTCATCCACATGGCAACATACCTTCATCAGTTATTTTTACACATTGTATGCACCATGGCATAATTGTTTCTGCACTGAATGCTATTAATACCAAAAGTATGTTCATTGTGTTCCATAAGCGAAGGTAATAAAAACACTTTGTTACTCTAATTGAAACATCATATGATTAGTTTTTTTTATAACAAATATACTTACATTTTGGTTCTTGATATGATGATATTAGGTCAAACCAATTCATCATAAGAACATATAGATACAGTGAACAAAAAGTTTAATGTAGGTTCGAAATTTACGATGCGGTTTGAAAATGATGATTTTAATGAAATAGGGTAAAACTTGAATATATATTCTTGTTTATTTTTTTTCAAAATATGTTTATTAATAAAAATTTCATTGAAAAATATATTCTGAGAATGTTATAGAAATACAAGAGTTCTCCTCTCAATGGAAAGATTCCGAATGGCGAAGCTTGAAAGTAAAATTCTCTCTAGCTCTATTGTTACATTTGTTAGAATATACTTCCAAACTTTGCCATTCTGAATCTTTTCAATAAGAAGAAAAATCTTGTTTTTCTATCATTTTCCTTGAGTATCTTTTGCAATGAAAACAAAATTTTAATAAACATATTTTCAAGTTTTACCTCATTTCAGTAAAATCATCATTTTTAAACCGCATCGTAAATCTAAAACCAACATTAAACTTGTTGTTCACTGCATCTATAATGTTTTTTGAAAATTTCGATGAATTTGCTTGACCTAATATCATAATATCAAGAACCAACATATTTGTATATTTTTTGGAAAAAAAACAATCATATGATATTCCAAATAGATTAACAAATTGTTTTTCATTGTCTTTGTTTATAGAGCACAATGAATATAAATAGAATTCAATGCATAAGCAATTACGCCATGGTGCATATTCTATGTAAAAATAACTGATAAAAGTATGTTGCCTTATGGATAAGTTAACGATAACAACTCACGAAAAGAAACAAGTTACTAGCTATATATATATATATATTTATTTATTTATCTTAAACTATAAAGCCAACAAAAAGATTCAAGGAAGAAAAATGAAGAAATTATTTCCAAAACATTATATGAAAGTACCTAATAAGGAATTTAAATCGCATATGGGTAGAAAAAGAGAGACTATTTTTTCACTCATAGATTTTTAAAACTGTTTTAAAATTTTTTTATAATAAAAGCTAGATTTTACCAACATTCAAATATGCCTATTGTATACGAATCATCGAGTTTCAATATATCACCATCAAACTCTTCTAAATTCAGGTCATAAATTGACTGTTTTCTCTTATGATTTTTCTCTTCGCGCACTTATTATTTTTCACTAATAATAATTAAAAAGATTGATTAAACCATAAAATATAGATAGTTCAAACCGGATATTCTAATATTTATTTTGCAAAGAAATAATTAACTTGCAAACGCTATTGTACTTAGTAAATAGTTGGTTGCAAAAACAAGATAGACATAAAAATAGGTTTTCCAATTGGTGTTGCTGAGCAACTAGACATCTCGAACACATGTACAAATGTTATGATTAAGTTGAATATTCATTAGAGGATGAATGAGGGTTTGAAGAAAATTAACAGAGAAAAAAAGATGTTAGTTACTTACAATCTTATGAATGATTGGGCAAGGACAAGTAAGACAGTTATGCCCAGGGTCCTTACACCTTGAACATACATAATTTTTCTCTTCCTCAGCTCTTTCTCTCTTCGAAGAATCATTGGACTTGCATATTTAATGGGAAAAAATTATTATTATATATATGGATGGTTCATATAAGAAGAATTTGGCGAATGTTTCAATACCTAAGCTTAAGCCTCCAAATTATGAAAGTGTCTTTTGAAATTCGGTAATGTTTTTAAATTGAAGTAGTACTGTAACAAGAAACAAAAACTCAAAAGGTAAGGGATTTAGTTTCACACCCTAACAAATATGAAGGCATGAAGAATCAATGATGAACAACAACAGTTTGAGGTAAATACACAAAGTTAAAGGCTACTTTAAAGTATTTCAGGGCTTATATATGCATATGATTCAAATTAATAGAATAAAATAGTAAAGTTACATCAGATCTCATGTCATCAAACATGTCCTCAAGATGAAAGAAATCCTTGTTCTACAAAAGAACATTGCTGTTGTTTAGCATACATCATGAGTCATGAATCTCTAAAAAAACAAGATCTAAAATGTTGCATATTTTACAATAAAACAATATGTAGTCATGAATCTAACCGTACTATTTGACGTCCTAGTTGAATAGACATCATATCGCATAAATCATATGGCATAAATCATATCGCATGAATCATATAGGTTGTTTATTTGTGTGTAACAAACTGAATCTCAAATAAAGGCTCCAGATCCACACAAACTAGATAACAATATTCATATAATTAAGGCATAAAATCAAACACTATGCCATGAAGGGATAAATAATGAATGCATCACATGACATACATATACATATATATATTCGTGAATCAATAGAGAGAAAAACTAGAAGAGATTATGCATACCCACAGACCGGTTTTAATTTGTACTCATTCGATTATGTGTGACCCACAAGTCAGGCAAGATCCCTGGGCGCTTTCTCCCCACTGGATCCGCTCATACTCGTAGCCATATCTTCAAAGCTCTCGAGTTTAGAAGAAAAACTATTGTCTTAGAGATTATATGGTTATTTGGTTTGGACAAGAAGATTATTTTTTTTTTTGGTATGAATGTTATTTGGACAAGAAGATAGAATTTAACAGGTTGTCTCTCAGTATGGAAAGAAATTCTATTTTGGATATCTTTGACCATAAATCTTTTCTTTGTGTGGCCAATGGCTGGGTTTCCATGTTCCTTTTTGTGCATTTGTAATCTTTCATTTCATCTTTAAATTTGGAAGTAAACTTCATATTTCCATTTATAGGTAATTAATTGAATATAAATTAGAATTTATTTTAGAAATTATAATTTATTTTCCTAATAAAGAGCACCAGCCAGAAGAACCATAGAAAAAGAACTCAGCCGTTACAAATTCGACTACCGCTATATCACTTTAACCCAAAAAAGGAAAATGTCGTTTTTTGGCTCATGCACCCTAATTTTCCGGTTTTTATAAACAAACCATCAACAACAATACACCAAAGCTATAGAATGATATATATAGTACATAAATTATGCAGAGAAAAATAATAGAATACATCATGATTCACATGTTTACATAACAGTCAATGGCTCAATCTTCCTTGAGACTATTCCGGAAAGGAGTCTTGAGAGACAAGCCAAGATTTCTGCACAACTCTTCATCTGGCTGCAAGCTTCCAAGAATTGCACCAAAAGCTGTCCTTGAAGCTTCAAATGCAGACGCCAAGAAATGAATATACGCAGATATGTCCTCCAGCACACTTATAGAAGACGAGGCAAACACACTTCTCTTTGATAAGTTCAAATCAGCTCTTGATAACCGGATAAGATCTGACGCTTTTATAAACCGTTGCGTAGCAGCTTCCCATGATAGTTCATGCCTTTGTTGTTCTGTTCCCCAAGAGCCTTGAGCGTGGCTCTAACAAAACCGTTCCCATCTTCATAGACTATAGTTAGGGAAGAACTCGTTTGATGTGTGATTTGCGCATACTACGGGTTATCCCATCTCTAAGGCTTCTGTAATTATTGTGCAGACCAATATCTTCACATATACGAGCAACCATTCCATCGTGTCTACTAGTGGCTGTAAAGAAGTTTACCTTGATATCATTATCTTCACATAACTAAATCCATTCATTGGATAATCATACTTAGATACCAATATCTTCACATACTTAGTGTGGATTTAAGCAAGTTTACCGAGTAAATGACAACAACCCAACTGTTTAAATACTTGAGGAGAAAAAAGCTTTGACACTACCTTGTTTCTCTTTAGGTTTAAAAAAAAGTATTTGGTGTGTATGGATCCCTGACGTAGTTGAACTTAGTTTTTCATTTTTGCCATGGTGAAACCATGTGAGGAGTTAAACAAAACAAAAAAAAAGCCATGTGAGGACAGCAATGTCTGCCTCTTCATCAGGAATGGTATGTTGGAAACTGTAATAAGATAATTTGGAATTGTTAAGAGTGCTACACAAAAGCAACTGTCATACGAAGTATCTGGAGAAAACTCATCACAAAACTAGATGGAAGCTAAAATAAGTGAGATTAATGCAACATTTAACATGGACTTAAATTCACATTCAAAAAGAGTGAAAAACTCAAACTCATGGCAGAATATGGAAACCCATCAAAGATTTACATCTACAGATTAGAGATTAAAAAGAAAGAACATGCACGTATAAGTAAGACATTACGTATATGACGGATAGAGAAAAGTAAAGAAAACAATCTTTCTCCATGGAGAGTCATATGAGCAGAACTTTATGGCTGAGCCTAGGCGACAAAGACTCTGGCTACTTCCAAGCTATTAAAAATTTGGAAGTAATAGCGTCAGATTATTGTACCGATCGCATGTATCATCTCGAAAGATCATCTCTGTTGACTTCCACATTTGTTGTGCTTTTGGAATCCACATAGACCAATTCAACATATTGCTATAGTTCATTCTTAATATCTTATTATATAAAGTTGGATGCGTCAAAGTTGCTAATTAACATGATCGCGACACGTGTCAAGTTAATCGACTTATATTTTGACACGTGTTAAAAAATTCAACCAATTAGATTTTAACATAATGTTTATATAAATCTAAAAATTAGTTTTAAAACAAAATGGAAAATAAGTTTCTTTTCAATTTAAGAAAAGGAAATTAAAAACAAAAAGTAAAATAGATTAATTAGGATATATTTCAATTAAAAAAGAGTTGGATGATATTGATATGACCTTAGACGATGATGAGCTCAATGAGAACGAGCATAGCAAAAATCATGGAGAGAGGCATTTGATGCGAGTCTTGAGAAGTAAAAGTTTTCTAGAGAGTAGAGAGATCATATACGGAAGATGAATGTGAAGAGAATGAGAGACTTTATTTGCTTGAAAAGATTTAATGGGGAGATCGTTAACATACTCGAATTGCATATCCAAGTTTTTAACGCAGCGGAACAGAAAAAGATAGTTGATAAAGTGTGTGAAATATATGAGAAGTAGAGTTATGTTGTTTAGGACCCGCAATAGATTCTGTGTTTTGAATATTTTTAAAAACGTTAGATGCTATTGATATGACATTAGACGATGATGAGCTCAATGGTAATGAGGATATCAAAAATAATGTAGAGAGGCATTTGATGCGAGTCTTGAGAAGCATAATTTCTCTAGAGAGTAGAGAGATCATATACAGGAGATGAATGTGAAGGGAATGAGAAAATTTATTTGCTTGAAAATAGTTAATGGGGGAGATCGTTAACATACTCGAAGGACTCGAATTGCATATCCAAGTTTTTAACGCAGCGGAACAGAAAAAATAGTTAATAAAATGTGTGAAATATATGAGAAGTAGGGTTAATGTTGCTTAGGACCCACAACAGATTCTGTGTTTTGAATATTCTAATTGAAAATAAATGAGAATTAAAATAAATAAAGAATTCTTAAGATTCAATACTGTTTTTCATATTTGTTTTTGAATAGTGATCAGATTTTAGTAAAATTATATACAAAAAAATAAAACTATTAACACATCTCAAATTTTCACCCGTAAACATATTTTTTTCAAAAAAACAACTAAATATCTGAATTTTTTTTTTAAAATTCCGCCCTAAGGTTAACAATACATATATTACAACAATATTTATCTACCATCAAATAAAGTGAATATTCCATCATTACCAACAAATTATTCAATGATAACACTACCGTCATTAACAATAAATATGTTACGACATCATTAATCTACCATAAAACAATTTTTTTTACCAATCCGATAATAATTTACGAGGAAAGTTATCATTCGGTTGTTAAGTCCATCAATTATCATAAAAAATTGACATATCTCATATTACAATTTATTAGATTGAATTCATGGTGAATTTGCTTCATAGGTTTTCTTAACAGATTGAATATTATGTTGAAAGAATACATTAAAATTGATATTATTATTATTTTTTTAAATGACATGTCTTTAATATTAAAATTAAATAATAAATAAAATTATAAATATACCATCCCAAAAAAGCTTTACTACTTCACAAATAAAGTATTCCAAATAAATCTACTAATATAATATTCAACCCAGATATGTTCAGTTTTACTATAATGTAGAAAATGGAAATTATTCAATTTTTACATACTAAAAATACAATATAAAAGAGAGATAAAATAAAATATATATCACCATAAAGAAAAATCTTTAAATTAAATTATCAGGATGATACTTATTATAAAAACATATCATAGAATTAATATGAGGATATATTTTATGATAAAATTGATTTTTAAAACTTAGTAAATTCTTAAACACAATTATCTTATAAGAACTTATAATATAAAATAGAATAATCTTAGTTTGAATTTATTATTCAGTTATGCTTTATGCTTTTTTAAGCCATTTTAACTTATTTATCACCGACTCCATATTCAACTTATTTTTTTTACTCGAGACACACATATGAACAAAAATTCAGCCTGCTGAATAAATTTGAAAATTCCTTTCGATTCTACAAAGAACCGTAGCCTTCTAAGAAGGTAATTCAACAACAACACAAAAAAAAAAGTGTTTTTCATGACATTTTGAGTGTTTTCAAAGACATTTTGTTCATTAGCGGTTACAAACTAAGCTTAAAGTAAGAGCATAGGTTTAAAAGTGAATTATTGTCCAATAAAAACACAAATACAAGCACATTCATCATCATAGTCACATACAAGATAAAGTAAAAACACCACAAGAAGACCTATCTTTAGAATAAAATATTTATTAACCGCTTGTCTCATGAGTCAATCATCAAACAATAGCATACAGAGTTTGGGATCAAAGAGATATTACAAAATAAGTTTAGTCATCTATAGGCAGATGAATACAACAACAGATGATTATAAGTAACAAGAAATGTCATTTGTTGCTTGTTGCTGATATCAAACTCAAATCGATTTAAATCGTTACGTTTTGCCATCAATTATTCCTTAGAAAGATGACAAACCCCTAAAATATAACTTCATCAATTATTTTTACACACAAGAGTAGCTCATCCACATGGCAACATACCTCCATCAGTTATTTTTACACATTGTATGCACCATGGCATAATTGTTTCTGCATTGAATGCTATTAATACCAAATGTATGTTCATTGTGTTCTATAAGCGAAGGTAATAAAAACAATTTGTTACTCTAATTGAAACATCACATGATTAGTTTTTTTTAACAAATATACTTAGATTTTGGTTCTTGATATGATGATATTAGGTCAAACCAATTCATCATAAGATTCAACATATAGATACAGTGAACAAAAAGTTTAATGTAGGTTCGAAATTTACGATGCGGTTTGAAAGTGATGATTTTAATGAAATAGGGTAAAACTTGAATATATATTCTTGTTTATTTTTTTCAAAATATGTTTATTAATAAACATTTCATTGGAAAATATACTCTGAGAATATTATAGAAATACAAGAGTTCTCCTCTCACTGGAAAGATTCTGAATGGCGAAGTTTGAAAGTAAAATTCTCTGTAGCTCTATTGTTACATTTGTTAGAATATACTTCCAAACTTTGCCATTCTGAATCTTTTCAATGAGAAGAAAAATCTTGTTTTTCTATCATTTTCCATGTGAATCATGATGTCAACTTAGTGTGGCTTTAAGAAAGTTTACCTAGTAAATGACAACAACCCAACTTTTTAAATACTTGAGGAAAAAAAGCTTTAACACTGCCTTGTTTCTCTTTAGGTTTAAAAAAAAGTAGTTGGTGTGTACGGATCCCTGACGTAGTTGAACTTAGTTTTTCATTTTTTGCCATGGTGAAACCATGTGGGGAGTTGAAAAAAAAAAAAAAGACATGTGAGGACCGCAATGTATGCCTCTTCACTAGGAATGGTATGTTGCAAACTGCAATAAGATAATTTGGAATTGTTAAGAGTGCTACACAAAAGCAACTGTCATGCGAAGTATCTGGAGAAAACTCAGCACAAAACCAGATGGAAACTAAAATAAGTGAGATTAATGCAGCATTTAACATGGACTTAAATTCACATTCAAAAAGAGTGAAAAAACTCAAACTCATAGCAGAATATGGAAACCCATCAAAGATTTACATCTACAGATTAGAGATTAACGAGAAAGTACATGCACGTATAAGTAAGACATTACGTATATGACGAATAGAGAAAAGTAAAAGAAAACAATCTTTCTCCATGGAGAGTCATATGAGCAGAACTTTATGGCTGAGCCTAGGCGACAAAAACTCTAGCTGCTTCCACGCTATTACAAATTTGGAAGTAATAGCGTCAGATTATTGTACCGATCGCATGTATCATCTCGAAAGATAATCTCTGTTGACTTCCACATTTGTTGTGCTTTTGGAATCCACATAGACCAATTCAACATATTGCTATAGTGCATTCTTAATAACTTATTATATAAAGTTGGATGCGTCAAAATTGTTAATTAACATGATCGCGACACGTGTCAAGTTAATCGACTTATATTTTGACACGTGTTAAAAAACTCAACCAATTAAATTTTAACATAATGTTTATATAAATCTAAAAATTAGTTTTAAAACAAAATGGAAAATAAGTTTCCTTTCAATTTAAGAAAAGGAAATTAAAAACAAAAAGTAAATTAGATTAATTAGGATATATTTCAATTAAAAAAGAGTTGGATGATATTGATATGACATTAGACGATGATGAGCTCAATGAGAACGAGGATAGCAAAAATCATGCAGAGAGGCATTTGATGCGAGTCTTGAGAAGCAAAAGTTTTCTAGAGAGTAGAGAGATCATATACGGGAGATGAATGTGAAGAGAATGAGAGACTTTATTTGCTTGAAAAGATTTAATGGGGAGATCGTTAACATACTCGAATGACTCGAATTGCATATCCAACTTTTTAAAGCAACAGAACAGAAAAAGATAGTTGATAAAGTGTGTGAAATATATGAGAAGTACGGTTAATGTTGCTTAGAACCCGCAACAGATTCTGTGTTTTGAATATTTTAATTAAAAATAATTGAGAATTAAAAAAAAAAAAAATTCTTAAGTTTCGATACTGTTTTTCATATATTTTTTTGAGTAGTGATCCGATTATAATAAAATTATATAATACATTATACAAAAAATATATAACTATTAACACATCTCAAATTGTCACACCGTAAATATATTTTTTCAAAAAAACAACTAAATATCAGAATTTTTTAAAAAGATTTTCCGCTCTGAGGTTAACAATACATCTATTACAACAATATTTATCTACCATCAAATAAAGTGAATATTCCATCATTACCAACATATTATTCAGTGATTATAACACTATCGTCATTAACAATAAATATGTTACGACATCATTAATCTATCATCAAACAATATTGTTTTACCAATCCGATAATAATTTACGAGGAAAGTTATCATTCGTTTGTTAAGTCCATCAACCAAAAACAAATTTGCCATCATTAGTCTTAAATATCAATCAAATAATAAATCTACTACATTTTACTACTTCACAAAATATAGTATACCGAATAAGTCTACTAATATAATATTAAATTTATTGTTCATTTAATAAAAATAAGTTTATGACCCAGAAATTAAGTCTATTAAATATTAACATTATATTAAGTCTGTTATCATTGGACCCATAGGTTTTCGTGTTTTGGTAGACTTATTTTTGGTCTACTTGACACAAAAGGTAATAACAGTTTTGTAATAACATTTTCGTCAACAAATAAAAATTGGTATAATAAAATATCTTAAACTTTCAAGATAATCTGAATAATATTTAAATATAAGCATTATTTTGCTTCAAAATCAACTTTCCAATATCATTTTAGTAAACCATCCTAACTTTTATATCAAATGAAAGTGATATGAATCTTAACTTTAATGCATTTTTCTAGTGTTTGAGAACAAAGTTGATCGTCTCGGTTTATTTATATTTTTCTATCAAAATTATTATTTTCGCTATTTTTCCTATTTTGTTTTTATTCGTAATTTTTTTGCATTCTAAAGAATATACATTTTAATGAGCTTATTAAATTATTTTATCATATAAACTTGACATATCTCATATTACATTTTATTAGATTGAATTCATGGTGAATTTTCTTCATAGGTTTCCTTAACAGATTGAATATTATGTTGAAAAAATACATTAAAATTGATATTATATTTTTTTAAATGACATACATTAATATTAAAATTAAATAATAAATAAAATCATAAATATACCATACAAAAAAGCTTTACTGCTTCACAAATAAAATATTCCAAATAAGTCTACTAATATAATATTTAACCTAGATATGTTCAGTTTTACTATAATGTAGAAATTGGTTATTCAATTTTTACATACTAAAAATACAATATAAAAAGAGGTAAAATAAGATATATATCACCATAAATAAAAATATTTAAATTAAATTATTAGGATGATTCTTATTATAAAAAAAAAATATCATAGAATTAACTATCAGGATATACTTTATGATAAAATTGATTTTTAAAACTTAGTAAATTCTTAAACACAATTATCTTATAAGAAATTATAATATAAAATAGAATAATCTTAGTTTGAATTTATTATTACGTTATAATTTATGCTTTTTTAAGCCATTTTAACTTATTTATCACCCACTCCATATTCTAACTTATTTTTTTTACTTGAGACACACATATGAACAAAAATTCAGCCTGCTGAATAAATTTGAAAATTCATTTCGATTCTACCACTTGTATTATTGTTTTCAATCAGTCGTTTTAACTTAAAAACTATGAACAAAAATAAAATAGTGCACATTATTTTTATAATAATGCCAACGATGACTTTTTTCGTTGCACATTATTTTTATAAGAATACCAACAAAGAACGAAGACCAAAACGAAAAGAAGAAGACAAGATTCCCAAATTAAAAAAAAAAAAAGAAAAAAGAAAAATGACTTCTTCTTCTTCTTCTCCTTCCCGCAGTAAGCTTCTGGATTTAAGATCTGTGATCGGACGAAAAGAAATTATAAGAATCTCGATTCTGTTTCTTGTTTTGACTGCTTCGTGTTTGGTTTTATACAAAACCGCTTATCCTCTGCAACGACTTGATGTCAACAATCTCACCTCTCTTATCTCTTCTCCATCTCCACCATTTCCAAATCTCAACTCATCAGATATATCTCCAGAAACAGTAAGCCCTCCTCAGTATTCAGATCTGATACATACTTTGCTTCGTACTCTGTTTAATATGGTTTCAATCTGTAATTTTGAGTCCAATTTTGTTGTTTCAGACAAAACGAAAGATCAGTTTCGAGGATATTTTGGAGAAGGCGTCGACAAAGAACAGGACAGTGATTATAACGACACTGAATCAAGCTTGGGCAGAACCAAAGTCTATATTTGATCTCTTCTTAGAGAGTTTTCGTATTGGACGAGGAACACAACAGCTTCTGAAACATGTAGTCGTGGTTTGCTTGGATCCCAAGGCGTTTGAACGATGCTCACAGCTTCATTCTATTTCTAATTGCTACCAAATTGAAACCTCAGAAACAGATTTCTCTGGCGATAAAGCTTACAACACTCCTGACTACATCAAGATGATGTGGCGCAGAATCGAGCTTCCTACACAAGTTCTCGAAATGGGTTTTAACTTCATATTCACGGTATCAATCTATGGTCTTAATTCTTTCTTTCTTTTGACCAAAATGGTCTTAATTCTCCATGTCTGTGTTAATCGTGTACGGTCATGTCTGAGTTGAGTTCAGAATCTTTTACATATTTTTTTTTCTCTTTCGCAAAAAAAGGATTTCACTTATAAGTAACATTTAGCCAACTTTTTTTGTTTTTAACCCTTCTTCAAAAAAAAAAAAAAAAAAACTTTTTTCGTTTTTTCTTTTCATTGATTGCATTTGCCGAACTTTTTTTTTTTCGCCAAAACACTATTTCTTTACTTATTTATTTTTGTTGCAAACACGTAAAATGTAAAAAAAAAAAAATCTTCAATTAAAAAAGGGTTTTTTTTTTTTTTTTGGTTGTAAACCGCCAAAACCTAGGCATTTTGTTATTATTATTGTTTTTCACGGAAGATCCGTATTCTAAGCCCAAATTTCTTTGTGTAACACTTACGCCAAAAACGTTTTTTTTTTATAATAATAATTACATAGTTTTGAAGTTATGTCAAATTTTCTTTGTATGATAAATTCCGCCTACATTTTCTTATTTTCCATCATTTTTTAATAATCACTTATAAAATTCTAGTGTATGCAATTGTATATATAGGACGCAGATGTAATGTGGCTTAGAGATCCATTTCCTCGGCTATATCCAGATGGAGATTTTCAAATGGCGTGTGATAAATTCTTCGGAAATCCATTCGGTTTAGACAATTGGGCCAATGGAGGTTTCGTATACGTGAGGTCGAACAATCGAAGTATTGAGTTTTACAAATTCTGGTAGAAATCTCGTTTGAATCATCCAGGGTTACATGATCAAGATGTGTTCAACAAAATCAAGCACGACCCTTTTATCTCTGAGATTGGAATCCAAATAAGATTCTTTGATACGGTCTACTTTTGTGGGTTTTGTCAAACGAGCAAAGACATAAACTTAATCTGCACAATGCATGGTAATTGTTGCCTTGGTTTGGAGAAGAAGCTTCATGATCTGAATCTTGTTCTTGATGATTGGAGAAAGTATATGTCTTTCTCGAAACATGTACAGAATACGACTTGGAGTGTTCCTAAAATGTGTTTGAAATAGTCATGAGGATTTATGTTATAGATTTGGATGAAAAGTAAAGAAAGAATAAGAATGTTTACTGTGGTGTAAAGAAACTGTTCGACTCTCTAATCTAATCAAATTGTCCCCTCTTTTTTTTTTTTTTGTTATTAATCTTCCAAATTTGATAAATCTTAACTGCGTTTGAGTCGTCGTTTAATTATATATTTGCTAGAAAAAAAGGAGCTTCTAGGCCTGTCTCTTATACACATCTAGATGTGTATAAGAGACAGGCGTTTGAGTCGTCGTTTAATTATATATTTGCTAGAAAAAAAGGAGCTTCTAGGCCGGCGCCTAACTACATTTTTTAAAACAAAAGATTAATTACTACAGTACTGATCATGAAAGAATTGTCAAATGAACGAAGAAGGTTCATTTGCATAAAGATACACTTTTACAAATTTCACTTGCAAATGAGAGACTTTAGCCACTGTAACAATTTTTTTTTTTTAACCCAAAACTACCCGACGTGTACATACAAAAACTATGGATAACTTACCGTGAACTAATGATAATATTTTTGAAGAAAAGTAATCAATATGTCGCATACCATCCATTGTTCACTTCGAAACAGACACAAAAGAGTCTAATGTTCAAATGGTTTATTGTTAACATATCTATGAAGAAATGTCAACAAAATGATGCTTTGTGATTCAGTGTACTTATCTTAAAGTATAATGCTTTGTGTTTTAACAAGAAACAAATGGACAAGTAGTTTTTTGTTTTTGTTTTATGAAGTAGTTAATGAGAAGGTTTATCCATTGATCAAAATCAAAATCTTATAAAATTAAAATTAATAATAATCCACCAATGGTATATCTTTTTACAAATTTTTTTTTTCAAATAAAAATCTTATAAAATTAAAAAGAATTTTAAAAATCATGGAATAAATTTGGTTTCCTGGTCGTAAAAAGTGTCGTGTTTCCTTTTTTTTTTCTATAATAAAAAACAATAATTTATTCGGAATCGAGAGTTCAACGGGGTTAATTAATTTATCAATTGAAGAAAATTTTGATGAAAGAAGAGATATATTCTTGAGAATTCATTAGTTCTCAAGAAACTTATTTTGTGTTTCTCTCCTATAACAAACCAAGTCTCGGATACCACGAAGAAGCTTCTTACGTTCACAAAACGTTCTCGCAGATGTGATATCATGGGTTTATTTCACTTATAGACACTTTCTACTGCTTACATATTTTTAAGGGAGTAGATTACCATCCAAACCTTGTTTTTTTTTTTTTTTTGTTTGCTCGAAGCCTTCTTGTTGGCTTGATGACTAGTTGATTTTTTATTTGAGGAGATTAGTTCATAAATGATGTTTCTATGGATGGTCACTTTTGGTTGCCTTAGATGGATGGCTAGTTGTGGATGGTCACCCAAAGGAATTCGTGAAGCCTAATTGGTTAATCAATGGACATATGACAACATTGGTGGATTATTATCAATGAATACAAAAGAAAACAACGTGCTCCAGATATCTCGGGCTTGTTGTTGTACCGAGCTCCAGATCTTTCGGGATCTCGCCTAACTCTGATGATTTATCATTATCCCTTAAGCGGTAGCTCAACAGTCTGCTAAAGATACAAGGGTGGGCCATATTCTTCGAAAATCTTCATAGGTGGGCTTAAGATGATTTCTTAGTGTGCTTCACGGCGGGCCGGATTTAGGTGCTAAATCCAGTTCCCCCCCCCCCCCAACCCATCAAGTGAGATGACGAGGTTGATGGGCGGAGAATAGACTTTGAGATTGTTCAACCGTTATTTGCTTTTGGTTGGATATCTCGAAAACTTTCGGGCTCCGAAAGTGTTCCGTACTTGTAGCGAACCGTATCTAGGTTAAATAAAAATTCAGATATTACCAAATTTTTGAATAAAGGCTTAAATTGTTTGGGACAAACCCGTTGAGCTCATCATCGTCTAATGTCATATCAATAGCATATAACATTTTTAAAAATATTCAAAACACAGAATCTGTTGCGGGTCCTAAGCAACATAATCCTACTTCTCATATATTTCACACACTTTATCAACTATCTTTTTCTGTTCCGCTGCGTTAAAAACTTGGATATGCAATTCGAGTCCTTCGAGTATGTTAACGATCTCTCCATTAACACTTTTCAAAAAAATAAAGTCTCTCATTCTCTTCACATTCATCTCCCGTATATGATCTCTCTACTCTCTAGAAAATTTATGCTTCTCAAGACTTGCATCAAATGCCACACATGATTTTTGCTATCCTCATTCTCATTGAGCTCATCATCGTCTAATATCATGTAAATATCATCTAACTTTTTTTTTAATTGAAATATATCATAATTAATCTAATTTACTTTTTGTTTTTATTTTTCTTTTCTTAAATTGAAAGGAAATTTATTTTCCATTTTATTTTAAAACTAATTTTTAGATTTATATAAACATTATGTTAAAATCTAATTGGTTGAATTTTTTAACACATGTCAAAATATAAGTCGATTAACTTGACACGTGTCGCGATCATGTTAATTAGCAACTTTGACGCATCTAACTTTATATAATAAGATATTAAGAATGCATTATAGCAATATGTTGAATTGGTCTATGTGGATTCCAAAAGCACAACAAATGTGGAAGTCAACAGAGATTATCTTTCGAGATGATACATGCGATCAGTACAATAATCTGACGCTATTACTTCCAATTTGTAATAGTGTGGAAGTAGCCAGAGTTTTGTCGCCAAGGCTCAGCCATAAAGTTCTGCTCATATGACTCTCCATGGAGAAATATTTTGTTCTTTTACTTTTCTCTATCCGTCATATACGTAATGTCATACTTATACGTGCATGTTCTTTCTCGTTAATCTCTAATCTGTAGATGTAAATCTTTGATGGGTTTCCATATTCTGCCATGAGTTTGAGTTTTTCACTCTTTTTGAATGTGAATTTAAGTCCATGTTAAATGCTGCATTAATCTCACTTATTTTAGCTTCCATTTGGTTTTGTGCTGAGTTTTCTCCATATACTTCGTATGACAGTTGCTTTTGTGTAGCACTCTTAACAATTCCAAATTATCTTAATGCAGTTTGCAACATACCATTCCTGATGAAGAGGCAGACATTGCTGTCCTCACATGGCTTTTTTTTTTTTGGTTCAACTCCTCGCATGGTTTCACCATGGCAAAAAATGAAAAACTAAGTTCAACTACGTCAGGGATCCGTACACACCAACTACTTTTTTTTAAACCTAAAGAGAAACAAGGCAGTGTCAAAGCTTTTTTCTCCTCAAGTATTTAAACAATTGGGTTGTTGTCATTTACTAGGTAAACTTGCTTAAAGCCACACTAAGTTGACATGATGAAGTGATTGCTCAATTATGTGAAGATATTGGTATCTAAGTATGATTATCCAATGAATGAATTTAGTTATGTGAAGATAATGATATCAAGGTAAACTTCTTTACAGCCATTAGTAGACACGATGGAATGGTTGCTCATATATGTGAAGATATTGGTCTGTAAAACAATTACAGAAGCCTTAGAGATGGGAAGACCCGTAGTACGCGCAAATCACACATCAAACGAGTTCTTCCCTAACTATAGAGTCTATGAAGATGGGAACGGTTTTGTTAGAGCCACACTCAAGGCTTTTGGGGGAACAGAACAACAAAGGCATGAACTATCATGGGAAGCTACTACGCAACAGTTTATAAAAGCGTCAGATCTTATCCGGTTATCAAGAGCTGATTCGAACTTATCAAAGAGAAGTGTGTTTGCCTCGTCTTCTATAAGTGTGCTGGAGGACATATCTGCGTATATTCATTTCTTGGTGTCTGCATTTGAAGCTTCAAGGACAGCTTTTGGTGCAATCCTTGAAAGCTTGCAGCCAGATGAAGAGTTCTGCAGAAATCATGGCTTGTCTCTCAAGACTCCTTTCCGGAATAGTCTCAAGGAAGATTGAGCTGTTGACTGTTATGTAAACATGTGAATCATGATGTATTCTATTACTTTCCTCTGCATAATAAATGTACTATATATATCATTTTATAGCTTTGGTGTATTGTTGTTGATGGTTTGTTTATAAAAACCGGAAAATTAGTGCGCATGAGCCAAAAACGACATTTCCTTTTTTGGTTTAAAGTGATATAGCAGTAGTCGAATTTGTAACGGCTGGGTTCCTTTTCTATGGTTCTTCTGGCTGTGCTCTTTATTAGGAAAATAAATCCTAATTTATAAAATAAATTTAATTTATATTCAATTAATTACCTATAAATGGAAATATGAAGTTTACTTCCAAATTTAAAGATGAAATGAAAGATTACAAATCCACAAGAAAGAACATGGAAACCCAGCCATTAGCCACACAAAGAAAAGATTTATGGTCAAAGATATCCAAAATAGAATTTCTTTCCATACCGAGAGACAACCTTTTGTTAAATTCTATCTTCTTGTCCAAATAACATTCATACCAAAAAAAAAAAAAAAAATCTTCTTGTCCAAACCAAATAACCATATAATCTCTAAGACAATAGTTTTTCTTCTAAACTCGAGAGCTTTGAAGATATGGCTACGAGTATGAGCGGATCCTGTGGGGAGAAAGCGCCTCAGGGATCTTGCCTGACTTGTGGGTCAGTCATAATCGAATGAGTACAAATTAAAATCGGTCAGTGGGTATGCATAATCTCTTCTAGTTTTTCTCTCTATTGATTCACGAATGTATATATGTATATGTATGTCATGTGATGCATTAATTATTTATCCCTTCATGGCATAGTGTTTGATTTTGTGCCTTAATTATATGAATATTTTTATCTAGTTGGTGTGGATCTGGAGCCTTTATTTGAGATTCATTTTGTTACACAACAAAAAAAAACAACCTATATGATTCATGCGATATGATTTCTGCCATATGATTTATGCGATATGATGTCTATTCAACTAGGATGTCAAATAGTACGGTTAGATTCATGACTGCATATTGTTTTATTGTAAAATCTGCAACATTTTAGATCTTGTTTTTTGAGAGATTCATGACTCATGATGGATGCTAAACAACAGCAATGTTCTTTTGCAGAACTAGGATTTCTTTCATCTTGAGGACATGTTTGATGACATGAGATCTGATGTAACTTTACTATTTGATTATATTAATTTGAAGCATGTTGAATCATATGCATATATAAGCCTTGAAATACTTTAAAGTATCCTTTAACTTTGGGTATTTACCTCAAACTGTTGTTGTTCATCATTGATTCTTCATGCCTTCATATTTGTTAGGTTGTGAAACTAAATCCCTTACCTTTTGAGTTTTTGTTTCTTGTTACAATACTACTTCAATTTAAAAATATTACAGAATTTCAAAAGACACTTTCATAAATTGGAGGCTCAAGCTTATGTATTGAAACATTCGCCAAATTCTTCTTATATGAACCATCCATAAATATAATAATATTTTTCCCATTAAATATGCAAGTCCAATGATTCTTCGAAGAGAGAAAGAGCTGAGGAAGAGAAAGATTATATATGTTCAAGGTGTAAGGAGGCTGGGCATAACTGTCTTACTTGTCCTTGCCCAATCATTCATAAGATTGTAAGTAACTAATATCTTTCTTTCTCTGTTAATTTTCTTCACACACTCTTTCATCCTCTAATGAATATTAAACTTAATCATAACATTTGTACATGTGTCCGAGATGTCTAGTTGCTCAGCAACACCAATTGAAAACATATTTTTATGTCTATCTTGTTTTTGCAACCACCTATTTACTAAGTACAATAGTGTTTGCAAGTTAATTATTTCTTGGCAAAATAAATATTAGAATATCCGGTTTGAACTATCTATATTTTAATTATTATTAGTGAAAATAATGTGTGCGAAGAGAAAAATCATAAGAGAAAACAATCAATTTATGACCTGAATTAAGAAGAATTTCATGGTGATATATTGAAACTCGATGATTCGTATACAATAGGCATATTTGAATGTTGGTAAAATCTAGCTTTTATTATAAATTTTTTTTTAAAACAGTTTTAAAAATCAATGAGTAAAAAAAATAGTCTCTCTTTTTTTCTACCCATATGCGATTTAAATTCCTTATTAGGTACTTTCATATAATGTCTTCAAACTTTTTGTTGGCTTTATAGTTTAAGATAAATAAATATATATATATATAGCTAGTAACTTGTTTCTTTTCGTAATTTGTTATCGTTAACTTATCCATAAGGCAACATACTTTTATCAGTTATTTTTACATAGAATATGCACCATGGCGTAATTGCTTATGTATTGAATTCTATTAATATCAAAAGTATGTTCATTGTGCTCTATAAACCAAGACAATGAAAAACAATTTGTTAATCTATTTAGAATATCATATGATTTTTTTTTCCCAAAAATATAAAAATATTTCAGTTCTTGATATGATGATATTAGGTCAAGCAAATTCATCAAAATTTTCAAAAAAAAATTATAGATGCACTGAACAACAAATTTAATGTTGGTTTTTGATTTACGATGCGGTTTAAAAATGATGATTTTACTGAAATGAGGGAAAACTTGAAAATATGTTTATTAAAATTTTGTTTTCATTGCAAAAGATACTCAAGGAAAATGATAGAAAAACAAGATTTTTCTTCTCATTGAAAAGATTCAGAATGGCAAAGTTTGTAAGTATACTCTAACAAATGTAACAATAGAGCTAGATAGAATTTTACTTTCAAGCTTCGCCATTCGGAATCTTTCCAGTGAGAGGAGAACTCTTGTATTTCTATAATATTCTCAGAGTATATTTTCCATGAAATTTATTTTTAATAAACTTATTTTGAAAAAAATAAACAAGAATATATATTCAAGTTTTACCTTATTTCAGTAAAATCATCATTTTTAAACCGCATCGTAAATTTCGAATCTACATTAAAAAAATTGTGCACTGTATCTATATGTGTGAATCTTTTGATGAATTGGTTTGACCTAATATCATCATATCAAGAACCAAAATCTAAGTATATTTGTTAAAAAAAACTAATCTTATGATGTTTCAAGTAGGGTAACAAAGTGTTTTTATTACCTTCGCTTATAGAACACAATGAACGTAATTTTGGTATTAATAGCATTCAATGCAGAAACAATTATGCCATGGTGCATACAATGTGTAAAAATAACTGATGAAGGTATGTTGCCATGTGGATGAGCTACTCTTGTGTGTAAATAATTGATGAAGTTATATTTTAGGGTTTTATCATATCTTTCTAAGGAATAATTGATGGCAAAACGTAATGATTTAAATCGATTTGAGTTTGATATCAGCAACAAGCAACAAATGACATTTCTTGTTACTTATAATCATCTATTGTTGTATTTATCTGCCTATAGATGGCTAAACTTATTTTGTAATATCTCTTTGATCCCAAACTCTGTATGCTACTGTTTGATGATTGACTCATGAGACAAGCGGTTAATAAATATTTTATTCTAAAGATAGGTTTTCTTGTGGTGGTTTTTTTTTACTTTCTCTTGTATGTGACTATGATGATGAATGCGCTTGTATTTTGTGTTTTTAGTGGACAATTATTCACTTTTAAACCTATGTTCTTACTTTAAGCTTAGTTTGTAACCGCTAATGACCAAAATGTCTTTGAAAACACTTAAAATGTCATGAAAAACACTTTTTGTTTTGTGTTGTTGTTGCATTACTTTCATGGAAGGCTACGGTTCTTTGTACAACCATGAGAATAACTAAAGCAAGATAAACAATTATACCTCGATTTTTTCAATAAATCAAGATAAAATAATAAATCTTTGTTAAAACTTATAACAAATAATGGTGATAAAATTATTTCATTATAATGTATAAGCGTTCTCTAAACATGTGTCTATATACGTATTATACATAAAATGACATTTTATTATTCTATTTATTAGCAATTTTAGAATTTATTTTTAAAAAGATTTTAGATTGTTTTTATATATGAAACCATTATTTTTAATTAAGAAAATTTTCTAATCTAATATTAAGTTGGTATTTTTGTTGTTAATAAAAATTTATACATAATTAATTAGTACAACATTAAAATTTGGAAAATTTCTTAATTTTGAAATGTTGACGTGGACCATTAAAAAAAATATTATTCAAACCATTATTTTTAATTATGGAACTTTTCTAATCTAATATTAAGTTGGTTTTTTTTGTTGTTAACAGAAATTTATACATAATTTTCTTAACTTTCTATATTTCTATTAATTAGTACAATATTAAAATTTGGAAATCTTCTTAATTTTGAAATGTTGATGTGGACCAATAAAATTGCAAGATTCTTTTAAGTCTTATGTGGACACCCTTAGAGGTTTAAGACAAATCTTATAAGGTGAGGGGCGGTCCCAGGATTTTTTTTAACCAATGTCAAAAAATTTCTCTAAATATAAAAATATAAAAATTCATAGAAATAAAAAACATCTTACAAAACTACTATATGATCTTTAATATCCTGAAATCTTTTGATCAGTCTCATTTGTAATTGTCTCGAATATATCTTTCTCGAGATAACAAACTAAACAGTCATTAAAAAACTGATCTTCAATCTGATTGCATCGATCCGTCTACACGATCTTCATTGCAGAAAAGATGATGATTTGAGAATGATAAGTAATTAGGTTTTTTTTATTTTTTTAATCGTCTTAATGAAAATTATAGAAATAATTACAAGGATATTTTTTTTAACGAACAAATTAATTATTCTCCGAAGATCCACCATAGAAATGTGGGTCCACTATGAATATCTTTTGTCCGTCCTTTCCTTATATGGTTATCTCCAATAAGCTGTTGTAGATCCGTTCTTCCGTATCTGGCTACTTCTAATTACATGGGAAAATCGCATCTGCTGGGAATCGAAACTCATACCTCGTGGTGTAGAAGCATTAAAGAACCCTTAAGTCAACCACTAGACTAAGTAATTAGGTTAAGTTTGTTCTTTTGTTTCTAATTTGATGAAAAAGCATAAAAATTTGGATTCTATATGTATGCGTCACGTTTTTTATAAATGGGCTAAATTGTTTTTTTTTTAAATGACCCACCAAGTTTACACATGGGTTTGCCACTGTATGGTTTTTATATAATTGAAACCATAATTTTTATTTTAAAAAAAAATCATAATCTAATATTTAGTTGTTTTTTTGTTGTTAATAGAAATTTATACATAATTTTCTTATCTTTTATATATTTATATTAATTAGTACAATATGAAAATTTGGAAAAAAATTTAATTTTGAAATGCTGATGTGGACCAATAAAATAAATTCTTTTAAATCTTATGTGGACATGCTTAGAGGTTTAAGTCAAATTTTAAATGGTTTTTATATTATTGAAATCATTATTTTTAATTAAGAAACTTTCCTAATCTAATATAAGTTGTTGTTTTTTCTTAATAGAAATGTATACATAATTTCTTTATCTTTTATATATTTATATTTATTAATACAATATTAAAATTTAGAAAATTTCTTAATTTTGAAATGTTGATGTGGACCAATAAAATTGATTCTTTAAAATTCTATGTGAACACCTATAGGGGCCTAAGGCATCAAATTTTATTAGTAATAGATATATGATATATTATTGAGTTATGTTTGATATGAGATAATAAAATACAATATATAGCGGTAACATTAACATAATGCTAACACCCACATAATATAAACTTTCCTAAACACATAAAGAAAATATGCTAAGAATAATATTGAGATCTAGAATATTCTTCTTTCAGGTTCACGGGCTTCACTTCATAAACGGACTATCATAGCACAAAGTACTTGTTACGCACATCTTTCTTTCCAAGTTACTCTAATACCCCCTTGCACGACAAAGGTGGGACGCGAAACGCAAAATTTGCAATCACAAGTGAAACATCTATGTCGAGGATGGACAAAACAAGTCAACAAACTCTTCCGTGTATAAACATCAATCTTCTAAATATGAATGATACTTCATCTCGTCTTTGATGTTAAAAGAAAGGGAATAATAACATCCCGTTGGTGCAAATTTCTGTAACTCCACAAATAATCGTCCTTGTCGCGTACTGTCCATAAATCAGACTTAAAATGACTTAAAAAATGAGCGTTCCAATAGAAATCTCTAAAAGCAAAATCAAACTCTCTTATAATAGGATAAGCCAAAATATATAGAAAATTCTGAGAAATTCTAAACACAAAAAAATCTCAGAAAATAATTTTTTTTGTGTGAAAACCACAAACTTCAAAAAAAAAAAAATCATTTGCGTAGATCTCCGATAAATCCTTATAGTTCAAAAACATAAACCCAAATCATAACTAAAAACTTAATTTAAAAACCAGAAAGATTGGCATAGAGTAAAGACACGCACGTACGTACCCAAAAAACCAAATTGGAAAACATACTGAATTTAAAACTAGAACAAAAGGATCACGTGAAAGAGCTTCACGTCATCTTCATCATCTTCACCATCGGCATCACTGTCTTCTTCTCCAACGGTCATCATTGTCTCCATGATTTTTTTATCAGAAGACTTGCGGAAATGTTAACTCCAATCCCGAAGAATCGAAGGCTCTGATACCATGTCAAATATTATAGAATATGATATATTATTGAATTCTGTTTGATATGAGATAATAAGATACAAAAATAGTGGTAATATTAACATAATACTAACACCTACATAATGTAAATTTTCTTGAACACATAAAAAAATATGTTAAGAATAAAATTGAGATCTAGAATATTCTTTTTTCGGGTTCACGGGATTCACTTCATAGACGGCCTTTCCTAATGGTTTGCAAATATACATCTTGCTTCACAAGTTACCTCAATACTTTGGAGAATCTCAAGGTATTTCTTCATATTCCTTTCAAATTGGAGATTCTTCTGATAATTTTGTTCATGTTTCATGTTAGTTACTTGTATAGACCCTCCTGTTCCGTGCCTGGAATGTTGAGTTAGTTTTCTTTTTTTTTTCCCAGATTTGACTGTTCTGCATCTTTAATTACTTTAAGAATTAAGATTCTCTTGTCATGTAGGAGTTTATAACAAATGGAACAGAGTTATACATTAACTTAAAATGGAAGCATGAAAAACCAATTTGCAAAAGGGTTTTTACTTTAAGAAAGCTTGAAAAGTAGCATGAAAGAGATTGAAAACAAATATAAAGAAAATAAAAAATTAAAGAAAAAAGTTTAAAATATTTGCATGTGAAATTGAGATCTATCTTGGTTTTGTAAGAACAAAAAGATGATATTAGCTTTTATCTGCGGTTGCAAGCAATAACATGAGTACCATTAAAACAACTGAGAAATTATTATAATTAAAATAACCATTAAGGTAAATTATTCTCAAAAAGAGAGAGGGAAACAAAAGAAGAAGAAGGATAGAGCTTGAATGATGACATAAACTATGTATGAATATCATCATAATAATATTGAAGTAAAGTGAGAATTACCAAAGGAATTTGATAGCAGAGAAAAGGGATCTGAATTATCATGAAGAAAAAAGCATACCTTTTCTAATCACGATGGTGACAAAATAAGATAGGGTAGGCCCTCAATCATTAAGTTTTTGCAAACGATAAATTTTTCCTGTTTCTAAAAACTACATACCAAAGTGCTGATAAAAATACGAAAAGGTTCCCAAAAGAAAAAATGTTGACAAAAATGACCCAACAACAATAATAATTGAAAAAAAAAACTGAAGGAACACAAACGTGAAATTGGTTTTAATTTATTGTTTCGCCAAAAAAGAAATTTTTTTATATTCTAGATCTCTCTAAATACAACTCTAAATACACTGACAGATTTAACATAACAAATGTTGACAAAATAACTAAATACACTGATAGGTTTTTTTCAAAGTAAATGGATTATAAATATATAAACACATAGCCTTTGAAATAATTATATATATTTATATATATATATATATATATATATATCAACCGTTCAATTATTTAGGAGGGTTGATATAAACTTTGGTTCAAAATTTAGCTAAATGTTAGGTGACGCTTGGATTGGGTTTAACAAAAAAAACGGAAATTTATCAGAACTACGCCAAAATTAGTTTTAAATTTTTTTCTTAAGAAATTTTTTTTTATAGTTAATATATAAAAATGGTTATTTATGTACAAAATGCTCCTAATTGGTGTGATTTGGTGGAAACTGAAGTGTTTCTCAACCGTAATATTTTGAGTGCAATGCCCAAGAGACTTTTAACAAACTAAACGACCTCTTCTTAAAATTTTCTTATATAGGACTATATATGCACTTTACACAGAAAACACAAGATGGTAATTAAATAAATCTTTATTTTAAACAAGTCTCACAAATAAGGTTCTCTACTAACACAATACAAACAGGTTTATATAGGTCTTGTTTTCAATTTTTCAAACAAAACTTAAATCTCCCATATTTTTAATAATTTTCCAAAATACCCCATATCTTTTAGTATTTATCTAAATACCCCCCAGATCTTTTAGTATACACTGAAACACTCAAGATCTTTTAGTATACACTGAAACACCCAAATCTTTTGTTATTTATGAAAATACCCTAGAACTTTAGAAATTTATCAAAATATTCAGTATTTATATAAACAGCGCAGAACTTTAAATATTTACCAATATACCCCATAACTTTAGGTATTGACTAATTTCTAAAATCTTTCAATATTTATAAAATATTTATTATCTTTATGTATTTATGGAAATACTATATTTTTGTTTCTACCAATATTCAAAGATCTTTTCTCTTAAGTACCCCATATTTTTGTTATTTACCAAAATATTCTCTTATGTTCGATATTTATTGAAATGCTATAGAGCTTTTGATATTTACTAAAATAGCTCATATATTTGGTATTTGATAAAAGTACTCTAGATCTTCTATTGTTTATCAATGACACCATACTTATTGTTTTGATCGTTGAACTTTTGGTAGTTATCAAAACAACTAGGAAGTTTGGAAGGAATCTTCTGAAAAAACTTAATTTCAATCATATTAACATATTAGCACATCAGTACATGAACTTGAATAAATCCTCTTTTTATTTATAATGTAAATGAAATATTTGAATTACAATGACATGGTTATGAGAATATCGAACACAAACAACAAAAAAGTAAACAATGTAATAATTGAAAACAAGCAGTTCTTTACAAGTCAACTGATGCTCAAAAAGACACAATGAAAAGAAATTACAATGATGTCGTTCGTGTGTATTTTTTTGTTTTGTGTATGAGTTTACTGTTTATTTTTTTTACTGTGTATGAGTTTAATGTTATTCATTCTTTAAGTTTTCATGCATTTAGTGTTCGTGCTTTTAGTGTAGATTTTCTTTTTTTGGGTTATGTGCTTTTAGTGTTCCTGCTTTTAGTGTAGATTTTCTTTTTTTGGGTTGTGTGTTTCTGTAAAAGAGAGAGAGATATATTCACTTGTTATCAAGTCATCTCCAAGTAACAGCTGCTTAATTCCAGACTTTTTCCTAAAAACTAAAACATTTTGATTATGAAAATAAGACTACAACAAATACAATAAAATTATAGCCAAGAAAAGAAAACTTACTAGAGAATCATCATACTCGTCCTACTTTTAACCTGAAAAAAGTGATGCAAAGTCTCAAACTACAAATAAATTCTACATCAGATGAAAATCATGAAAATATACTAAATAAGCATGGTGGTACAGTGAAAATCAAATTACCATAACAAAATCAAACAGTCTTTATAATATTTGGCCACCTCGTTGCAGAAACAAATGTTTTATTTAGGCCTAAGAAAATGAACACAATTTTTCTTTACCATACAAAAAAACTTACCTTTCCAAGAGTTTTTCTTCAAATATCTTTACAAACTTCTTAATAAATTACCATAAGAAAATCAAACAGTCTTTATAATTCTTGGCCACCTCGTTGCAGAAACAAAAGTTTTATTTAGACCTAAGAAAATGATTTACCAACTCGTTACAAAAACAAAAGTTTACATTGCTATACAAAAAAACTTACCTTTCCAAGAGTTTTGCTTCGAATATCTTTACGAACTTCTTAAAAAATACATAACATCAGCAAGCCCATACTATTTTATTTTTGTTAATAGTTATTAAGTTAAATTGACTGCTTGAAAACAATAATACAAGTGGTATAATCGAAAGGAATTTTATAATTTATTCAGCAGGATGAATTTTTGTTCATATGGAGTGGGTGATAAATAAGTTAAAATGGCTTAAAAAGCATAAATAATAACTGAATAATAAATTCAAACTAACATCATTCTATTTTATATTATAATTTCTTATAAGATAATCGTGTTTAAGAATTTACTAAGTTTTAAAAAACAATTTTATCATAAAGTATATCCTCATAGTTAATTCTATGATATTTTTTTATAATAAGTATCATCCTGATAATTTAATTTAAAGATTTTTCTTTAAGGTGATATATATTTTATTTTACCTCTCTTTTATATTGTATTTTTAGTATGTAAAAATTGAATAATTTCCATTTTCTACATTATAGTAAAACTGAACATATCTGGGTTGAATATTATATTAGTAGATTTATTTGGAATACTTTATTTGTGAAGTAGTAAAGCTTTTTTGGGATGGTATATTTATAATTTTAGTTATTATTTAATTTTAATATTAAAGACAAGACATTTAAAAAAATATAATATCAATTTTAATGTATTCTTTTAACATAATATTCAATATGTTAATAAACCCTATGAAGAAAATTCACCATGAATTCAATTTAATAAATTGTAATATGAAATATGTCACTTTTTAATGATAAAATAATTTAAAAATCTCATTAAATGTATATTCCTTTGAATGAAAAAAAATTATGAATAAAAACAAAATAGGAAAAATAGCAAAAATAAATGATTTTGATAGAAAGGTATAAATAAACCGAGACGATCAACTTTGTTCTCAAACACTAGAAAAATAAGGTTGCACTAAAGTTAAGATTCATATCACTTTATTTATATAAAAGTTAGGATGGGTTACTAAAATGATATTGGAAAGTTGATTTTGAAACAATATAATGCTTATATTTAAATATTATTCAGATTATCTTGAAAGTTTAAGATATTTTATTATACTTATTTTTATTTGTTGACGAAAATGTTATTACAAAATTGTCTTTACTTTTTGTGTCACGTAGACAAAAAATAAGTCTGCCAAAACACGAAAACCTATGGGTCTAATGATAACAGACTTAATATAAGGTTAATATTTAATAGACTTAATTTTTGGGTCATACACTTATTTTCAGTTGGTAGATTTATTAAAAGGACAATAAATTTAATATTATATTAGTAAACTTATTTTGTATACTTTATTTTGTGAAGTAGTAAAATCTGTTTTGTAGCAGTAGATTTATGATTTGATTGATATTTAAGGCTATTGATGGCAAATTTATTTTTGGTTGATGGACTTAACAACCGAATGATAACTTTCCTCGTAAATTATTATCGGATTGGTAAAAAGAAATTGTTTGATGGTAGGTTAATGATGTTGTAACATATTTATTGTTAATGACGGTAGTGTTATCATCATTGAATAATCTGTTGGTAATGATGGAATATTCACTTTATTTGATGGTAGATAAATATTGTTGTAATAGATGTATTGTTAACCTCAGGGTGGAAATTTGTTTAAAAAAATTCTGATATTTAGTTGTTTTTTTGAAACAATATGTTTACAGATGTGAAAATTTCAGATGTGTTAATAGTTTTATTTTTTTGTATAATGTATTATATAATTATACTAAAATCGTAACACTACTCAAAAAAAAAATGAAAAACAGTATCGAAACTTAAGAATTATTTATTTATTTTAATTCTCATTTATTTTCAATTAAAATATTCAAAACACAGAATATGTTGCGGGTCCTAAGCAACATTAACTCTACTTCTCATATATTTCACACACTTTATTAACTATTTTTTTTTCTTCCGCTGCATTAAAAACTTGGATACGCAATTCGAGTCCTTCGAGTATGTTAAGGATCTCCCCATTAACTCTTTTCAAGCAAATAAAGTTTCTCATTCCCTTCACATTCATCTTATGTATATGATCTCTCTACTCTCTAGAGAAATTATGCTTCTCAAGACTCGCATCAAATGCTTCTCTACATGATTTTTGCTATCCTCATTTCCATTGAGCTCATCATCGTCTAATGTCATATCAATAGCATCTAACTTTTTAAAAAATATTCAAAACACAGAATCTGTTGCGGGTCCTAAGCAACATAACACTACTTCTCATATATTTCACACACTTTATCAACTATATTTTTCTGTTCCACTGCGTTAAAAACTTGGATATGCAATTCGAGTCCTTCGAGTATGTTAACGATCTCCCCATTAAATATTTTCAAGCAAATAAAGTATCTCATTCTCTTCACATTCATCTCCCGTATATGATCTCTACTCTCTAGAAAACTTATGCTTCTCAAGACTCGCATCAAATGCCTCTCTGTATGATTTTTGCTATCCTCATTCTTATTGAGCTCATCATTGTCTAATGTCATATCAATATCATCTAACTCTTTTTTTAATTGAAATATATCCTAATTAATCTAATTTACTTTTTGTTTTTATTTTCCTTTTCTTAAATTGAAAGGAAACTTATTTTCCATTTTTATTTTAAAACGAAATTTAGATTTAAATAAATATTATGTTAAAATCTAATTGGTTAAATTTTTTAACACGTGTCAAAATATAAGTCGATTAACTTGACACGTGTCGCGATCATGTTAATTAACAACTTTGACGTATCCAACTTTATATAATAAGATATTAAGAATGCACTATAGAAATATGTTGAATTGGTCTATGTGGATTCCAAAAGCACAACAAATGTGAAAGTCAAAGGAGATTATCTTTCGAGATGAAACATGCCATCGGTACAATAATCTGACGCTATTACTTCCAAATTTTTAATAGCGTGGAAGTAGCCAAAGTTTTGTCGCCTAGGCTCAGCCATAAAGTTCTGCTCATATGACTCTCCATGGAGAAAGATTGTTTTCTTTTACTTTTCTCTATCTGTCATATACGTAATGTCTTACTTATACGTGCATGTTCTTTCTCGTTAATCTCTAATCTGTAGATGTAAATCTTTGATGGGTTTCCATATTCTGCCATGAGTTTGAGTTTTTCACTCTTTTTGAATGTGAATTTAAGTCCATGTTAATTGCTGCATTAATCTCACTTATTTTAGCTTCCATCTGGTTTTGTGCTGAGTTTTCTCCAGATACTTCGTATGACAGTTGCTTTTGTGTAGCACTCTTAACAATTCCAAATTATCTTATTGCAGTTTGCAACATACCATTCCTGATGAAGAGCCAGACATTGCTGTCCTCACATGGCTTTTTTTTTTTGTTCAACTCTTCACATGGTTTCACCATGGCAAGAAATGAAAAACTAAGTTCAACTACGTCAGGGATCCGTACACACCAACTACTTTTTTTTAAACCTAAAGAGAAACAAGGCAGTGTCAAGGCAGTTGGGTTGTTTTCATTTACTAGGTAAACTTTCTTAAAGCCACGCTAAGTTGGAAGTGATTGCTCAATTATGTGAAGATATTGGTATCTAAGTATGAATATCCAGTGAATGGATTTAGTTATGTGAAGTTAATGATATCAAAGTAAACTTCTCTACAGCCACTAGTAGACACGATGGAATGGTTGCTCATATATGTGAAGATATTGGTCTGCACAACAATTACAGAAGACTTAGAGATGGGAAAACCCGTAGTACGCGCAAATCACACATCAAACGAGTTCTTCCCTAACTATAGAGGCTATGAAGATAGGAACGGTTTCGTTAGCGCCACGCTCAAGGCTCTTGGGGAACAAAACAACAAAGGCATGAACTATCATGGTAATCTGCTACGCAACAATTTATTAAAGCGCCAGAGCTTATCCGGTTATCAAGAGCTGATTCGAACTTATCAAAGAGAAGTGCGTTTGCCTCGTCTTCTATAAGTGTGCTAGAGGGCATATCTGCGTATATTCATTTCTTGGCGTCTGCATTTGAAGCTTCAAGGACAGCTTTTGGTGCAATCCTTGGAAGCTTGCAGCCAGATGAAGATTTGTGCAGAAATCTTGGCTTGTCTCTCAAGACTCCTTTCCGGAATAGTCTCAAGGAAGATTGAGCGTTGACTGTTATGTAAACATGTGAATCATGATGTATTCTATTATTGTCCTCTGCATAATTTATGTACTATATATATCATTCTATAGCTTAATTTGGTGTATTGTTGTTGATGGTTTGTTTATAAAAACCGGAAAATTAGGGTGCATGAGCCAAAAACGACATTTTCTTTTTTTGGTTTAAAGTGATATAGCGGTAGTCGAATTTGTAACGGCTGGGTTCTTTTTCTATGATTCTTCTGGCTGGTGCTCTTTATTAGGAAAATAAATCCTAATTTTTAAAATAAATTTAATTTATATTCAATTAATTATCTATAAATGGAAATATGAAGTTTACTTCCAAATTTTAAGATAAAATGAAAGATTACAAATGCACAAAAAGGAACATGGAAACCCAGCCATTAGCCACACAAAGAAAGTATTTATGGTCAAAAATATCGAAAATATAATTTCTTTCCATACTGAGAGACAATCTTTTGTTAAATTCTATCTTCTTGTCCAAAAAACATTCATACAAAAAAAAAAAATATTCTTGTGCAAACCAAATAACCATATAATCTCTAAGACAATAGTTTTTCTTCTAAACTCGAGAGCTTTGAAGATATGGCTACGAGTATGAGCGGATCCAGTGGGGAGAAAGCGCCTCACGGATCTTGCCTGACTTGTGGGTCACTCATAATTGAATGAGTACAAATTAAAACCGGTCCGTGGGTATGCATAATCTCTTCTAGTTTTTCTATCTATTGATTCACGCATGTATATATGTATATGTATGTCATGTGATGCATTAAATATGTATCCCTTCATGGCATAGTGTTTGATTTTGTGCCTTAATTCTATGAATATTGTTATCTAGTTGGTGTGAATCTCGAGCCTTTATTTGAGATTCAGTTTGTTACACACAAAAAAAAACAACCTATATGATACATGCGATATGATTTATGCCATATGATTTATGTGATATGATGTCTATTTAACTAGGACGTCAAATAGTACGGTTAGATTCATGACTACATATTGTTTTATTGTAAAATCTGCAACATTTTAGATCTTGTTTTTTGAGAGATTCATGACCCATGATGCGCTAAACAACATCAATGTTCTTTTGCAGAACTAGGATTTATTTCATCTTGAGGACATGTTTGATGACATGAGATCTGATGTAACTTTACTATTTGATTCTATTAATTTGAAGCATGTTGAATCATATGCATATATAAGCCCTGAAATACTTTAAAGTATGCTTTAACTCTGGGTATTTACCTCAAACTGTTGTTGTTCATCGTATCATTGATTCTTCATGCCTTCATATTTGTTAGGGTGTGAAACTAAATCTCTTACCTTTTGAGTTTTTATTTCTTGTTACAGTACTACTTCAATTTAAAAACATTACAGAATTTCAAAAGACACTTTCATAATTTGGAGGCTCAAGCTTAGGTATTGAAACATTCGCCAAATTCTTCTTATATGAACAATCCATATATATATAATAATAATTTTTGCCCATTAAATATGCAAGTCCAATGATTCTTCAAAGAGAGAAAGAGCTGAGGAAGAGAAATATTATGTATGTTCAAGGTGTAAGGAGACTGGGCATAACTGTCTTACTTGTCCTTGCCCAATCATTCATAAGATTGTAAATAACTAATATCTTTCTTTCTTTGTTAATTTTCTTCACACACTCATACATCCTCCAATGAATATTCAACTTAATAATAACATTTGTACATGTGTCCGAGATGTCTAGTTGCTCAGCAACACCTATTGGAAAACCTATTTTTATGTCTATCTTGTTTTTGCAACCAACTATTTACTAAGTACAATATCGTTTGCAAGTTAATTATTTCTTTGCAAAATAAATATTAGAATATCCGGTTTGAACTATCTATATTTTATGGTTTAATCAATATTTTTAATTATTGTTAGTGAAAAATAATATGTGCGCGAAGAGAAAACAGTCAATTTATGACCTGAATATAGAAGAGTTTCATGGTGATATATTGAAACTCGATGATTCGTATACAATAGGCATATTTGAAGGTTGGTAAAATCTATCTTTTATTATAAAAAAAAATTTAAAACAGTTTTAAAAATCAATGAGTAAAAAAAATAGTCTCTGTTTTTTCTACCCATATGCGATTTAAATTCCTTATTAGGTACTTTCATATAATGTTTTGGAAATAATTTCTTATTTTTCTCCCTTTAATCTTTTTGTTGGCTTTATAGTTTAAGATAAATAAATATATATATATATAGCTAGTAACTTGTTTCTTTTCGTGAGTTGTTATCGTTAACTTATCCATAAGGCAACATACTTTTATCAGTTATTTTTACATAGAATATGCACCATGGCGTAATTGCTTATGCATTGAACTCTATTAATATCAAAAGTATGTTCATTGTGCTCTATAAACCAAGACAATGAAAAACAATTTGTTAATCTATTTAGAATATCATATGATTTTTTTTTCCCAAAAATATAAAAATATTTCAGTTCTTGATATGATGATATTAGGTCAAGCAAATTCATCAAAATTTTCAAAAAAAAATTATAGATGCACTGAACAACAAATTTAATGTTGGTTTTTGATTTACGATGCGGTTTAAAAATGATGATTTTACTGAAATGAGGGAAAACTTGAAAATATGTTTATTAAAATTTTGTTTTCATTGCAAAAGATACTCAAGGAAAATGATAGAAAAACAAGATTTTTCTTCTCATTGAAAAGATTCAGAATGGCAAAGTTTGTAAGTATACTCTAACAAATGTAACAATAGAGCTAGATAGAATTTTACTTTCAAGCTTCGCCATTCGGAATCTTTCCAGTGAGAGGAGAACTCTTGTATTTCTATAATATTCTCAGAGTATATTTTCCATGAAATTTATTTTTAATAAACTTATTTTGAAAAAAATAAACAAGAATATATATTCAAGTTTTACCTTATTTCAGTAAAATCATCATTTTTAAACCGCATCGTAAATTTCGAATCTACATTAAAAAAATTGTGCACTGTATCTATATGTGTGAATCTTTTGATGAATTGGTTTGACCTAATATCATCATATCAAGAACCAAAATCTAAGTATATTTGTTAAAAAAAACTAATCTTATGATGTTTCAAGTAGGGTAACAAAGTGTTTTTATTACCTTCGCTTATAGAACACAATGAACGTAATTTTGGTATTAATAGCATTCAATGCAGAAACAATTATGCCATGGTGCATACAATGTGTAAAAATAACTGATGAAGGTATGTTGCCATGTGGATGAGCTACTCTTGTGTGTAAAAATAATTGATGAAGTTATATTTTAGGGTTTTGTCATCTTTCTAAGGAATAATTGATGGCAAAACGTAACGATTTAAATCGATTTGAGTTTGATATCAGCAACAAGCAACAAATGACATTTCTTGTTACTTATAATCATCTGTTGTTGTATTCATTTGCCTATAGATGACTAAACTTATTTTGTAATATCTCTTTGATCACAAACTCTGTATGCTACTGTTTAGTGATTGACTCATGAGACAAGTGGTTAATAAATTTTTTATTCTAACGATAGGTATTCTTGTTGATTTTGATATAAAAAAACATCCCTTTTCAGGATATGTATGATCGTATAGTAGTTTTGTAAGATGTTTTTTTATTTCTATGAGTTTTTATCTTTTTATATTTAGAGAAATTTTTTGACCTTGGTTAAAAAAAATCCTGGAACCGCCCCTCACCATATAAATTTGCCTTAGACCTCTAAGGGTGTCCACATAAGACTTAAAAGAATCTTTCAATTTTATTGGTCCACATCAACATTTCAAAATTAAGAAGATTTCCAAATTTTAATATTGTACTAATTAATAGAAATATAGAAAGTTAAAAAAATTATGTATAATTTTTATTAACAAAAAAAACAACTTAATATTAGATTAGAAAAGTTTCATAATTAAAAATAATGGTTTAAATATTAAAACAACTTATTAACAAAAAAAACAACTTAAATATTAGATTAGAAAGGTGGGACACGAAACGTAAAAATTGCAATCACAAGTGAAACATCTATGTCGAGGATGGACAAAACAAGTCAACAAACTCTTCCTTGTGTAAACTTCAATCTTCTAAATAGGAATGATACTTCATCTCGTCTTTGATGTTAAAAGAAAGGGAATAATAACATCCCGTTGGTGCAAATGTCTGTAACTCCACAAATAATCGTCCTTGTCGCGTACTGTCCATAAATCAGACTTAAAATGAGTTTAAAACATGAGCGTTCCAATAGAAATCTCTAAACGCAAAATCAAACTCTCATATAATAGGATAAGCCAAAATATATAAAAAATTCTGAGAAATTCTAAACACAAAAAAATCTCAGAAAATATTTTTTTTTTGGTGAAAACCCCAAACTTAAAAAAAACAATCATTTGCGTAGATCTCCGATAAATCCTTGTAGTTCAAAAACATAAACCCAAATCATAACTAAAAACTTAATTTAAAAAACCAGAAAGATTGACATAGAGTAAAGACACACACATACGTACCCAAAAAACCAAATTGGAAAACATACTGAATTTAAAACTAGAACAAAAGAATCACGTGAAAGAGCTTCACGTCATCTTCATCATATTCACCATCGGCATCACCGTCTTCTCTCCAACGGTCATCATTGTCTCCATGATTTTTTTATCACAAGACTTGCGTAAATGTTAACTTCAATCCCGAAGATTCGAAGACTCTGATACCATGTCAAATATTATAGAATATGATATATTATTGAGTTCTGTTTGATACGAGACAATAAGATACAAAAATAGTGGTAATATTAACATAATGCTAACACCTAAATAATGTAAACTTTTGAACACATAAAAAAATATGTTAAGAATAATATTGAGATATAAAATATTCTTTTTTCGGGTTCACAGACTTCACTTCATAGACGGCCTTTCATAATGGTTTGCAAATACACATCTTGCTTCCCAAATTACTTCAATACTTTGGAGAATCTCAAGGTATGCCTTCATATTCCTTTCAAATTGGAGATTCTTCTTATAATATTGTTCATGTTTCATGTTAGTTACTTGTATAGACCCTCCTGTTCCGTGCCTGGAATGTTGAGTTGGTTTTCATTTTTTTCCCAGATTTGACTGTTCTGCATCTTTAATTAGCTTAAGAATTAAGATTCTCTTGTCATGTAGGAGTTTATAACAAATGGAACAGAGTTATACATTAATTTAAAATGGAAGCATGAAAAACCAATTTTCAAAAGGGTTTTTACTTTAATAAAGCTTGAAAAGTAGCATAAAAGAGATAGAAAACAAAATATAAAGAAGAAAAAATTTAAAATATTTGCATGTGAAATTGAGATCTATCATGGTTTTGTAAGAACAAAAATATGATATTAGGTTTCATCTGCGGTTGCAAGCAATAACATGATTACCATTATATATTTAATACATATCAACCTTTCAATTATTTAGGAGGGTTGATATAAACTTTGGTTCAAAATTTTGCTAAATGTTAAGTGACGCTTGGATTGGGTTTAACAACAAAAAAAAGAAATTTACCGGAACTACGCCAAGATTGGTTTTAAATTTTTTTCATAAGAAATTTTTTTTATATAATTAATATATAAAAATGGTTATTTATGTGCAAAATGCTCCTAATTGGTGTGATTTGGTGGAAACTGAAGTGTTTCTCAACCATAATATTTTGAGTGCAATACCCAAGAAACTTTTAAAAAACTAAACGACCTCTTCTTAAAATTTTCTTAGATATGTACTTTACACAGAAAACACAAGATGGTAATTAAATAAATTTTTATTTTAAACAAGTCTCACAAATAAGGTTCTCTACTAACACTATACAAACAAGTTTATATAGGTTATGTTTTTAATTTTTCAAACAAAACTAAAATCTCCCATATTTTTAATAATTTTCCAAAATACCCCATATCTTTTAGTATTTACCTAAATACCCCCCAGATCTTAGTATACACTAAAACACTCAAGATCCTTTAGTATACACTGAAACACCCAAATCTTTTGTTATTTATGGAAATACCCTAGAACTTTAAAATTTTATCAAAATATCCCAGAATTTTGAAGTATTTATATAAACAACTCAGAACTTTAAACATTTACCAAAATAACCCATAATTTTAGGTATTTACTAATTTCTAAAATCTTTTAATATTTATAAAATACTCTTTATCTTTATGTAAACTGAAATTAAATTCAATAACCAATAAAATGTCTAATTGCCAGAAAACAATTGGTTCATAAAGTAGATGCTACGAAAGTGAGAAATATGGGAACAGAATCACAAAGCAAAATTTTGACATCTGGTATGTGAAGTGTAATTTGTTTAAAATTACCTTTGGACGTTTTGTGTTCTTTGTTTTTTTGTTGTGTTTATATTAGTTGTTGTGCGTATGTTTGTTTTTTTTGACTTTGAGCATGTGTTTTTGTGAATTTATGTTCTATTTTTGGGACAGTGCACAAGAGAGAGAGAGAGAGAGAGAGAGAGAGAGAGAGAGAGAGAGATTATAACAGAGAGAGAGAGAGAGAGAGAGAGAGTCATAACCTTCATTGGTTCTTGGCTACTGAAGGGTCTCCAGAAACTTCGTTCTTTGTGGCTTACAAACCCTTTCTCTTGAAACCAAACACCATAAAACAAAAATAACACAATACAGAATCTTACAGAGAGTAGTCCATGGCGGCATTTGGCTGCTTGTTCGTATTTGTAATTTTAAAGCATAGACCATTCCTTCAAACTTCATGTTCACGTCAACTAAAAAAACAGAATAATTATGGAGATATGAGTAAAAGAGGAGCCCAAGAGACAAAGAATAATATTCTTACAAATAGTAGTGAAGAATCAATTTGGCTAATGGGATGTGTTGGTTTATGGTTGGTTTGCGCCCATGATTTGGCAGCTGATAGGCTCTCAAATTAACCCTAGAGTTACTCTCTCAAATTAAGAGATCAGTCGCAGTACTTAGAGATCGAATCCACAGGGAAAGGATAGTCACACAACAAATTTCTAAGTTCGAATTAAGTTAAGTGAGAATGTGAAACTAAAAGACAGAAGGCAATTAAAACTTGTGTAAATTTAGGAAACGAAACGCTAGGTCCAGGAAAATTCTCAAGTGATCCAAATTGCAGGTCTAGACAGAATGTTAGGAATTTATTAAGAACTGTTCTAGAACTCGAAACACTAATGTAAAATCAACCAACTCTCACTGCGAAGATTATCTATGTCTAAACCCTAGAATCCCAAATCTCTTTGCAAATTCAAACAATCCAGACAAGCATTAATATCAAGTTCGATTGTTCACAAAATTCCTAAACCAAATCTCTTTGCAAATAAGTATTTTGCTCATCTAACATTGGTTCAGACAATTAATAATACTCTTGCATCTATTAATCAACCTAAGATCAGATTCTAGGTCACGAAGCTAGAATAAGCATCAATCACAAATCCAGATGAAGAACTCTAATGATTTTATCCTAACAATTCAATTCAACCTAACAATTCATCAATCATCTTTGAAAAACCCTAAACCTAACAAGCAAACTACTCAGACATGATCAATGAAACACAAATCATAATTTGAATAGAAAGCATAAAGGAAATCAATAGAAGAAAATAAGGGAGTTCCAAATCTGCTTTAAAGGAGTCAAATTCTTCTCTCCAAAAGCTCTCTCTAAATCTCTCTCTAAAATAATGTGTGTTATGCCTAAACAATGGCTGAAAAACTCTATTTATAGGCCTAGGTTCGAATCTTCAATTCCTTGAAAGATTAGGAAAAATCTTGGAGATTTCCTTTTCTTCAAAAATTGGAAACTTCACGCCTTTGGAAATTGGAAATACTGGTGTCGATCGACACCAACAGGCGGTGTCGATCGACACTCATCCTGTATCTTCAATCCGACTTCAACACTTCCTGACTTCATTCCATTAAGCTCCAAAATACATCCAAATCTCCAATTTATCTCCAATTGTACCTGAACCTGCAAAGACTCTAATAGGACTCTAAAAATACCAAAAGACTCTATAAAAACACTTATATCATGGTCCAAAATCGGGTAAAAACCATGATATATAAACTCCCCCAGACTTAGCTTTTGCTTGCCCTCAAGCAAAACAGAAACCAAGTATAGAGTCGAGGTTTGAAAACCGAAAGATTCAGCTAACCTTCCGAACGCCACATCGAACCAATACTCTTGAAACCACATACCATTGAGCCAACCTTAGGTAGTATTTCAGTGTAGTTACCACAAGCTTAGCAATCTCCCAAATCAAGTCCAGATCCATTTTGCTCATAAAATCTCGAACTCTAACAACAGTATCTCGAATCTCGAACTTACAGATTCTTTCCCTTCCTTAGTGCCTGAACAAGACATTCTTTCTACAGCTTTCCTATTTTCTCTTCCCTTAGTCAACTGCTGCCCATTTTCAGGGTGTTCTAAGATCTTTTCATTGACTTTTCTCATTCTTTTTGAAGTCTTGGAATAATGCTACTCTTACTTGTGTTCCTTGTTAGGAGACAGGTTCATGAGCTCTCACTAATATTGTTCCTTGAGGAGACAGGCTCATGAGGATCTTTGCACTATTCCTTAACTTAGACTCTTTTTCTTTTTCTTTTCTAAAGGGAAGATCAAGCAGAGACTGTAATTTTCTTATCTTGTCAGAGCTGAAAGAGGAATCAAGTCCAATGCATACCAAGCTCTATATAGGAATTTGAACTCTCTCTGTTAGATTGATCCACTCGCAGGTTTCTACTTATTAAGATCTGCAATCAACTAATATAGCATTGGTCCTTCAAGTGTCAACATTCTGCGGTTAGTTCCAAGAAAAACTGAAAGTTTCAATTGATTTTGACTCAATAAAACAAGTTTTTGATTGACTAATTGACTCTCAAAACAAAACACAAAGTCAGTAATCACCTCCCCCAGACTTAAACAACACTGTCCCCAGTGTTATCAAGCCCGAAGTTGGCTAAAAGAAAGATTAGAAACAACATAAAAAAAACAGTTGGAAGACTTACCTTCGTCTGCGCGTGGTGTCGATCGACACCCACGAATGGTGTCGATCGACACTGGTCTGTGTTGAGTCCAATGTTGCCTTTTTCAACTGACTGAAACTAGGACTTAGTAAAACCAAAACAAAATAAAAAGAAAAACGTACCTAACAGTGGGTTGCCTCCCACTTAGCGCTCGTTTTCAGTCATTAGCTTGACTGTGTCGGGTTCAGGCGTCTGGTGGATCAGATGGTGGCATTGAATGCTTCCCAAACGAATGTCTCCTCATCCATGGTGGTGTATAGGCAATAGATGCATGAGATCGTCCAAAGAATTGAGGAACAACAGCAGGGTGGGACTTGAGTTCGGGTGGGACACTTCTTTTTTATGCAGAATCATCAAAAGAAACACCAAGTCTTCTACGAGAATTTCGTGGCTTGCATGAGTGTAAAGCAGTTTTTGAACCTTTTAAATGCTTATTGAGATGATCAGGAGGTTTGAAATTTATTCCAGGAAATGCATACCTTTGCTTTCTTCGAGGTTTCTGGGCTGTAGGATGTGGAGGCAGCTGTTTGACAACATGTGATGGAGTTGCAGCATTGGAAAGAGCTTCTGGTGTGATCCGTGAAGGGTGTCGATCGACACTAGGAGTGGTGTCGATTGACACCAACTCTGCAGCTCAAATTTCTGCACTTTTTCTGCAATTCAGCTCCGCAATCCTTGCCTCTATGACGATAACGTCTTCTTCCATCAACTTGGCATTGATTAGACCTTCATCTTCGCCCATAGTGCTAAAGAGATGATCAGCAACTACGGTTCCACTCCAATCCTCAAGTTCCACAACTTTCTCAGAATTCCCAGCCAATACCTCTTCAACAACCAGTTTGTTCACTTGCTCCAGCTCCTTGGCATACCCAGCAGTAGTGTCATCTGAACATTCCAAGACTGGATCGTTATCCATAGAAATCTCTACTGAAAAAGATTGACCATCGATGGTGGATGGTCCCCTTAACTTGTCCATGTCAAAGTTCATGACAACATCACCCAAATCAAGCTCTATTTTCCCTTTCCTCACATCAATAATGGCACCAGCTGAAGCCAAGAATGATCTTCCCAGAATAAGAGGATTTGCAGGTTCTTCATCATATTTCAAAACCACGAAGTCTGTGGGAATCATGCAACCTTCAATCTTCAAGGGAACATCTTCTAGAATATCTTCTAGGATTCTCTTTGATCATTCAGCTAGGACAAGAGAGATTTTGGTTGGCTTGAAATCAGTCATTCCAAGTCGGACAGCAACTGAGTATGGTATCAAGTTGATACTTGAACCTAGATCGCAGAGAGAACGAGGAAACCTTCCTGTTGAGATTGAGCAATCTACCACAAAGTTTTCTGGATCAGGTAGCTTCTCTGGAATCCTCCTCTGAATCACAGCGCTGACTTGTTCAGAAACCCACACCTTCTTCTTCTTCCTTGGAACTATATTCAAGAGAATCGCATTCATGTCTCTGGTAAGTAATGCTCCTTCCTCAGGACTCACACCATTGACTACCATTCTCTTGACATATCTTCTTAATGCAGGTGAAAGTTGGACTGCATCAACTAAGGGTAGCTCAACCATCAGCTTATCCATCATTTCCTTGCATCTAGCTTCCTCTCTATCCTGTTTAGACCTTCTAGGAGGTATGTGATAGGGTATTTTAGGCTTATACACCTTTTCCTCTGCACCTTTTGAAGTTTCCGGGCGATCCAGCGAAGTTTGGAGAAAGTGTCGATCGACACCAATGTTGTGTCGATCGATGCTAGGATCTGGTATTGACGTCTTGGTCGATTTCGGTCCGCCAGAACTCGAATCATCGAGTTTTTCTAGTGGTGTCGATCGACACTCAGTAGTAATGTTGATCGACACTACCTTTGCATCAACAATTTCGTCTTCCTCAACTTCCTGAGGTGCCACGATTTCTTCCACACTCTTCACCATGATGGCATTGACTTGACGTCGAGGATTTGTATAAGTCTTTCCAGGAAGAAACCCATCTTGTCTCTTCAAAGCTCTAGCAGTTTGAGCAACTTGAACATCCAATTGCTTCATATGAGAGTTCAAGCAATCGATCTTCCCATTCAAGTCTTGGTATAGTGAATCAATCTTCCCATTGAAATCCACTGTCATCTTCTGTTGTCCTTCCAAAAGTTGATCTAGCATAGACTCCACCTTATTGTCTTGTGCAGGAGGCTTTTGGTAAGAAGAAGAACCATAAGTTCTCTGGAAGTCGTTGTTCTGAAAAGGCTCCTGGTAAGAAGAACCATAGCCTTGCTGATTGCCAAACCTTTGACCTTGAAAACCAGCTCCATTGATGTAGTTGACTTCTTCTTCTTCTGGCTCAAAGGTCTCCACTTCAGCTGCATATCGGACTTGCTTCTTTCCCACTAGAAGGCTATGCATTGAGTCTAGCTTAGCATTCACCTCAGCAATCTGACGTCCACCCATGTTTACAGCCTTTTTCTTCCTATCCAAATCTGCATTCTTGGTACTATTGCTAGATGCGAAGTTCTCAATCAGCACATATGCATCTTCTGGATACCTGGTGTTGAAGTTGCCATTGCTTGCAGCGTCTAAAGCCATCTGGTACCTCCAATCGATCCCTCGGTAGAAGATTCCTAGTAGCTGTGGCTCGCTGAAACCGTGGTGTGGACAGTCTCTCTGGTAAGCCTTGAATCTCACCCAAGCAGCCTTGAATGCTTCAATTGGTCCTTGAAAGAATGTAGTGATCTTCATCCTCAGCTCCTCAGATCTTGCATCATCAAAGAAATTGCACAGGAATGCATTCTTTGTGTCTTCCCAAGTGGTCAACGATCCTGGATCCAACTGCTTCAGCCAGTATGCTGCATCTTCAGCAAGTGAGTATGGGAAAAGCTTGCAGAAGAGATAATCATAGGACACTCAATTAGCCTTAATGCTTGATGCAAGGTCCTCAAATCTCTCAATGTGGTCCATGGGATGTTCATTAGGAAGACCATGGAAAGGATGCTGAGCTACAAGTGTGTAGTAAGCAGGCTTCAGCTCGAAGTCATTCCTTTGGAAAGCAGGTGGGCGAATTGCAGCTCTATTAGCATAGAACTGATCGGGCCTGTTGTAATCACCAAGCGTTCTTCCACGCACAGCAATCTGGCGTAGTGCTTTCTCATGCGCATGGTGTCGATCGACACCAAGGTTGTGTCGATCAACACCCTCTGGTTCTATGACAACAACGCCATTCTCATCTAATCTCTGGCCTTGAGCGTTCCTTCTGTGCCCCTCTGCATCAACCAAGTGACCAGCTTCATCTCGGATCAAAACCATAAGATCAACCATCTCTACCTGCGACGGGTGTCGATCGACGCTAGTGTTGGTGTCGATCGACGCTCTCGCAAGTTTTCGATTTGTTCGTTCTAGATGTGCTAACGCCTGGTTATCAAGTCTAATTAGCTCCTGATCCTTGTTGCTCCTGGTATTGCGATTAAGCATACACCTGAAACAAAGAATAAAAACCTAAAAATTAGTAACCAAAAACAAAAAAAAATCCTAGACAAAATTCTAATATTAGAACTCTCTAGGCAACTAATCTCCTTCCCCGACAACGGCACCAAAATTTGATATGCTCTCAAATTAACCCTAGAGCTACTCTCTCAAATTAAGAGATCAGTCGCAGTACTTAGGGATCGAATCCACATGGAAAGGATAGTCACACAACAAATTTCTAAGTTCGAATTAAGCTAAGTGAGAATGTGAAACTAAAAGACAGAAGGCAATTAAAACTTGTGTAAATTCAGGAAACGAAACGCTAGCTCCAGGGAAATTCTCAGGTGATCCAAATTGTAGGTCTAGACAGAATGTTAGGAATTTATTAAGAACTGTTCTAGAACTCGAAAAACTAATGTAAAATCAACTAACTCTGGCTGCGAAGATTATCTATGTCTAAACCCTAGAATCCCAAATCTCTTTGCAAATTCAAACAATCCAGACAAGCATTAATATCAGGTTCGATTGTTCACAAAATCCCTAAACCAAATCTCTTTGCGAATATGTATTTGCTCATCTAACATTGGTTCAGGCAATTAATAATACTCTCGCATCTATTAATCAACCTAAGATCAGATTCTAGGTCGCGAAGCTAGAATAAGCATCAATCACAAATCCAGATGAAGAACTCTAATGATTTTATCCTAACAATTCAATTCAACCTAACAATTCATCAATCACCTTTGAAAAACCCTAAACCTAACAAGCAAACTACTCAGACATGATCAATGAAACACAAATCATAATTTGAATAGAAAGCATAAAAGAAACCAATAGAAGAAAATAAGGGAGTTCCAAATCTGCTCTAAAGGAGTCAAATTCTTCTCTCCAAAAGCTCTCTCTAAAATAATGTGTGTGTTATGCCTAAACAATGGCTGAAAAACTCTATTTATAGGCCTAGGTTCGAATCTTCAATTCCTTGAAAGATTAGGAAAAGCCTTGGAAAAACTGGAAACTTCACGCCTTTGGAAATTGGAAATACTGGTGTCGATCGACACCAACAGGCGGTGTCGATCAACATTCATCCTGTATCTTCAATCCGACTTCAACACTTTGTGACTTCATTACATTAAGCTCCAAAATACATCTAAATCTCCAATTTAGCTCCAATTGTACCTGAACCTGCAAAGACTCTAATAGGACTCTAAAAATAGAAAAAGACTCTATAAAAACACTTATATCATGGTCCAAAAACGGGTAAAAACCATGATATATCAGCAGCATACCAAACCGGCTTAATAAACCGGTAGTTATCATAAACAAAGGAATGTGATTGCTCACATTGTAACTATGTGATTGTTCACATTGTAACTATTCACATTGTGACTTTTCATAGTGACTTCTCATTTGTGTCTCTTAGTTAAGTATAAATATGAGACAATGAAGAGAGAAGAAAAAAAAAATGAACAACAGTAAATAACTGTTGTAAGAAACAAAGAATACTAGAGAGAGAGTAAAACGTTTTAGAGAGAGAAATCTTGGAGACATCAACCGGAAGGGCATTTGAACGGTGACTAGAGGTTGATTTCCGTCTGTGATCTCTTCCCGGATCTCTGCGTCCGTTTGCAGATCATACCAAGCCATATTCATCGCTAAACCGGGCTAAGATATGTGTTCGGTTTACACGCTTCCGCATAAATCTCTTACATTGGTATCAGAGCACTTGGTTCCGGTTCTGGCATAATCTCGTTCTTATTAATCATGAACTAAAAGCGCTATGTGTTAGCCACGCTCATTCATGATGAATTGAAAAACTTGGTTTATGCTTAGAATGATTGAAAATGGTGAATCTGTGAATACATAATGAAATGAATCGAAACTTTGCATAAGTGTTCGTCATATTGGCTTAACTCTTTCTGGAAAATATCTCGTAGAGAACCGCAATAGGTTGCACGAATTTGGATAGATAGTGAGAAAACAGGAAATATTGTTTTATTCATATCTCTCTGTAGAAATTTCGGAATTGCGTAATATTGGTGTCCATGTGTAGATATTAGAATTAGCTTTCTATAGGTATATAGCACGCTTGATTTTATTACGTATTTAGAGAGATATAAGGGTCGCAATTTTCGTTCGAATTGCAGTAAAACAATATGTGTGGAAGAAGATGAACAGTAAACGACACATGTCTGTTTCTGATTTGTCTGGAAAATACATATTTGTTTATGCAATAAAATGAGTTTGGTATGTCCAAATTTGAAAATAAAAATTGCTTTAGATTCGTCTTATTGAGTAGATTATGAATCTAAATTTATTTTTTATCAAAATAAGTTTTTTTATTTAAAAAAAATTAAATTAATATTGTTTTGGGCAATTTTCTTAAATAGCACAAAAACAAGTTTATAGATCAAATATAGCACACACGTTGATTTTTTATCTGAAATAGCCTTCATTAAAGAGTAAAAGACAAGTCTGCCCTCTCTCATAAAATCAGAATATTTCACGACTTCTCACAAAAAACTCTAGTTTCAAATCGACGTCTTCGACAACAAATCTCTGACAACATCGACGTCCCCGATATCTCCGACAATGATATCTCTAACGAAGAATAGTAGTGACAAAGAAGAACAACAACAAGATTGAGACAAATCGAAGGTATGATGATTCTGAGATTTTTTGATTTTAGGATTCAGAATGGCCAGATTTTTTGATTTTAGGATCAGGTTTAGTTTTTATTTTAGGGTTTGAAGATACATTTTGTCTCAGAAGCTTCAATTTGAACTTAGATCGAGTAGATTTGATGTTGATTCGAGTTTCTCTGATCCAAGCCTCACATTTGACACTTGAAAAACTTGGGAGCAAACCAATTTTGGAAAGATTTTGATAATTCTCGAAGCTCATGGTACGTATTCGATCTGATTGTTTCAGTCTTGAGTCTTGCTCCTGAGTTTCTAGAGGAAAACACGAAAGCTCAAGATTTCAGTTTTAAATTTCCTTAAGGTCTTGTTCATGAGATTCTTTAGGATTTGTATCACTTGATAAAAAAAACTGTTGTTGAATGCAAGCATCTTTAGAGGACCAGGAAAGATAAAATTTCCAAGTTTAGGTTGATTCTTGTTGAAAACAGAAAAATCTAAAAATCTAATAATCCATTGGAAGATGGAGAAAGACATTCGCTGATATTTTTTATATAATTTATATCCTTGCAAGGCAGATGAGTGAGACGTGAACACATGGGCATGGGAAGTAGCATTGAAAGTGGTGAGCAAAGAAGAGGGTGAATTAAACTTGTAGATAAAACCACATGGGAACATTATTAAAGATGTTATATTGTGAGGATTCTTCAAACAATAATTTTAACCAATTCCTTTTAGTGTTAAGGAATTATTTTGAAAGCATTCCCAAAACTGGAGATTGTGAATGCATCTTTGAGCTTGTGAGAGTTAGTACTTAAGAAACACCTTTCTGGATTTTCGATTTGGGAAGACAATCTTAATTTTTAGGAAGGAATCATAATAACTTAGCAAGGTCTTCCTAGAGTTTCGATGATTATGATTTCACATGTTTTCGATTTTGTTGTGCAGCTGAAGGTGATATGCATCTTGCCTTCAATACCGGGTGATCCTGAGGAAACAGTCTCCTTGAAAGACAAAGAAGATGCAGATTAGTTAACACCACTTCTCTAATTTAGAAAAGAACAAACAATCAAAGAGATTTGTTGTTCAAAGATTTAGCTTATATGTGTGCCCATTTACATGATTTTGGACGTTAAGGGACCAACAACTTGAAGCATTGTCTACTAATTAGTTTTTGTTTTGTATTGATTCAATAGATGTTCTTTCTACACCATGCTTTATCAGTTGATTAAAGTGTGTGACTTGAGTGTCTCACTTAAGAGCATCAAAAATCAATAAAAATTCACTTGATTCTCGATTTGGGAAGGTTTTCATAATATTCAAGAAGGATTCGTAGTAGTTTAGGAAGGTCGTCTTGAATTGTTAAGATTCATTCTCTTTAAAGATTGCATTGCCTCGATTGCTATTATAAATCGGATATAAGCCATCTCAAGGAGCTTCGATCAACCAATTCTCATCGTTTAATGTTTTTTTATGTTGATATGAATATGTTAGTGTCATACTCTATGTTATCAAAATACTCTTGAATTTTCAGACATGTTTGTTGTTGCAAATCGTTTTTTGTTTTCAATTGAATGTTTCTTAAGTTTTTAGATGATCAAGTAATCCACATACGTTTAGGAAAGGCATTCCAAAATATTCAAGAAGCCTTCCTAATTTATATTCGATTCATACATATTTAACATATACTCAGGAATGTTTCTATATATTCACGAAGCTTTCCTATATATTCACGAAGCCATTCCTAAAAATCTTTTATTTGTTAACTTGTTTGTCTTTCCAAAAATTAAAAAGAAAAACAAAAGTTGATGTATTCCATGCTTCAGTTCTTTCACAAATTTTCTTTTCATACAATGGGATTCCACAACATCAGTTTCCAAAAATTTCAGAAATTTCTTCCTAAATTTGTAAATAAATGAATTAGGAAGGACTTCCTAAATTTGTAATAAAACTTTCTAAATTGTTGCAAATAGTTGAATTAGTATATTGTTTCTTGATAGAACTCAAAATAACCAATTTTAATCTAGGCTATACGTAAAAAATAACGAAGATCAAAACAAACAATAATCGTGTTTAGAATAACTGAATAAATATGAAGATCTTCCTAAAACATATTAAAATATTCTTTAACGCTTGGATTGCTTTCTAAAAATTATAACTTGAACTCAAACTTCTTTATCTTGGCTAATACAAACTATAACAATTTGTGTTGTTCAATCTTTTGCTATTTACAAACTAAAAAAATAAAATAAAATGATCTTTAGTTTCTTTCACAAGTTCACTTTTATGCGATAGTAGTTTGGTTTTTGTGAAATATTCAAGAAAGCTTATTAGTTTAGAAATGATTCAAACATATTTAGTAATATCTTCCTAAATTTGTATTAAGGCTTCATAAAGACGTACTAATTTTAAAATAAACCTTTTTTATTTATAATACAGACTGTTACCATTAATATTTGTCCAATATAGTGTATTTTAGACATTAATCACAAAGGCAAAGGCAAGCAAGTTTTTTAAACATTAGTTAGGCTCAAGAACAAAGCAGATCTAAATCGTTATCTGCTCAAGTTCTCGAACTCTCAACTCAACACAAACTTTCAAAGGTTACGACACTCTATTGAAGCATTAAGAGGTGGCTGAAAAGCTTATTAAGAAAAATCTGAAGACGAGTTAGGAAGGATTTCTACATTGTTATGAAGGGCTTCCGAGATATAATTTTTAGGAAAGTCTTCCGAAATGTTTATAACAGCTACCTAAATTTAAGCTATTGTATAAATAGACACAAAAGTTTTCATTTATACGTTTTAGGAAAGTCTTCTGAAATATTTATAACGGCTTCCTAAATTTAGAAAAGACTCATACTAATACAAAATTTAGGAATGTCTTCTTAAACATTTAGAAAGACTTCCTAAATTTTTGTTCGATCTAGTAATAACATACAAACAAAGTTCATAATTTCCTTAAATTTGAGAAACAATTGTAGACATTTACAAAAGACTCATACAAAATTTAGGAAAGTCTTCCTAAAAGTTTCGAAAGACTTCCTAAAAATTGAGATGGGCTAAGCAGAATGCACATACCTTTAAACACATGTAAGTTAAGAATGCTTTTGGATCCTTTAGATACTCAATATAGGAATGCGGAATTTATGGTATTTATGCAATGAAACATGCAACTAGCTATCGTCTTATGCTTTTTATCACACGTCAAATAGTAAATTGGGTTCAATTCAAACTTGATATCATCTTCATTCACGCTTTTACTAGAACTAACGAAATTAACAATGAACATAAGTTAAAGTATCATATATTCCAATTGGCCTTGCTTCAATTAAGATGATAGAAAGCATAAATTAACCTAATTTATTGCCAATTATCTTGAGCGTTGGGAAGTCAATTTCTTCTCATTGATCAATGAACCTTTTTCTCGTTCTTATGGAATTGATTCAAGTGGGAATATTTTGCGCAAGATTCCAACCTCATTCAACATATATTCTAAGCCTACTCAGCAACTTACTATTTACAAAAGCATTACAAGACCATTCTAGGTGAAGTGTAATGAAACTAAAGGCTCGGAACCTCACATGCAAGCCTTTCCTTAAATTCTCCGTCCATTCCACATAGCATCAGGAAAACCTTCTATTCTCGTTCTTCCTCCTGGACCTACGAGAAACCAAGAGAAAATGGTGATCGTAATGGTGATGAACGAAGCTAAAATCGATTGATGATAATGATGATATGATGCAATTATGATGGTATTTGGTTGCGTCGTCTCCGATTCGTCGTCGTCTTCTCTGATTTGTCGTCGCCGTCTCCGATTCGTCGTCGCCATCTCCGATTCGTCGTCGTCGTCGTCTCCGATTCGTCGTCGTCTTCGATCCGTCTAGTCGATGTGGCCGCATCGCCAATCTTCATTGTTGTCTTCTGAGAAACTTTAATATTTTAATTAAAGGGGACAAAACTGTCTTTTACTTATGATGCAAATGCTATAACTGATGATTAATATTTATGGGGCTATTGTTGAATTGAAAGCCTAAAATGGTGCTGTTTTAAGCAATTTCTCTATTGTTTTTGTATGAAAACATGTTTTATTTGTTAATTTATGTTAGAAAAAAATACATTGATCTAGTGGGAGTTCTGATATATTTCGAACTTAAAATTTTGCGTGGAACAAATGAATTTATTGTAATGAGATTTTAATACGGGTGATGATTGGGAACATAGTGAACTCTCGATCTTGTATTATGAATCAAGTTATTTTGGATTAATTTGTGTTCATTGCAAAATTATATGTTATGTGTCTGAGGTATGTGATAGTTAGCATATTTAGACCATTTTAACATTCATTTAGTGTAGCATTTGCATTGTTTCATGCATATAACTTGTCCATATAGTCTAGTTTGCATCCATTTTAGAGTTAGTAAGTCTTAGCTTTAGGTCTTGCATTTTTTTGCATATCCTTGCATTTGGAGTGTTATTTGAGGTGATTTGGATCATATGGAAACTTGCTGAAGTTTGGTGGATGAGCAATGGCCAAGAAGAAATTAAAATAAAAAGAAGCAGAAATCTGTACTCCAGCATCAGCCAGTTGCATCGGCCTGACTGCCCGTTGTGAGATACCAGACTGCCTGTCCGTACTCCAGCATCGGCCAGTTCCATCGGCTTGACTGCCCGTTGCGAGACACCAGACTGCCTGTCTGTACTTCAGCATCAGCCTGTTGCATCGGCCTGACTGCCCGTTGCGAGATACCAGACTGACTGTCTGTACTCCAGCATCGGTCAGTTTCATCGGCCTGACTGCCCGTTGCGATACACCAGACTGCTTGAAGTGAATGAAAGATTGGGCCATACGAAGGGTTTCCATTCTGATTTAGCCTCGGCGTTCTTGATAAAAGTCATAGATAATTGAGTTATCTTTCGTTTGGTGGTGGTTTCAAGTCATTCAGTGCAACGGTTCAAGAGATAAGGCCATTTTAGCATGGATCAGTTGATCACTGTTCATAAACCAATTGGTTTACTTGCATAATCAAAGGAAATGTGGTTTAAACTTGGTTTTACCTAATTTCTCTACCTTAAAACGTGAATTCATCTATATATCTATATTTTTTGCCATTGTTGAGGCCAAGCTTCTTTTACACATTTTTCTCTAAGCTCTTATTACAATCTTTTACCTAAATAATCCTTTGTTCTTGTTTTAAATCCTTTGTTTTTGTTTAAAAACTCTTTCTCCTTTTGGTTATAAATCAACTTTGTAAGATCTTTTCAAGAGTGTTTGCAATTCAAGAGTGTTTACAATTCAAGAGTTCTTCTTCTCTAATCTCTTCTCTTTACTCTTTCTAATGCTTATTATTAAGTTTTTACAAGTTTTTATTAGTTTAGAATCAAAGGTTGGTTAGATCTAGGGTGTTTAGGGTGTTAGTATTGATGTCTATGAGTTGATTCTTCCATATCTCTTCCTGCTTAGTGCTCTTAATGCTAATTTCAACCTTGATCATGTTGAATTAGATTTCTAGGGAATTTTCTCATCCAAAAGATTAGTAAAATTCCTGGATCATTTAAGCAAGAGATTTACATACTTAGCTCAAGAAAGTGATTGTCTAAGGTGTTTATTAGCATATTAGAACTGAATCTTTATGCTTGTTGCATCTTTGATCACAAATGAAAGTTTGTTCTTGATTAGAAATGTGATGAAAAGATTAAGTCCATGAAAGTAGTTTAATCTATTCTTGAAGTTCTAAGCTTGGAGGTTAGCATTTATATGAGTAGAATGACATCATTGATTACACTTTTAAACACCTGAAAATCAATACCATAACCTTGGATTCATCCTTCCAAAATTTAGATAGCTTGTCTTTCACCTTATTTATTGTTACTAATATCATACCAAAACCTTCACTAGACTTGCTTAGATTAAGAAGCTTTATGAATTCCTTTTGTCACAACAACCCATATGGATTGATCCTCAAATACTGCAATGACATGTGTAGTAGGATTGAGTAATTGATTGGTAAAATCTTGCTATCAATTTGGCGCCGTTGCCATTTGGGTTCTGCTTTGTGCATTAGGATTTTAAATCCTCTTGAGACTAAGTTTTATTTTTCGTTTCATTACTAATCTCTTTTGCTTGCTCTGTTTTTCCTCTATATAGGTGCATGAACTTGAGGTCTAGAGGACAAGAAGATCTTGTTGAACCAACAGACAACATTCATAGACTGAGTAGAAGAGCATTTGCAAGAAGAGAGCAAGAAAGAGCAGCCCATATAGCACGCCTGGGCATGGACAATCCGCAGGAAGCAGGTGGTTAACCACCACCTCATTATCTTCAACAGCAACAGATAGCTCAAGGAGCAAGAGTGCCACAACACCCACCTAGACAGCCACGTCATATTGGAGCTGGAGATGCACCTAACACTCATGGCAATCGCCAAGGCATCATCCCTCCTCCAGTTGAGAACAACAATTTCGAAATCAAGAGTGGGTTGATTTCTATGGTGCAGAACAACAAGTTCCATGGACTACCAATGGAAGATCCTTTGGACCACTTGGATGAGTTTGATAGAATCTGTAGCATGACAAAGATCAATGGGATTTCAGAGGATGGTTTCAAGCTGAGATTGTTCCCATTTTCTCTTGGGGACAAAGCACACCTATGGGAGAAGACACTTCCACAAGCTTCCATCACTTCTTGGGATCAATGCAAGAAGTCTTTCTTGGCCAAATTTTTCTCCAACTCAAGAACTGCAAAGCTGAGAAATGACATCTCTAGCTTCACTCAAAGGAGCAATGAAAGTTTCTGTGAAGCATGGGAAAGGTTCAAGAGCTATACCATGCAATGTCCACACCATGGATTTTCTGAAGAGTCTCTACTAAGCACTCTCTACAGAGGTGTGCTTCCTAAATTTCGCATGCTTCTAGACACTGCAAGCAATGGAAATTTCCTGGGGAAGGAGGTAGAAGATGGTCTTCAGCTGGTGGAGAACCTAGCCCAAAGTGATGGGAATTATAGTGAAGACTATGATAGATCATCAAGAGGTGGAGGAGATACTGAAGATCAAAGAAGAAGGGAAATGAAAGCCCTCAATGACAAGATGGATAAGCTGCTGCAAGCTTCTCAAAAATCAGTAAACTATGTGGGTGATTATGAAGACGGCCATGGACCTCATCAAGAACCAAACGAGGATTTCAGAGAAGAGGTAAACTATGTTAGTGGGCAAGGATTTCAAAGGGGCTTCAACAACTACAGGAACAACAACAACAACAACCTATCCTACAGAAGCAACAATGTGGAGAACCCACAAGATCAGGTTTACCCACAACAAGGACAGAGCCAAGCTCCTCCACAAAGGCCATTTCTGCCATACAACCAACAACAAGGGTTCCCTCCCAAGAACAACTACCAAGGGAACCAAGGAAACTTTCAAAAATACCAAGGAGTGCAAGGGAACTTTCAGCAAAAACCACAACATCCACCTGGTTTTGTGCAACAGCAACAACAACAACCTTTAGCTACTCAAGACATGGACATGAAGAATATGCTCCAGCAACTTCTACAAGGACAAGCACAAGGAGCAATAGACTTAAGCAAGAAGATGGCAGAAATACACAATAAGGTGGACTCAACATACAATGAGCTGCACTCAAAGATAGAAACCCTCAACTCCAAATTTCAGCAAATGGAAAACAAGGGCAATGCATCAACATCAAGGCAGCAAGGTACTCTCCCTGGAAATTCAGAGACTAATCCTAGAGAGTACATCAATGCAATCACATTGAGAAGTGGGAGAGCACTACAACCACCAACCACACATTCCAAACTCAATGAGGACATTGAGAGACAAGATGGGGAGGTGAACTTTCAAAATGATGAAAGTGTGATTGCTGAAGATTTTGTGGTTCAAAGAGAAGGCAAGGAAAAAGTTGGGGAGAAACCAAGAGAGGAAACTGTTGTTTACAAGAAGACTCCCTTTGTTCCACCACCATACAAACCAAAACTCCCATTTCCTGGGCGCTTTAAGAAGCAATTGGTGGAGAAGTATAGAGCTCTCTTTGACAAGCAAATGAGTGAGATTCAACTAACCATGCCTTTGATGGATGCATTCATGCTGGTTCCTCAATATGCCAAGTTTCTCAAAGATGCAGTGATGGAGAGGACTAAAGAGCTGCAAGGTATGGTGGTTCTTACTCATGAATGTAGTGCCATTATTCAAAAGACCATCATCCCAAAGAAGCTTGGTGATCCTGGTAGTTTTACTCTGCCATGTGCTTTGGGACCTTTGTCATTCAACCATTGCTTGTGTGACCTTGGAGCTAGTGTAAGTCTGATGCCACTTTCAGTAGCTAAAAGACTGGGCTTTAATCGCTACAAGGAGTGTGGAATCTCCCTTGTATTAGCTGATAGATCAGTTAGACTTCCTGTGGGTTTGCTTGAAGACCTGCCAGTCATGATTGGGAATGTTGAAGTGCCCACAGACTTTGTGGTATTGAGGATGGATGAAGAACCAAAAGATCCACTCATCTTTGGGAGACCTTTCTTAGCAACAGCTGGGGCTATTATTGATGTCAAGAAGGGGAAAATTGATTTGCACTTGGGAAAGGACTTTGTTCTCAAGTATGACATCAATGACACATTGAAGAAGCCTACTATTGAAGGTCAAACTTTCTGGATTGAAACCATGGACCAATTAGCTGATGAATATCTTGAAGAGTTAGCCATGGAAGATCATCTCCAAGTGGCTTTAACCAAGGAGCATGGTGAGAATGGATTTCTACATGAAGAAAGCCTGAGATACTTGAAGCTGCTGGATTCACACAAACCATTACAAGGAGAAATCACTTTCATGGAGCTGCAGCATAACAACAATGGAGGTTCTATGTTTGAAGATGTTGGTTCCTTAGACACTACACAAGATGACAAGAAGGAGGCTAGCAATGGTAAGTCTAGCATTGAAGATGATTGGTGTGAACTCAAAGCACCAAGGGTGGATCTCAAAGCTCTTCCACAAGGGCTAAGGTATGCTTTCCTAGGTCCAAATTCGTCCTACCCTGTCATAGTGAATGAAAATCTGAATGAGGAAGAGTTAACCTCACTTTTGAATGAATTGAAAAAGTTTAGGAGAGCCATTGGTTATTCTTTGGATAACATCAAAGGAATCTCTCCTTCTCTTTGCACACATAGAATTCATCTAGAAAATGAATCTTTAACTTCAATTGAACATCAAAGAAGATTAAACCCAAACTTGAAAGAAGTAGTAAAAAAGGAGATCCTTAAACTTCTAGATGCAGGTGTTATCTATCCCATTTCAGATAGCACTTGGGTTTCACCTGTTCATGTTGTGCCAAAAAAGGGAGGAATAACTGTGGTAAAAAATGAAAAAGATGAATTAATACCAACTAGAACCATAACAGGCCATAGGATGTGTATTGATTATCGAAAACTAAATTCAGCCTCAAGGAAAGATCATTTACCTCTCCCATTCATTGACCAAATGCTGGAAATACTTGCAAACCACCCATTTTATTGCTTCTTAGATGGGTATAGTGGGTTCTTTCAAATACCCATTCACCCCAATGATCAAGGAAAAACAACTTTCACATGCCCCTATGGTACCTTTGCATATCGAAGGATGCCATTTGGGTTAAGTAATGCACCAACAACCTTTCAAAGGTGCATGATGTCAATATTTTCTGATCTTATAGAAGATATGGTAGAGGTCTTCATGGATGATTTTTCTGTGTATGACCTCTCTTTTGCTGGGTGTTTGTCAAATCTTTGCAGGGTGCTTAAAAGGTGTGAGGATGCAAACCAGGTGCTGAACTGGGAGAAATGTCATCTCATGGTGAGAGAAGGCATTGTGCTTGGGCACAAAATTTCTGAAAATGGGATTGAAGTGGACAAGGCAAAAATTGAGGTGATGGTGAGTCTAGAGCCTCCACGAAATGTGAGAGGGATAAGGAGTTTCCTGGGCCATGCTGGATTCTACAGAAGGTTCATTAAAGACTTCTCCAAGATTGCAAGGCCACTCACTAGACTGCTGTGCAAAGAAGCTGAATTTCTGTTTGATGAAGATTGGCATAGTGCATTATTGAAGATCAAAGAAGCTCTTGTGAGTGCCCCCTATAGTGCAAACACCAGATTGGGATCTCCCTTTTGAGATCATGTGTGATGCAAGTGATTATGCAGTGGGTGCAGTTTTGGGGCAGAAGAAGGACAAGAAACTTCATGTCATCTACTATGCAAGTAGGACCTTGGATGACACTCAAGTGAAGTATACAACAACTGAGAAGGAGCTTCTAGCTGTTGTGTTTGCCTTTGAGAAGTTTAGAAGCTACCTAGTAGGATCTAAGGTAGTGGTGTACACTGATCATGCAGCATTAAGGTACATTTATGCTAAGAAGGACACCAAACCAAGACTTCTAAGATGGATACTTCTTCTCCAAGAATTTGACATTGAGATTGTGGACAAGAAAGGCATTGAAAATGGAGTTGCTGACCACTTGTCAAGAATGAGAATAGAAGAGATCATCCCCATTGATGACTCTCTTCTTGAAGAGCAGCTGATGTTAATCAAAATCCTAGAGAACGGATACCAAATGGGAAGAAAGCTTGAAGAAGCCAAAGGCCTGAAAGAAGGAGAGTTACCTTGGTATGCAGACCTTGTGAACTACTTGGTGGGAGGTGATGTGCCTCTAAATCTGGATGCATACAACAAGAAGAAGTTCTTCAAGGATGTTTTCCATTACTTTTGGGATGAGCCTTATCTATTCAAGAGGTGTTCTGATGGCCTCTTCAGAAGATGTGTTGCACAATCAGAAGTGAATGGCATCTTATATCATTGCCATGGATCAGCTTATGGAGGGCACTTTGCCACATTCAAAACAGCAACAAAGGTGCTACAATCTGGGTTTTGGTGGCCAAACCTCTTCAAGGACACTCATGCTTATATTTCTACAAATAAAACTAAAAGAAGGGCAACATAAGCAGAAGAGATGAGATGCCACAGAACCCAATCCTTGAGGTGGAGGTGTTTGATGTTTGGGGAATAGATTTCATGGGTCCTTTCCCATCTTCCTATACCAACAAATACATTTTAGTGGCAGTGGACTATGTCTCCAAGTGGGTAGAAGCCATTGCAAGTCCCACAAATGATGCTAAGGTGGTGATCAAGCTTTTCAAATCCATCATATTCCCAAGGTTTGGAGTGCTAAGAGTGGTCATAAGTGATGGAGGAAGCCATTTTATCAACAAGATTTTTGAGAGCCTCCTCAAGAAGCATGGAGTTAAGCATAAGGTGGCAACACCTTACCATCCTCAAACAAGTGGCCAGGTCGAAATTTCCAACAGAGAAATCAAAACCATTCTAGAGAAGACAGTTGGGGCTACAAGAAAAGACTGGGCAGGCAAACTTGATGATGCACTATGGGCCTATAGAACTGCCTTTAAGACACCTATTGGGAGATCACCATTCTCTCTTCTATATGGGAAATCATGTCACCTACCTGTGGAGCTTGAGTACAAGGCGTTATGGGCAGTCAAACTACTGAACTTTGACATCAAAACAGCCCAAGACAAGAGATTGATCAATCTCCTAGAGCTTGAAGAAATCCGCTTGGAAGCTTTTGAAAGCTCCAAAATCTACAAGGAGAGAACCAAAGCCTTCCATGACAAGAAGATCAAGCCGAAAGAGTTCTTGGCTGGACACATGGTACTGCTGTACAATTCCCGATTGAAGCTATTCCCGGGAAAGCTCAAATCAAGATGGTCCGGTCCTTTCAAGATCAAGAAGGTTCTACCTTATAGAGCTGTCACTCTTTATGGTCTCAAGGGAGAAGAATTCACTGTGAATGAGCATAGGTTGAAGCCTTACTTGGCTAGTGATACAATAGAAGAGGCAACTTCAGTCCCTCTTCATGATCTTACCAATGCCTAAAGGGTTTGAAAAGTCAAGCTTAGTGACGTTAAACAAGCGCTCTTGGGAGGCATTCCCATGTTTATCCTTGTATATATTCTTGTTTTTTTTATTTTAATAATGTGTGTTTTGAGGGTTTGTTTTCAACAGGTTCGTCCTCCTCCTCCTCCATACCATTTTAGAGGTAACACTTCAACCTCCATTGTACATATCTTTTAGCTTTGTGTTTCATCATTTTTGTCATATTGATTGAGTCTCTCTTGAACTTTTACTACACAAGGGACTGTGTAATTTAAGTTTGGAGAAGAGGTTGAGAGATTTGACTTTATGTTTTGTGTTNTTCTTGGCTGGACACATGGTACTGCTGTACAATTCCCGATTGAAGCTATTCCCGGGAAAGCTCAAATCAAGATGGTCCGGTCCTTTCAAGATCAAGAAGGTTCTACCTTATAGAGCTGTCACTCTTTATGGTCTCAAGGGAGAAGAATTCACTGTGAATGAGCATAGGTTGAAGCCTTACTTGGCTAGTGATACAATAGAAGAGGCAACTTCAGTCCCTCTTCATGATCTTACCAATGCCTAAAGGGTTTGAAAAGTCAAGCTTAGTGACGTTAAACAAGCGCTCTTGGGAGGCATTCCCATGTTTATCCTTGTATATATTCTTGTTTTTTTTATTTTAATAATGTGTGTTTTGAGGGTTTGTTTTCAACAGGTTCGTCCTCCTCCTCCTCCATACCATTTTAGAGGTAACACTTCAACCTCCATTGTACATATCTTTTAGCTTTGTGTTTCATCATTTTTGTCATATTGATTGAGTCTCTCTTGAACTTTTACTACACAAGGGACTGTGTAATTTAAGTTTGGAGAAGAGGTTGAGAGATTTGACTTTATGTTTTGTGTTTCTTATTTTCTCTTTTGCATACTTGAGTCTCATGCATTCATCTAAGGCATAGAAAAAAAAATCGAAAAATTTGAAAATTTACCAAAATGAAGCATTTAGAAGTTGTATTTGCATTTTAGGATTGAGTCTAGTTGCATTTCATGTAGGCTTGCATTCATATTGCATAGAGAGCTATGATAAGTTTTCCTTGTAAAATATTGATTTTTGAGATGAAACCATTGCCCACGTTCATAATTGTTTGATGCATTCAAATGAATTTGAAGTTAAGATAGCACCACACTTGGAATTCATGTCTTGATTTTCATGTTTTGGTTGAAGCTTGCTGTGAATTGAACTCATTCCTATTTATAAGAACCATTAATCTTGAATTGCAATTATCATGTTTATACATTGGTAAGTGACTCATGGATACCATATACATATTTGGGATGCCTTCTTACTTTCTACCACTCTCTTGTTATCCCAAGTAGCTTACCACACCCCTAACCAAACCTTCTTTCAAGCCAAAAAGCTCTTGTGTGTGTTATGAGGCCTAATTTTTGAATGAACTTACCAAAAATGTTTGGTTTAGCACGACAAGGAGAGTCTTCCATGTAGAACTAGCTCACACATCATTGGGCTAGACATAAGCTAGGTTGGTTAGCTTAAGAAGGGGCTTGAGTTGTTGTCTAAAAAAGAAAAAAAATGGAAAAGAAGAAAAGATTTGAAGAAGGTATATGGGGAAACAATTTTGGATTGGTTGGCAAATAAAATTTGAAAAATAGCTCTAAGTATAAATGTTTGGTAAGCCTCTAAGTTAAAGAAAAGAAAAGAAGCCAAAATGGCAAAAGCATCTGAAGGATGATTAGATTGACTTACCTAGAAAGTAAAAGGAGAGCTAAGTAATGAAGGTAAAAGCCCAAAACCATTTGTTTACCAAAGATTGAAGAAGAGTTTATCCTAAGAGTTTAAATGGAAGTGAATATGAGGAGATTGTGTGGGTCAAGAAGGCAAATGCCTTAAGAAAAGGGTAGACTATGAGGGACTTTGTTGGGTTTAGAGATAAGGGTTAAAATCGCAAATGGTACTTGGGTAGATGGAAGTTTGTCCTTGTATGCACAAGTTGTTCTTTACCCTTAGCATTTTGCCAAAGTTCATTCTTTCTTGAGAGATCCCTTGCAATGAAAAACCCACATGAATGAGATCATATTTTATCTCATAACCTTTTCCATTAGCCAAATGAGTTCACTTGCAGTGCATAAGCATGATCCATTGTTACAAATTGAATGAATGTTAAAGGAATGAAGGATAAGAAGGCTTGTGTAGGCTAGACTTGAATTTATTTCATGATTGTGATAGTGTGGCTAAGATTTTTAAAGTAGACCAAACTCGATATGCATCCTAGAATTATTAACTTGGACAATGGCTTGATCTCTCTTGTTGGCATTTTTAGATTTGAGCTCCCACTTTCACACATCTCTCTTGGATTTGTCATATTTATTTCCTTGAGGGCAAGCAAAAGTCAAGTTTGGGGGAGTTGATAGTTAGCATATTTAGACCATTTTAACATCCATTTAGTGTAGCATTTGCATTGTTTCATGCATATAACTTGTCCATATAGTCTAGTTTGCATCCATTTTAGAGTTAGTAAGTCTTAGCTTTAGGTCTTGTATTTTCTTCCATATCCTTGCATTTGGAGTGTTATTTCAGGTGATTTGGATCATATGGAAACTTGCTGAAGTTTGGTGGATGAGCAATGGCCAAGAAGAAATCAAAATAAAAAGAAGCAGAAATCTGTACTCCAGCATCGGCCTGACTGCCCGTTGTGAGATACCAGACTGCCTGTCTGTACTCCAGCATCGGCCAGTTTCATCGGCATGACTGCCCGTTGCGAGACACCAGACTGCCTGTCTGTACTCCAGCATCGGCCTGTTGCATCGGCCTGACTGCCCGTTGCGAGATACCAGACTGCATGTCTGTACTCCAGCATCGGCCAGTTGCATCGGCCTGACTGCCCGTTGCGATACACCAAAATGCTTGAAGTGACTGAAAGATTGGACCATACGAAGGGTTTCCATTCTGATTTAGCCTCGGCGTTCTTCAAAAAAGTCATAGATAATTGAGTTATCTTTCGTTTGGTGGTAATTTCAAGTCATTCAGTGCAACAGTTCAAGAGATAAGGCCATTTTAGCATGGAAAAGTCGATCACTGTTCATAAACCAATTGGTTTACTTGCATAATCAAAGGAAATGTGGTTTAAACTTGGTTTTACCTAATTTCTCTACCTTAGAACGTGAATTCATCTATATATCTGTATTTTTGGC
>JAHZTW010000008.1:13893225-13944350 GCA_020283515.1 Alliaria petiolata | reverse complement strand
TTAGTGCTCTTAATGCTAATTTCAACCTTGATCATGTTGAATTAGATTTCTAGGGAATTTTCTCATCCAAAAGATTAGTAAAATTCCTGGATCATTTAAGCAAGAGATTTACATACTTAGCTCATGAAAGTGATTGTCTAAGGTGTTTATTAGCAGATTAGAACTGAATCTTTATGCTTGTTGCATCTTTGATCACAAATGAAAGTTTGTTCTTGATTAGAAATGTGATGAAAAGATTAAGTCCATGAAAGTGGTTTAATCTATTCTTGAAGTTCTAAGCTTGGGGGTTAGCATTTATATGAGTAGAATGACATCATTGATTACACTTTTAAACACCTGAAAATCAATACCATAACCTTGGATTCATCCTTCCAAAATTTACAAAAACCTTTTAGAACTCTGTTTTGTTTTTATTTATCTCTGTTTTGTTTTTACTATTCTTGAAGATAGCTTGTCTTTCACCTTGTTTATTGTTACTAATATCATACCAAAACCTTCACTAGACTTGCTTAGATTAAGAAGTTTTATGAATTCCTTTTGTCACAATAACCCATATGGATTGATCCTCAAATACTGCAATTACATGTGTAGTAGGATTGAGTAATTGATTGGTAAAATCTTGTTATCAGTATGCAAAGAAATTAACGTCTCTTGATGTTCAAGCACGTATGTCGTCTGCTTGTAAGAACATCATTGCTGAGCTTAACCGAGGAGATAAACCGGATGGTGACAATTACGATATTTGGTATCGAAAAGTCCAGTATGTCCTCGAGGAGCAAGAGGTGAAAGAGACTCTTTCCCATCTCATGGAAGATCCTGAGCAGGGTACCACACCTCAACATGTGAGAGATAATGAGGCATATGTTGCCTGGAAGAAAAAGAATCGCATCGCTCGCATCACGTTGCGGAGTTGTATGCAAGATGATCTCATGTGTGAGTTTGAAGAGTACGAAACTGCAAAAGGCATGTGGGAGGCCTTAAAAGATAAGTTTGGTGCCTGATGTACTCATATATTTCATACATTTAGCTTGCATTTAGGACATAATTATATTCATATTGCACTCATACTTAGAATTTTTGTAGCTTTTGTCCCATTTTAGGATTTAGACATGTTTGCATTAGCATTTGTATGTTTCTTGCATTCTTGCATCATATTCAGGTTGTTTTGAACGCACTGGAGCTATGGAGGGTGCGTGGACATGCTAAGGATCAAAGAGGAGCTCATGGACACTTGGAGGAACTCGGCCATGATACAAAGGAACCGAGCTCGAGGTAGAGATCGAGCTAGGCAAGTCGATCAAGATGAGATCGACCAGAAGATCGAGACACTCAGGTCGTTCCAAGAGAGAAGATCGAGGTCAAGATCGACCAGGCCGATCAAGCAAGTGTACGGACATGGGACTTAAGCCCAGGAAGAACGAGAGGAAGATCGAGTTCACGACTCGATCACCAAAGGATCGGCAAGACGATCGAGAGAAGCACTCGATCCATCCGACTGGATCGAGCTGACGATCGAGCAAAAGAGGACGTTCCATGCGCACGATCGAGAGAGAGATCGACAACACTGGTCGATCTCTAACCTTATCCGACAGCTCATTTTTTGGCGTCTTGTGGGGGACCATTTCCTCTTTTGTATAAAAGGCTTAGACCTATTTTTGGCAAGACATCACATCCTTATCCTAGATTTTCGTTTTGTCTCTCTTCCTATTAGGCAAGAATCGCCATTTTTATGTTTTGAAGCTTTTCATCTTTGTAAAACCTTAAGTTTGCATTTTTAATTTAAGTACTTCTCTTAATCTTGTTTATCATTAGCTTAATCTCTTTCCCAGCTCAACCCGAACATGTTTAATCTCTCTAAACCTGTGTTTATGAGTGATACGAACATGAGGAGAGAGTAATCCTCCATGGATTTTGCTGTTTGGGGTGATTAAGAGGGTTTAAGGGTTTAAGCTTTGGTTTTTCTTGCTCTTCAATATAACTCTTCTTGGACTTGGGGGTTTAAGGCTTAGAGGATCTTGAGAAAGACTTTTTCGATATCAGGAATCTCCTTGTCCTAGAAAGATCTAGGGGATTCCTTAAAACCAAATCCAAGATACTAATCTTTCCCTTCCCAAACGCCATGGATGTGAGGGGGATTAGTAAGGCCACCTTTTTAGGATCTAAGCTTCATGTTCTTCACTCTGTCTTTCCACCACGAACCATGGGTTAGGAGGAAAGGGTGAAGAAAGGTTTTACACCACAAACCATGGGTAAAACTAGTTCAAGGCTTCCTAAGGCTTAGAGTGGCACAAAATGTGTAGATCCATGTTTTTAAGAACCAAGGCTTAAATCTCGAACCTCCTTAAGCATGATCTCCAACCGTGAATCCATCTTTAGTATTTGAAAACACAAAAATCATCTTCCTTTAGTTTAAAGTTTCAATCTTTTAGCTTAAATCCATCTAGTTGCTTATTTCTTGCTTTATGGTCTTAAAATTCATAAAACTGCGTTTTTAATTTTGTTAGTATTTTAGAAATTCCGTAGTGGCATATTTAGCACCCTGGTAGAATTTAGGAGTCATTAGATTTTTATTTCTAGTTTTAAAAATTCTTTTTGTGTCTTTAGCAAATTTCCTGTTTTGTCCGCTTTTAGATTTGCATTTCCTAAAATTAGTTGTCGAGCCTTTTAAATCTTTGAAAGTATCTTTCTAGTTGTTTAACATATCACTCGGGATTTTAAAATTATTTTCAAGTCCAGTAGATCGTCTCAAATAGTTTATTTTCATGGATTGACCCTTAAGTATTGCAATGACATGAGCATGCTAAAGTTTTGATTAACAAGCCAGAAAGATCTTGTTATCAAATGGCGCCGTTGCCAAATTGGGATTAGTTTGAAGTTGCTAAGATTTGGAGCTTGGTAGAGCCTAAGTCTTTATTTTTACTTTGAATAATAATCTATCTACCTTCCTGTTTGTGTTCTCAGGTACATGAATCTGAGGTCTAGAGGTGACAACAACCTATAACAACCTCTAGACAATATTCATCAACTTGGAAGTGCAAGACTAAGAAGGGAAAGAAATCAAGAAACTGAGTTTGAGGAAGTGGATCGAGCAGATATGGCCGATCAAGATGATGTTCAGCCTCAACATGGACCAGCTGGTGGGGGTAATGGAAACCCCAACCACCCTCCAAGGCTGCCAAGGATCATAGGTGCGGGTGATGCACCAAACACTCATCATAATCGTTTTGGCATCAGCCCTCCTCCGGTGCAAAACAATAATTTCGAGATAAAGCCAGGTTTCATCTCCATGGTCCAGAACAGTAAATTCCATGGTCTTTCATTGGAAGATCCCTTGGAGCACTTGGACAACTTTGAACAAGTGTGCGGCATGATCAAGATAAATGGGATTTCTGAGGACAGCTTCAAGTTTAGGCTTTTCCCTTTCTCACTTGGAGACAAAGCAAGGTATTGGGAAAAGACTCTGCCTCAAGGGAATATAACCTCATGGGCTGATTGCAAGAAGGCGTTTCTGTCCAAGTTCTTCTCAAGCACAAGGACAGCTCGCCTAAGAAGTGAAATCAGTGGCTTTGCACAAAAGCAAAACGAGACATTTAGAGAAGCTATGGAGAGGATCAAGAACTACAACATTGCTTGTCCTCATCATGGTTTCACAGAGGAGACACTTCTTAGCACCATCTACAGAGGAGCTTTGCCAAAGATCCGCCTACTACTTGATACCGCTAGCAAAGGCAACTTCCTTGGACAAGAAGTGACCGCGGGTATGGAGCTTATTGAGAACTTGGCGTTGAATGATGGCAACTACTCTGAGGATTATGACCGAGCACCAAGAGGTAATGAGCTGGAGTCACACAAGAAGGAGCTGAAATCCCTTCATGAAAAGATTGACAAAATGATGCTTGCAACTCAAAAGCAAGTACACTTTGTGGGTGAAGCCGCGGAAGTGTTTGGAGAAGGCTGTCAAGATGACCTTGAGGAAGCGAATTGGGTAGACTACACCAAGCCACAAGGGTATAACCAGAGGTTTCAAGGAAACAACAATCTCTCATACCGCAGCACAAATGTAGAAAACCCAAAGGATCAAGTATACCCACCACAACAAGGCAAACCCTTTGTTCCTTTCAACAAGGGTTGATTTACTCAAAACAATGGTTTTCAAGGGCAACGATAGGGTAACTTCCAAGGCCAGCAACAGCAAGGAAACAAGGGTTATCCACCTGGTTTTGTGCCTCAGCAACAGCAAGTTCAAGCACCACCCCAAGATCCGGTGTTAGTTATGTTTCAACAACTTCTACAAGGACAAGCTTCTATACAAGCAACCAACAATCAGAAGTTTGTGGACATCAACAACAGGCTGTATTCTTCTCTCATTGAGGTCTCTACGTAGATATCAAACTTGAACAACAAGATGCGTCAGATGGAAAAAGGAAAAGCAAGTTCAAGTGGCCAAGTTAGCTTACCCGGCAAGTGTGAGCAAAATCCGAAGGAATATGCTAATGCAATCACTTTGAGGAGTGGAAAACAGCTACCAACACGGTTTGTGCTTGAAGACAATGAGGACATTGTGGTTCAAGAGGGGAAGAATGATCAAGAGATCACCTTTGACAATGTCTACATTGCAAGACCAAAGAAAGGGGGTGAAGCGGTTTTAGAGAAGAAAGTGGAGGAAGTTAGCAAGGAGAAAGAAGCTTTTATTCCTCCACCATACAAACCAAAACTTCCATTCCCTGGTCGTTTCAAGAAACAAATGATTGAGAAGCAGAAAGCCTTGTTTGAGAAGCACTTGAGGAATGTTGAGCTGAAGTTGCCATTGGTTGATTGTTTAGCCATGATGCCTAAGTATGCGAAGTTTTTGAAAGACACTCTTGCCAAGAAAGTTAAAGAGGGCAAAGAAGAGGTCATAGTATTGAGTCAAGAGGGCAGTGCCATCACTCGCAAGGTGACAGCACCAAAGAAGCTCGGTGACCCCGACTCGTTTACACTTCCTTCCGCTATAAGGAACTTGAAGTTTGAGAACAGCCTTTGTGACTTGGGGGCAAGCATTAACCTTATGCCATACTCCACTGCGAAGAAGCTGGGCCTCACAGATTTCAAGGATAGCCACATATCCTTAGTCCTTGCTGATCGGAGCATAAGGCTGCCCAAAGGGGTGCTTGAAGACCTTCCTTTGAAGATTAACGATGTCACCGTCCCAACTGATTTTGTTGTCTTGGAGATGGATGAGGAGGATGAAGATCCCCTTGTGTTGGGAAGGCCATTCTTGGCTACTGCAGGAGCCACGATTGACGTGAAGCACGGGAAAATCTCCCTAAATTTGGGCAAGGGTGCAAGATTCAAGTTCACTACAAAGGAAAGCATGAGAAAGCCAACTATCAACGGCCAAGCTTTTCAAGTTGGCATCACGAGGAAGCTGAATCCAGACGAAGAGGAGAACGCCCTGCTGGACAAGGGAAGTCATACTGAGAAGGTGAGCCACACGGAAACCAACTCGGTTAGAAAGAAAGAGCAACCCGCTACCTTGGTGGGAAAGGATGCATTAGAATTGAGCTATTGCTTCTCGGTGTCAACAAAGGAAACAACAAGCCTTGAAGACAAGATTAAAGGGAGAAAAGAACCACATGGAGAGGGTTAGCTGGCCCTGATCGGTTGTAAGGAGAAAGAAACTCACCCAGAGATAGCACCAAGGGAAAGAAAAATAAAACGGAAAACTCTCAAGGTTCTTTTCGAGGCTGATAAGAATGCATCCGGCTACGGTCGACCCCAACCTGGCATCCTGAGTCTACACCCATTGGAGCTCAAGGATGACTCCATACTCTGTAAGGTCAAGAGAAAAGAGGGTGCGAAACCTTTCGCAAAAGCGAGATTTCTACTTCCACACGATTTGATCGGAAGAGACAAGGGTACAGTAATAGAAATGATGAACACTTCCTACACCGTGGAGATTCAGCCAGGGATAAGCTCCACCGAGTCTCTTCCCACTCCAACCGTCCGAGCTCCACGCTAAAGGGAGTAAGAGAAGTCGAGCTAAACGACGTTAAACAAAAGCGCACTTGCGAGGCAATCCCATGACTATCTTTGTATATATTCTTTTTCTACTTTATGCTTTTATGTTTGTATCTTTAGGAAAGAGGAGATGGGAACCAAGAATCAAGGTCATGGATTTACCAAAGGCAAGGAAAGGAGAACAGAGGAAACGGGTCGAGTGACAGATCGACATATCCTAGCTCGATCTTTTCCAGATCAGGCAAGTAAATCGAGTAAAGTTACTCGATCTAGGCGAGATCGACTAAGACGATCGAGTGAACTAGTCGATTGCGAGAGGATGATGCGTTCAACTTGGAATACAAACGGGTGTGGATCGACTAGCCTCACTCGATCTTTGTACTTAGATCGATAGAAAAATCAATCAGATTTCTCGATCTCTATATAGAGATCGATGAAACGATCGATCACTTCACTCGATCTCGACGAAAACGACCTCACGATCGACTTAGGAGCTCGATCCGAGATGAATAATTCCAGCCACGAAGGATCATGAATCGAGAGGGACATTCGATCTAAGGCTAGATCCAAGTCATCGAGCCTCCAATCGATCGAACCATTCGATCACGTGCAAAATAGGCATGAGATCGAGTTCAAGATCGACCAATTTGACTTGATCTCATGCCGAGGTAAGTTTTCGAATTTCCCTCTCTTTCTCTTTTCCTCCCTTTTTGAATTTGAATCCTGATCAAGGCTGACACCTTTGACCTTGGTGGGTGTGCTTTGACCACAATTTTCGAAAATTTTTGCATGCATAGATCCAAAATTATTGCCTTTATAAGATCATGCCTCACACTCTCCATTTGCTTGCATACAAACTTATTTTTAAAAGAGAGAGAGTGTGAGTTTCGATTTTCCAAAGCAAGAGCATCTAGCATCCTTCTTATTTCAAAGGTATTTTGAATTTTTGAATAGTAAATTTGAATTTTCAAGAATTTTCTTTCCATTGAAAAAGATAGGAGTTATTTGATTTGGGGTTTATGTTTTTAATTTTTAGAAATATCTAAGATTGGGGGAAATATTCTAAAATCTTCTAAATTAATACAAAACCTCCTCTAGATCTAAAGATATCTTTTGAATTAATTCCAAAAATTTTGGAATTATTGCATAAAGTTTAAGTCCTTGATCACCTTGCTTACCTTGATCACCTTGCTTACCTTGATCCTTTGGCAAATTGCTATATCCTCATTCTTCTTGCGAGCTCTTTCATTTCAGGTACAATGGCATCGAGGTTTGGATACTCTCCACAAGCTGGGCTGCTGGTATGGACTGAAGAGGAAAGAAGGACTCCCATGAGGCTCAAGAATAGAAGCATTGAGCCTACAAGGTTTGCAAGCCGAACCTTCTTGGAAGAGGTCGGACTGCTTGGTTCCTTTTGGTTCCTTTGATGAGCTGCTTGGAAATATGGAGCTTGGCATGCTAGCAACCTTGGATTGTCCAACTTATCCGGAGGTGACATTGCACTTCATATCCACAATGGAATTCTCCTACGACAATCCGAGAGCACCAACACCATCAACCGGGCGCATGACATTCAAAGTCCGGGGGAATGTGTTCAACCTGACCACGGATGACATATGCGAGGCATACCAGTTCAATACCGAGGCCCCTCTAGTCGAGTTCCGGCAGTTTGAATCGGCAAAGGCATTGTGGGATTTGATTGGTGAAGGTACCTTAGAGAGCGACGAGCCCAAGATTGAAGAGGCTAGGAATTCTTTGCTACGGTACACGTTGCAACTCCTTGCTAACACCATTGCGGGGAAGACATCAGATTCAACCGTGGGAGGGAACGAGCTGAGCTTTCTATTCGAAGGCTTAAAGGAAGTTTTGTGGGACGAGGGATGGCTCACGGCTAATGAGGAAGACCCGGTGGATGACAACTTTGGGAAAGATGTTAACTACGGATGCATCCTAGATGCTACCTTGGTCAATTACAAGAGGATGGTCTGAAGATCGAGGTCATGCCCTATCTCCATAGGAGGGTTTCTAACCCCCCTCTTTGAGAAAGTGGGAGTGGACCTTACATTCTTTCAAGCATGCACGGATAGAGCTTATATGGACCACGACTACATGCTTGCGAAGGACTTCTTCGGACCCCCACCTGCCCCAAACACATTTGCTTACTACTTCAAGAATAAGCAAAACAAGCAGAAAGCTTACATTCTCCCAAGCCCTTACGGTGTGTTGATCGATTGCATCGAAGGACTCGAGTTCTTGCCACCGGATGATGCGTGCTACATGAAATTTGGAAGCACAGCAACGATCCCCATCTCCATAGACTCCTCCTCACCAACCTCCTCCTCCACTTCGCAGGATTGAGGTACCAAAACAACAACGCCATTGTACATACCACGCATTTTTATCTTCTTTTCAGTTTTTGCTTTCGATTTTTGGCTCTCTCTTGGACTTGTGTAACACCGAGATGTTGTCATTCAAGTTTGGGGGAGAGTATGCTTTGACATGTTTTATTTGAATCTTATTTTGTGTTTGCATCCTTGAGTCTTCATCTAAGTGCATAGAAAAATACAAAAATAATCACAAACAATTTTCAAAAATTTCAAAAAAATTCATGTAGCTTGCATTTGCATCTTAAAACATTTTAGGATTGAGTCTAGAATTTTTTCTCATTTAGGTTGTTTGCATATGCATTGGGAGCAATGATGAGCTTATCCTTGTAGATTTTTAACTCTTGTAATCAATTCAATACCCTAGTTAGTAGTTTTTTGATGCTTGTGAATATATTTGAAAGTAAGGAAGAACCATGCTTGGACCACCTCATTTGTCACTGGTTTTTGGTTGAAATTGAGTCTTGAAATTGATAGCCAACTCTACTCACGTAAACCGAATTTTGACATCTAATTATCATGCTTGCATTGAAAGTAAATTCATGGATTAAAATACTTGAGCTTTCTTATCCACTTTGCCACCCTTTTGCTAGCTCAAGTATCACCCCTACCATAACCAACCTCCTTTGAAGCCAATTGTTCTTTTGTGATTATTTGTGAGGTCTTTATTTCGATTGAACCTAGCATAAAGTGTTAGGTTTGGGACGACAAGTATAGGTTTTCATGTAGATTCTAGCCTTGCATTTTGGGGGCTAGCTTTAGGCTTAAGATTCGAGGGTTTGATTGGCCGTGGTACTATTTGATCTTTGGTGGAAAAGTGTGAAAAGGAAGTGGTGTTGAATAAAGGGCTTGGTGGAAAATAAGGGGAAGAATGGTTTGAAATGGAGAGTCTTGGGTTTTAAAAACGAATAGCTCTAAGTAAATAAAAAATGCTAGGTGGTCTTAAGAAATCAAAAGAGCCAAAAAGGGGCCAAAGAAAATAAATTTATATAAGGCTGCCTAGAGATCAAAGAAGAGCTAAGATGTTAAGATTAGACTACTTCATTCGCCGAAAATGATAAGTTGAAGAAGTTACCCTTAGAGCTTTGAAAAGGAGAAAATGTGTTTGGAAATTTCAAAGGGTTAAGCAAGGCACAAAGAGCCTTGAGAAAAAGGGTAGATTCTAGAGGGTTGAGTGAGCAAAAAAATGAATGAGAGGGGTATAGGAAAATTGATAGCATTTCGGGTAGATGAAAATCTATGCTTGTATGCATCACTTGTTTCTTACCTTTAGCATTATGCATATGGTTCAATCTTTCTTGAGTGTCACCCTTACTCAAATGCAAAACCGGATGAATTGAGATCATTTTCATCTCAAAACCCAGTCCTTAGCCAAATGAACTTACTTGCCTTGCAATGTCATGATTCACGGTTTCACACTTAATGAATGTTAAAGAGTTGGTTTGATAGAGAGACTTGTTTTAATTGAATTCTTAGTGCACTTGAATGTTGAGATGGGCATGGCTAACTCTTTTGGAGTAGAAAGTATTCACATGCATTCTAGAATTAAGATCTAGGATGTTGAGTTGATTATTATTGTTAACTATCTTGGATATTGAGCTCCCACCTTCAAACCTCTTCTCCTAATTTGTCTTTAATTTGCTTGAGGTCAAGCAAAAGGCAAGTTTTGGGGAGTTGATGTACTCATATATTTCATACATTTAGCTTGCATTTAGGACATAATTATATTCATATTGCACTCATACGTAGAGTTTTTGTAGCTTTTGTCCCATTTTAGGATTTAGACATGTTTGCATTTGCATGTTTCTTGCATTCTTGCACCATATTCAGGTTGTTTTGGACGCACTGGAGCTATGGAGGGTGCGTGGACATGCTAAGGATCAAAGAGGAGCTCATGGACACTTGGAGGAACTCGGCCATGATACAAAGGAACCGAGATCGAGGTAGAGATCGAGCTAGGCAGGTCGATCAAGATGAGATCGACCAGAAGATCGAGACACTCGGGTCGTTCCAAGAAAGAAGATCGAGGTCAAGATCGACCAGGCCGATCAAGCAAGTGTACGGACATGGGACTTAAGCCCAGGAAGAACGAGAGGAAGATCGAGTTCACGACTCGATCACCAAAGGATCGACAAGACGATCGAGAGAAGCACTCGATCCATCCGACTGGATCGAGCTGACGATCGAGCAAAAGAGGACGTTCCATGCGCACGATCAAGAGAGAGATCGACAACACTGGTCGATCTCTAACCTTATTCGACAGCTCATTTTTGGCGTCTTGTGGGGGACCATTTTCTCTTTTGTATAAAAGGCCTTAGACCTATTTTTGGCAAGACATCACATCCTTATCCTAGATTTTTGTTTTGTCTCTCTTCCTATTAGGCAAGAATCGCCATTTTTATGTTTTGATGCTTTTTATCTTTGTAAAACCTTAAGTTTGCATTTTTAATCTAAGTACTTCTTCTAATCTTGTTTATCATTAGCTTAATCTCTTTCTCAGCTCAATCTGAACATGTTTAATCTCTCTAAACCTGTGTTTATGAGTGATACGAACATGAGGAGAGAGTAATCCTCCATGGATTTTGGGGTTTGGGGTGATTAAGAGGGTTTAAGGGTTTAAGCTTTGGTTTTTCTTGCTCTTCAATATAACTCTTCTTGGATTTGAGGGTTTAAGGCTTAGAGGATCTTGAGAAAGACCTTTTCGATATCATGAATCTCCTTGTCCTAGAAAGATCTAAGGGATTCCTTAAAAACAAATCTAAGATATTAATCTTTCCCTTCCCAAACGCCATGGATGTGAGGGGGATTAGTAAGGCCACCTTTTTAGGATCTAAGCTTCCTGTTCTTCACTCTGTCTTTCCACCACGAACCATGGGTTAGGAGGAAAGAGTGAAGAAAGGTTTTACACCACAAACCATGGGTAAAACTAGTTCAAGGCTTCCTAAGGCTTAGAGTAGCACAAAATGTGTAGATCCATGTTTTTAAGAACCAAGGTTTAAATCTTGAACCTCCTTAAGCATGATCCCCAACCATGAATCCATCTTTAGTATTTGAAAACACAAAAATCATCTTCCTTTAGTTTAAAGTTTCAATCTTTTAGCTTAAATCCATGTAGTTGCTTGTTTCTTGCTTTAGGGTCTTAAAACTCATAAAACTACGTTTTTAATTTTGTTAGTATTTTAGAAATTCCCTAGTAGCATATTTCGCACACTGGTAGAATTTAAGAGTCATTAGATTTTTATTTCTAGTTTTACAAATTCGTTTTGTGTCTTTAGCAAATTTCCTGTTTTGTCCGCTTTTAGATTTGCATTTCCTAAAATTAGTAGTCAAGCCTTTTAAATATTTGAAAGTAGCTTTCGAGTTGTTTAACATATCAGTCGGGATTTTAAAATTATTTCCAAGTCCAGTAGATCGTCTCAAATAGTTTATTTTCATTTGTTCACCCAATTTATCCGGATTTCACTTAGATTTACTTAAGCTTTTATATTCTTAGTATTCCTTCAAACTTCTCAAGTTGGATTGACCCTTAAGTATTGCAATGACATGAGCATGCTAAGGTTTTGATTAACAAACCAGAAAGATCTTGTTATCAGTGCCACATCGGCAACCAAACTTAGGAGACTTAATCAAAAGTTTAATGACTATAAGAAGCGCCCAAATCAATCGATGAGGCAGCATCTTAGAGTCATGTCAAACATGATTAGAGAGCTTAAGAATGCTGGTCAGATCATTTCTAATGAACAGCAGGTCCAAGCAGTTCTCCGCTCGTTGCCTGAAAGTTGGGACCATATGAAGGTTCAGATGACTCACAATGTCAATGTGAAAATATTTGAGGACATATCACATCATCTTGAGTTAGAGGATGAGCGCTTAGAGGCTGCTAAGCCCTTTAACGAGGCCAACTTTACGAGTTCAAACTTGTGTTTGAAACGCAAGAATGGTTACAAGGGAAATAAGGCTCCCCTTCAAACTGAGTTTAAGAGACAAAAGAAGTATGCCAAACGAGGCAAGCGTGGAGGCAAGAAGGATAAGACCAATGTGAAATGCTACAACTGTAGCTCATTGGGTCACTTTGCTCGTGATTGCACTGAAGCAAAGAAGGTAATATCCTTGGACTCTACTTGCAAATATGCTTATGTTTGTAGTTGTGTAATTCTTACAGAATCTCATCCTTTGTGGATTGTAGACTCATGAGCAACAGACCACGTAGCTAGAAGTCGAGAAGCATTTGTGGAGTACCGACGGGTGCCCAAAGGTACAAGATGGTTGTATGTGGGAAACAACTCCAAGGTTGCGGTATTGGGTATCGGCACTTGCCAGCTACACATGCGTGGCGGGAAAACTCTCATATTACAAGATGTCTTGTATGCTCCATAAATCCATCGGGACTTGGTCTCTATTTTAGCATTACTTAAGTTAGGATTTGGTTTGAACTTCCATGACATGTGTTCAAACATTACTCTAGGGTATGTGTTTTTCTGTTCTGGTTATGTTTGTGATGGTTTTATTGTACTTGATTGTACTACAGATATTACTAATAGTAATGATCATTGCTTTTTATTTGTCACAAGTTCTGCTAATGTTGAAATGAATGTGTGGCATTCTAGAATTGGTCACATTGGTGCCGATCGAATGAATAGATTGGCTAGAGAAGGCCTTCTAGGCTCACTCGCCCGAGTTGATCTTGACACATGTGAGCCATGTTTGGAAGGAAAAACGATAAGAAAACCATTTGGAAAAGCAATTAGAGCTGAATTTCCATTGCAACTAGTTCATTCAGACATTTGTGGTCCGATGAGTGTGAGGGCGAGGCATGGAGCTTCATATTTCATCACTTTTATAGATGATTTCACTCGATTCGGGTATGTGTACCTAATTTCTCATAAGTCTGAAGCGCTAGAATGGTTTAGACGATATGTCACTCTGGTCGAAAATCAATTGGAGAGGACGATCAAGTGTCTGAGAACGGATCGAGGACGTGAATATCTATCTGAACAGTTCAAAGGACTGTGTGATGAAAAGGGTATTGTCAGACAATTAACTACTCCCTATACACCACAACAAAATGGTGTAGCGGAAAGAAGAAATAGAACTCTTCGTGAAATGGTTAGGTCTATGATGGCGCAGACTAACCTTCCAATTTCATATTGCGGGGATGCATTACTGACTGCAGCCTATATACTTAACCTTGTGCCCTCCAAATCTGTAACTACTACTCCATATGAATTATGGACGGGAAGAAAATCCGACCTAATTCATCTGAGACCTTGGGGGTATGCAGCATTTGTTCGCGATACTTCACATCCTCATGGAAAATTAGGTCCTAGAGGAAAGAAGTGTATCTTCGTAAGATACTCTGAGCATTCTAAGGGTTATGTGCTCATTGGCGAACACTCAGATGGAAGTGTAACAGAAATCGAATCATGAGATGTTACGTTCTTGGAAAATGATTTGCCTCGAAGGGGAGAGATTGATAGGGACTCCATCTTGAAGAGATGGTTGACCCAACTACTGTTCCTCCTACTAACCAATCTATGGAAGTTGGTGAAAGTTCACATGAACTATCACAACTTAGTGGGAGAGATACATTGGTTGATAATTCCCCTACAAAGGAATCAGAAGAGTCTGCGTTGCGTAGAAGTAACCGTGGGAAAGTTCCTCGACGTCGTTTTGAGATTGAGGGAGAAGCTTTCATGGTTGCTTTGCATGATGACTTAGAGCCTAGATCGATTCAAGAGGCTCTCTCTTGCCCAAGCTCAGCTGAATGGAATGGTGCAGTAGGAGAAGAACTAGAATCTATGAAGATAAACCATGTTTGGAACTTGGTTGATCTTCCGCCAGGACGTCGAGCAATCGGAAACAAATGGGTTTTCAAGATTAAACGTAAGGCGGATGGATCCATAGATCGGTAGAAGGCTCGCTTGATAGCAAAAGGATATACCCAACAAGAGGGTATAGATTATGAGGAAATTTTCTCACCTGTGGTGAGGTTTGCCTCAATTCGCCTTATTCTAGTCATAGTTGCATGATTAGATTTAGAATTACATCAGATGGACGTTAAGACTGCGTTTCTTAACGGGGAACTAGAAGAAGATATTTACATGCAACAGTCTGTTAGGTTCGTTGTAAAAGGCCATGAGCACAAAGTTTGCAAGCTCCAACGTTCAATATATGGTCTAAAACAATCTTTTAGGCAATGGTACCTTCGTTTTCATCAAGCCATAACATCTTATGATTTTATGATGATTAGTGAAGACCATTGTGTCTATGTCAAGAGCATTTGACAGTCCTTTGTAATTCTATCTCTATATGTTGACGATATCTTGTTGGCTGGAAATGATATGGAGTTTCTCATAACCATTAAGCAATGGTTATCATCTCATTTTGAGATGAAGGATATGTGAGAAGCTGAATATATACTTGGTGTTAAGATACACCGAGACCGATCAAGGAAATTGTTAGCTCTTTCTCAAGAGTCTTACATTCGTACTATCCTTGAAAGGTTTAAGATGCTTGAGTGTAACCCCATTGAAACTCCAATCGCAAAAGGTGAAGGTTAAGACACACCGAGACCGATCAAGGAAATTGTTAGCTCTTTCTCAAGAGTCTTACATTTGTACTATCCTTGAAAGGTTTAAGATGCTTGAGTGTAACCCCATTGAAACTCCAACCGCAAAAGGTGAAGGCCTAAGCCTTAATATGTGCCCTAAGACCGATGATGAGAAAAGAGAGATGGAAAGAGTCCCATACTCTAGTGCTATAGGCAGTTTGATGTATGCTATGATGTGCACTCGACCGGATATTTGTTATGCGGTTGGTTTGGTAAGCCGTTGCCAGTCAAATCCCGGGAAGAAACATTGGATGGCAGTGAAGAGAATCCTCAGATACTTGAAGGGGACTATGGACTATTCCTTGTGTTATCAAGGAAGTGATTTACGCTTGACGGGTTATACAGATGCTGACTAGGCAGGCGATCTGGATGAGCGTAGATCGACTTCAGGATATGCTTTCTTGCTGAGTGATGGAGCCATTACTTGGAGTAGCAAAAAGCAATCTTGTACAACTTTATCTACGATGGAAGCTAAGTTCATTGCATGTTCAGCATCAGTTCAAGAGGCTGTATGGCTGAGGAGGTTCTTAGAGAGCTTACAAGTCACAACAGAGGCTTCGTCTCCCGTGACTATTCATTGTGATAGTCAAGCTTGTATTGCTTATATGAAGGATCCCAAGTATCATGGAAGGACAAATCACATTGAAATCAAAAATAATTTTGTGAGAGACATTGTGGCAAAGAAAGAAGTGGTCCTTAAGTACATATCTACACATAGGATGGTGGCTGATCCGTTTACTAAGCGCATTCCTAGAGAAGCGTTTCTCGGACATGTTCGATCTTTAGGTTTGCGTAGAATTTGGTGTATGTACTAATGGAGCTTTGCCATTTGACATTGTATTTTTGTTTGATAGTTAATATATATTTAAGGATATTTTAATTATCATACAATGGTCTCATTTGCTTTGCATACATACACATAAATGTTTAGAAGTGTCCCCAAGTTAGAGGTTGGTTCACTCACATGAACAATCGCCTCAGATTTCTTTGTGAAAGGCTGAGATGAGATGTGATGAGCTTGGCGCCAGTGGGAGCTTGCCTCAAAATTCTTATCGCATTAATAAGAAGTTAAGATGAGATATACTTTAAAATATCGATCATGATTATCCCAGAATCATGAATACTTGGTAGAGCTGGATAAGTACATAACCAGGCGCTAGAGAGCGAGCTGGTAGTAGCTTGATCCACATAGTGGTGTTTAGTTTATCCAATGGACATCTGCTCTTGAGATAAGAGTTAACTGATAAACTCATAATTTAGCATATTTTAGCACTCATTTAGGATAGATTTTGCATTCATATTGCATTCATATCTAGATTATTTGTAACTTTTGCTCCATTTTAGGTTTTAGACATGTTGCATTAGCATTTGCATATTTCTTGCATATTTGCATCATTTTCAGGTTATTTGGTGTACATGGAGCTTTGGTGAAAACTGAGCATGGCGAAGAAGGTGCAAAAAAGGCTTAGGAGTTTATGGGAGTCAAGGGGAAGCTCGGCCAAAAGAAGTGGAGCTGAGATTGAGCTGAAGATCGACCAGCCATGGTCGATTCAACCTGGAATCGAGCTGAAGATCGACCAGCCATGGTCGATTCAATCTGGAATCGAGGTGAAGATCGACCAGCCATGGTCGATTCACCTTGGATCGAGCCACAGATCGACCCACCCCAGTCGTTTCAGCCTTGGATCGAGCCACAGATCGACCGACCCTAGTCGATTCAGCCTGGATCGAGCAGGAAGATCGACCAAGCCCAGTTGATTCAGCCTGGATCGAGCTGAAGATGGTCGATTCAACCTAGATCGAGTTGAAGATCGACCAGCCATGGCCGATCTCAGGCCCAGATTTTTCCTTCCTTCCTTGGACAGCTCACACTTTGTCTTTTAGTGAGGGGACCATTTGTGTGGTCCTATATAAACATTTTAGACCTAAATTTTAGGGCATCCACGATTTTTCACAGCCTCCTTCCCCATTTTTGGGTTTTGTGGATCACCATAGTTGTACTTTTAAGCTTTTCTTCATCTTTAGTAAAAACTTTGATCTTTAATTTTAGAACTTCTCTTAAAGCCTTAATCTTTCTTTCTAGTTATCTCAATCATGTTTAACTCCTCTTATCTCATGATTAAGAGGGGTTCGAAAATGATATTAGAGTAGTTCTTTAGGATTTAAGGATGAGGTGATTAGGAAGGTTTTAAAGGTTAGATCTTGGTATTTTCTTGTTCTTAACTTTATCCTTTCTTGGTTTGGAGTATCAAATGCTTAAAGACCTTGAGAGAGGCTTTATGATCCAAGAGATTTCCTTGTCTCATAAGAACTTAGGAAATCTCTTATGTCCAAACCAAGAGACTAGTATGCCTTAAAAACCATGATAGTGGCTTGTAAGGGCTAGTTAGGCCATTGTCAAGATCCGTGCTTCAGCTCCATCAATCATTCTTTTCCACCACAAACCATGGGTTTGGAGAGAATGAGTGATGAGAGGATCTTATCTTATCCACAAACCATGGAAAGATTGCTTCTTAAGCCTAAGGATAGCTCAATTAGAAATGTGTAGATTTACTTTTTGTAAGCCAAGATCGAACATTTAGCTTCCCTAAGCATGAACCTCATCCTTGAATCTGTTATTTGTCATATAAGTAGTTTCAAAATCTTTCTCCTTTAGATTTAAAGTTTGATCCTTTAGGTTGCTAGAAATAGCCTTATTTGCCTGTTTTTAGATTTCAAATTTTCATAATCAATAGCTTTGTCTTTTAAATTAGTATAGATTGTCTAGCAGTAGTTTAACCCTTCAGTGGGATTTTTAAAATTGTTTTCGTCTTCATTTAGTAGCTGCAAGTAGTTTTTAGGAATTTTCTCCTCCATTTTACCCGAAAATGACTTAACTTTACTTTGCTCTTACATTTCTAGTATCTTTCCCATCTAGGCTGGATTGACACCTAAAGTGCTACAACAACACTAAGAGGCTTTAGGATTGATATTTAGAACTGTAAAAAGTCCTCTTATCATTAACCACTATGACATGTGAGTCATTCCACATGTGTTATTATGACCATATAGGAAGCAAGTGATTATTTTTATTATAATCCCTATCTCTTGCAATGTGAGTTCCTATAAACCTACTTATGGTTTCAAAAGTTATCCTTGAACCTTTGGCTATGTTTTTGAAGGGATGAGCTAATGTTCGCTACTTTAGCATGTTTTTTCGACGGTGATGAAATAATTAGCCTTATGGGACATGCTAGGAAAGTGGTTATTTCGGAACCGATAAACATGAGAACGTGATACAATACTTGAAATGGGGTTCAAGTAAAGCTTCTTTGAAATCGTTGCTTCTAGCTTAAAGGGGTGGAAGGAAGACTTGAATGATGGAAAGTCGGTTGGCTTGATGACCTCAAACTCCAAAGGTTAGACTCTGCTAGCTCAAGGGCTAATCCTCACAAGAGCTTAGGAGATTCTACACGTTCTATCAGCTTCTGAATCCCTCAAGAAACTAGATGTAACGCAGGAACAGTTTTGATTCAAAAGATAGACTTTTCTTTGAAACAAATAATACTTTGATTGATTTAAAAACTTGGTTGAAGGGTGTACAATGAAAACGAAACAGAGCTTTTATAGGCTCAATATACAACGGTACTATAGTCTAAAACAAGAAAAGAAATCACAAAAAATTAAATGTAAAGAGCTGTTGGAGACTTGATGAGGAAATCAGCTAAATGGGGCTAGTTGTGATAAGGCTTGAGTCTTGAGAGCTTGGGTGTGAATGTGTGATGTCTTGGAAAGTCTAGATTCACTGAATAAGTCTCCAAAACGCAGCAGCAATGAGGATATAGCCGTTGGAGAGTTAAGACACCAAGTGTGAACATGTTGAATGTCTTTGGATCCAAATAAGGCAAGCCGGGGATCCTTTGGTTTAGAAATAGGATAACTTTCAAATCAGAACCGATATTGCCATGATTCCAATTCGACGAGCTTCCTGGTTGAGTCAAGATTCCACGCCAGGTCGGTTTGTTGCTTAATTCCTTCTGGTTCGGTCGGAATGATTTTATTAGTAGCCGTAGGTCTCCATCGAGCTCATTGAAGATCTTCCAAGTTGTATCTTCAATATCTTCTTCATATGAACTCCTTTTGAGCTGATTCTTCCTCGTGTGGAACTCTAGACGAGTTGAGTATACTCTCCAAGTGTTGGTTGAGTTTTAATCTTCTGTTTGGGCCTCCGTTTGAGCTGAACTTAGCTCGCCTGTCTTCTTAGCTTTCCTCAGCTTCATGTTCTCCTCTTCATGCCTCCTGGTTTCGTGCTCCTTAGTCTTGATGCTTACATCAGAACGGAAGGTAAAACTATTAGCTTTTATATTGACATATGTGTTTGCTGTCCAGCCACTATATCACTCAACTGGAGTTTTGAATATAGTGAACACATGATGTAAGAAAAGTCTAACATATGCTTTAGGGATATGATATGTTAAGACCGATATAAAAGGCAAATTAGTTTGGGGAACAGCGAGAAATGCTGAAATACAAATAATTTTTTAGGGTTGTAGCAGGTATGTATCCCTAACAGGTGCATAGTTTAGCTCCCAAGTGCAGGTGTACTCGCAGGGGTCGCACGGAGAATAGAGTTACAAACTACAAACCTATAAAATCAGGTGTATCCCTAACAGGTGCATAGTTTAGCTACAAACTAAAGCAACAAAACTATAAAATCTTACATTTTAGCTACCTTATGTTCATGAGATTCTCCAAGAATAGAGTTTAAAACTTCTAATCTGACCCTGAAATGGAGAATAGAACAATATTGAGAGAATCAGGTGATGTGTGGACACTAAAGATTACATATACCATCTCCTTTTAACTTCCACAACACCACTCATCAACCAAGCATTTCTAAACTTTGGCCAACATTTAGTAATATCCAGTCTTGTAACTTTTCATGTTTCTAAACAGCTTCTCTAGAGCTTACCTTTCAATGAATTTTGAACAAGTCTCTATTTATGATTAGTGTTAAAAATAAATTAAACACTAATAACATACAGTAATTCTTTATAAAGCAGATCTCTTTATCTCCTCTGCAACTATAGGTCGATCAGCAAGTTTTATGTACTCCTGCAAATTACAATTATATTAAACACTTACACATAAATATTATTGGAAAATAAAGAGAAATTAAACATCCTTGAAATACACAGCAAGATAGAGAATGTTACCTCGTATACATAAAGCCATCTTTGACTATAGTCCGCCAGATATCCGCTTTGATAGTAGTGTGTGGCGAATGAAACATACAAAAAACGGTTAAAGACAATAACACTAAATATAATCAAAACATGTCGGATTGCTGAGAAATGATCAATCACATAAGAAACAGATGCTTCAAAAGTAAGTGATATTTGTGATTGAGTTCGTGGAATGTGAAGTTTTTGGATAATAGTGTTTTGAGTTTAACTGTTTGTGTTAGAATTTTGCTGTGATTGAGCGTGTATTGAGTTGCTTTTTGTGTTTGAGTTTGAATCTGTGTTTGCAAGTGTGTTTGTGTTCTGTTTTTTGTTGTGTGTCTAAATTGCGTTTGAGCGTTTTTGTGTTATTTCTATCTTTGATTCTGTTTTTGGGATAGTGCAAGCTTCTATCCCACTTGTTAACCTAACGCGCTTGAGCATTTGAACTTGTAAAAATACATGCGAAAAAGCCAGACCAGAGGACCGGCCTGTTCGTAAGACTAAGAGAGAAAAAAAGAGAGACAGGGAGTAATGCATCACCTTAACCAATCAGTATACTCTTGGCTAGCGAATGGTCTCCGGAACTTTGATTCTTTGCAGCTTGAAGACCCTTTTGCTTGAAATAAAAGAACCTTATCAGTAAAGTCAGTAAGAAAAACAGAGAGCTAATAACATTATCTTCCTTAAGGGATCGTTTGGCTCTCGAATCTGACCGTCTGCATATTTAACTATGAAATGGAGATAAGATAAACATTATTTAGGAAATCAGGAAACAATCTTATCAGACACTAAACAGTACATATACCATTTAGCCACCAAATATAGTTATTTCTTTGGAGAGGTTTTGTAATGTTAATACTAGCTTCTAGGACCTTACCTTTCAGAGAATCTTGAATAAAATCTTTTTATCTTCTCTGATGCGATCAGCAAGATTTATGTCCTCCTACAAGTTACAAATAAATTAAACACTTATACATACAGTAGGTATACTTAAAAGTAATCATGAACAAAACATCGTTGAAAGTTGTGAATTAGCAAAAGTGATTATGACACTGAGCCAAGGATCTGAATCAATAACAAATGCTAGACCATTGCTTACACTAAACAGATATAAGACCACACAACATATATAACATCAGAAAACACTCACACACACAATGCCAATAACAGAGGAAAAGAAAAATCTATACACTCCAAAATGATTTTGAGGCTGAAAATTTGATAATGCAACACCTAAACATAAGATAAACCAATAACGTTTTAAACCAGAGAAAATGGTATACAAACTCTGTGTTCTTTAGGTCTTCTTAATCCTGTTAACAGTTGAAAACATGAATCGATTTAGGGAACAAGCAGACACAAATCATCACAAATAGTTATCTAAATCGCTAAGAATCATCTTAATCAGAGAAACAATTTATCAAATCAAAACACATGTAACCAATTTTTCAAAAACACATTTAGCAATTGACAAAATGAAACCAGCGAAATTTGAATAAATACGCATCAACAACAGTTAAGAGAACATAGACAACATGAAGAACATCCTCGCGCTTAGTTGTAATTCACAAAATATTTTCACAATTCGCAGATATCTTTCAGCGAAACATACTGTAGATGAATAATAAACAAAACGTGAAAGGGGTATAAGAAAATACTCAGAAATCGTGAAGATAGGGGGGAAATTATTTGAAATCGCGAAGTTCTGTGGAAATCAGGAGATCGCGAAAGTAGTTGAAATCAGGAACGGAGATGGATCGTTCGTAGAAAAATTCGACCGGTGAGGAGCCTGAGAGAATCTGTTTGAGACTTTGAGTCGGTGATCAAATTGAAAACCCTAAAAATTATTTGAGATGACGAAGTTCTGTGGAAATCAGGAGATCGCGAAAGTAGTAGAAAGCAGAAAATTTCGTTGAGATGATCGTTCGGAGAACAATTCAATCGGTGAGGAATCAGTTTGAGATGTTGAGTCGGTGATGAAATTGAAACCCTAAAAGCTCTTCTATTTGTAGTCGTTAGGCGTAATTACTAAATATGCTTGTGTAATCCGTTAGATCATTGTGTTTGAATTTGGAATTGGAATTTTACAGTTCTCTGAGTATTTTTTTCAGCCCGTTAAAACTATAGAGAATTCAAATTAGAGTCTAACGATTTCAATCACTTGGGAAAAATCAGGTTTTGGTACGATTAGTATGATTTCTGTGTGATTTCTGTTTTTTTTTTTTTTTTTTCAGATATCAGCTTTCGGTTCGATTAGAATTAAGAAGTCGGTTACCATCTTCCAACTATAGTCTCCCATTTTCAAATCACTCTCTCATCTTTTTGTATTTCATTTTTTAGCCTTATATTTCTTTTATACACAACAACACCCAACTGCTTACACCTATTACCCGATGAATGTGGATGTCAAAAATTCACGTTAAATACTTTTGTGTGTTTATATAAGAAAAAGTTACAACATAGGATATTTTTTTAGTTTGTAATTAGATAAACAAATAGTTTTTTTTGTAACTTGTCGTGAGGGTCCTGTGCCGCTGGTGTGTCCTTTAATTTTGTTCCTTTTTTGTGTGTTTGTGTTCGGAGAAGCTGTAGACGCTTCTGCTTGTGAAATTTGAGGGCTGGCCTCAGGTGGGGTGCTCGTGGCAACAACGATGAAGACTCGAGTTCTTCGGAATTGTGGCAAAAATACAAATGTTTTGAGCTTTTGGTTCGGAATCGGTGTTTCTTTCTTGGGAATATTATGGGTACGTTGCTGTGGGTGCCTACTTAGTCGATTTTGGTCTGATTCTTGTTTATGTTATAACTATGATGTCGATTGCAGTTTTCGGTCTTCTGCCTTCTTTGTTGTATCTTTGTACTCCGTAAAAAAATTAAAAATTTATATAAATATAACATTTTAAAAAAAACATTTGCCGAGAGGGTAATTTGATGTATAGAGTGAAAATGTCAAGAAAAACCTTTTATAAAAACAAAAATGTCGAAAAAGTCTTTATCTTTTAGAGAGACATAGACAGATTTTGGTATCAGTTAGAGAGAGATAGACACACATTTTTCGAATCCTGGGAACCGAGCCGAAATTTTTGGTTTTCGGTTCTGGTCACTTTTGGTTGCCTTAGATGGATGGCTACTTGTGGATGGTCACCCAAAGGAATTCGTGAAGCCTAATTGGTTAATCAATGGACATATGACAACATTGGTGGATTATTATTAATGGATATAAAAGAAAACAACGAGACTTTGATTTTGATTTTGATCAATGGATAAACCTTCTCATTAACTACTTCATAAAACAAAAACAAAAAACTACTTGTCCATTTGTTTCTTGTTAAAACACAAAGCATTATACTTTAAGATAAGTACACTGAATCACAAAGCATCATTTTGTTGACATTTCTTCATAGATATGTTAACAATAAACCATTTGAACATTAGACTCTTTTGTGTCTGTTTCGAAGTGAACAATGGATGGTATGCGACATATTGATTACTTTTCTTCAAAAATATTATCATTAGTTCACGGTAAGTTATCCATAGTTTTTGTATGTACACGTCGGGTAGTTTTGGGTTAAAAAAAAAAAATTGTTACAGTGGCTAAAGTCTCTCATTTGCAAGTGAAATTTGTAAAAGTGTATCTTTATGCAAATGAACCTTCTTCGTTCATTTGACAATTCTTTCATGATCAGTACTGTAGTAATTAATCTTTTGTTTTAAAAAATGTAGTTAGGCGCCGGCCTAGAAGCTCCTTTTTTTCTAGCAAATATATAATTAAACGACGACTCAAACGCAGTTAAGATTTATCAAATTTGGAAGATTAATAACAAAAAAAAAAAAAAGAGGGGACAATTTGATTAGATTAGAGAGTCGAACAGTTTCTTTACACCACAGTAAACATTCTTATTCTTTCTTTACTTTTCATCCAAATCTATAACATAAATCCTCATGACTATTTCAAACACATTTTAGGAACACTCCAAGTCGTATTCTGTACATGTTTCGAGAAAGACATATACTTTCTCCAATCATCAAGAACAAGATTCAGATCATGAAGCTTCTTCTCCAAACCAAGGCAACAATTACCATGCATTGTGCAGATTAAGTTTATGTCTTTGCTCGTTTGACAAAACCCACAAAAGTAGACCGTATCAAAGAATCTTATTTGGATTCCAATCTCAGAGATAAAAGGGTCGTGCTTGATTTTGTTGAACACATCTTGATCATGTAACCCTGGATGATTCAAACGAGATTTATACCAGAATTTGTAAAACTCAATACTTCGATTGTTCGACCTCACGTATACGAAACCTCCATTGGCCCAATTGTCTAAACCGAATGGATTTCCGAAGAATTTATCACACGCCATTTGAAAATCTCCATCTGGATATAGCCGAGGAAATGGATCTCTAAGCCACATTACATCTGCGTCCTATATATACAATTGCATACACTAGAATTTTATAAGTGATTATTAAAAAATGATGGAAAATAAGAAAATGTAGGCGGAATTTATCATACAAAGAAAATTTGACATAACTTCAAAACTATGTAATTATTATTATAAAAAAAAAACGTTTTTGGCGTAAGTGTTACACAAAGAAATTTGGGAATAGAATAGCGGAAATTATCAAACGGGAATTATAAATTAATAATTAGAAACGAAAGATCCGTGAAAAATAATAATATTAACAAAATGCCACACATCTTGATATAGCCAGGAGTGTTGTAAGCTTTATCGCTAGAGAAATCTGTTTCTGAGGTTTCAATTTATCATACAAAGAAAATTTGACATAACTTCAAAACTATGTAATTATTATTAAAAGAAAACGTTTTGGCGTAAGTGTAACAAAAAGAAATTTGGGAATAGAATAGCGGAAATTATTAAACGGAAGATCCATGAAAAATAATAATAATAAGAGAATTGCTTAAAACAGCAGCATCATTTTATGTTTTCAGTTTATTAATAGCCTCAAAAAAATTGTGCTTCATTTCTAGCATTATTGAACTGAATAAAGACAAAACTACCCCTTTTATAAATCACCGGCATTTTGAATCAACACTCGGCGACTGAGATTTTTGGATTTGCCGTCAACTGAGAATTGGGATTCGCCGACGACGATCAGCGACAAGAGATATCGGCGACGACGAGAGATCGGCAACGACAAGAGATTGACGACGACGATTTGACGAAGAGTGATCGGATATAGGGATTGAAGAGGACTGAGATTGAAGATGAAAATCATTGAGATTTGGGATTAGCCGTAATAGGATTCGCCGATTGGCGCAGCCTCGACCTCTGACTCTCCAGATTGGCGATCTCATGAGTGTCATGTCATCTATGTGGTAGAGCCAGACATGAAAGATCTTTTCCAGGAGAAGAAGCGGGTGATGAATCTCATTGTTCCCCTCGGTTAGTCTTCCATCTTTTTTGCCTTTTCCTGATTCGTTCGCTCTTTCTTTTTTTTTATCTCAATTTTAACAAATCGTTTTGTTTTAGGCTTTCAATTGTAGATTGCTATTCTTAGTTTCTGGGTTTTTATCGGTCGGATCCCTCAACACAATCACTTGCTCTCTTTGATTCGTTATTAGAATTTTGGGATCCTAATTTTGTTGCTTCCCAAATCCGAATTTGGTTTCTATGCGCTAGAGAATCTCAGGTTTCTATGGTTAAGTGGATGATGAAATATTTAGGAAGATGTAGAGACATTTTCCAGATTGTATAAACACTATCTGTAATAGATGCAAGTGAATTGTTTTGAAGCTGCAAACAGATTTTGAAATCAGGGAGAACAAATGAGTTTATATAATCTCTTTCCCTTCTCCTGATGATTACTATCTACAAAGGTTGTTCCTTTTGGAGAAATCGTACCACAACTTGTAACTTGGAACTTCACTTAGCAAATCCATGTTTATGTATGCATAAACATTGTTTCAAAGTGTCAATCAATGACAAAAAATCATGCCTTCCACTTATGACTGCGGGGGTGCTCACGGCAGGGCTGATTAATTTCAGAAGAGGCAATTCTCAGTTGGGTCAGGTTTTGATGAGAGATAAGGTTGTCGTCCGGGGGGGCTACTGTCGCTTTAATGGTTGGAACCGCCTATTACTATGGTGATAATCCTTGGAAGAAATGAGCTGCAATTTCTTGTTTCTTAGAAAATATTTTCAGCATAAATGACATGACACTCATGAGATCGCGGAGCAAAGGTTTTTAAAGCCCCCATCTCGGTTTATCATTGGCCTTTGTTTCAGCTCTTTTGCTCAGTTTTTTAAAGGTTGTTGATAATTACGATGGTGTTGTGTCTGTTATGATAGTAGTGTGTGCGTGATGATGATGGTGTTTTTGGCTGATAATGATAATAGTGTTATGTGTGTTGTTATGGTGGTGTGTTTGATGATGGTGATGATCGGAGTTAGAATAAAGGATCGGCCAAGTATAAAAAGAACAAGCCATTTATCGAGAAGAAAGAATTAAAGAACCATGAAATAACATCAACTAGCCAGTTCAAGGAATCAGTTGATTTACTTTCACCTGAAACAGAGGCAAACAAAGACAGAGAAAGAGATCGGTCAAGTTAGGCAAAAGAAATGGCCAATCTTTTTTTTATTGAAGACAAAAAATCCAAAATCTGACATGATTTATTCTAGATTTGGTTCGATTAAGAAAATTTTGTAAGTTAGATTGGTATTACTTGCTCTTGATTTCGTTTGTATACAGTTTTTTGACATGTCAAGAGCTTTAGACGATTTAGAAAGATATTCTACAAATTTAGGAAGAGTTTTCTAAATTTACAAATCTCTTCCTAAATATTAGTAAATCATTTCTAAATGTTTAGTAATTCTTTCCTATATCATGAGATTTTTCTTAAATGATTGGTAAACCATTTAAAAAAACGTAGAATCACATTTGTAAATGTTTTAAACTCAAAAAATCTTTTAGAAGAATATTAAGTGAAACAAAAATAAGAACTTTAAACAAATTATGAAGGTTTCTTACAATGTTAGGAAAGGGTTCCTATATTTGGAAGGTTTGGAAGGCCTTCCTAAATTGGTAAAAATCTTTCATAAAAATCCAAAAGCTTCCTATAAATGAAAGTAAAGCTTATGAACAAAAACTATACTCACTTCATATGCAGTAAGACAAAAGACTAGCAAGAAAAAAAAAGGAACATCGAGTCTTACACAATTTACATAATCTAAGTGTATTACTTTTTTTTTCAATTCTTAATGATTCAGTTAAGTCTTCCTAAATATCTAAAATACTTTCCTAACTGTTAAATTTCAATGGTGATTATTGTCTTAGCTCAGTTCATATTTCTCCTACTTATGATTATTGTGTACAATTGTAAATAGCAAAAGATTGAACAACACAAATGGTTATAGTTTGTACTAGCCAAGTTCAAGTTATAATTTTTAGGAAGCTACCCAAACGTTTAAGGAATCTTTTATTATGTTTTAGGAAGACCTTCATATTTATTCAGCTATTCTAAACACCCTTATTTTTTGTTTTGATCTTCGTGTTTTTTTTTACATAGAGACTGGATTAAAATTTGGTTATAGTGAGTTCTACCAAGAAACAATATACCTATCTTCATGAGTATGTTTAGGAAGTTCTTGAGTATCTCTATCTGAATAGCAGAAGTATCATCACAAAAATCAGGATTCCATTTGAATATTCTTACCATATAAAAAAATTGAGTTCTCAAACTTAAAGTCTCACCTATTTCTCTAATTCAATAACTCGTGCATGAACTTTTCCCAATTGTTTTGCAGAAGAAACAAGCAGTGAAACTAAAACATAAAGCGATACCATTGCTTGTTTCGTTGGAATTTTTCAGGAAAATTTCCAAACGATTTAGATTGACTTTCAAATTTTTTGGGAATTCTTTCATAACTTTTTTTTCTCGCTTGATCTGAAATGAAACTATATATTTCAGAAAAGTGCTCAAAGAGACAAATCTTGTACTCGAAGTTCATTTTTCTTGTACTCAAAATTGATCTTCATCATTACTAAAATTAAGGAGTTAAATAAGTATGTTTAATGTTTTTATGAAGTTTTAGTATAGTTTTGGAAAGCCTTCAATTTAGGAAGCTTTTCAAAACATTTAGGAAGCCATTTCTAAATTTTTATGAAGGTCTTCCTAAATTTTAAGAACTCCTTACTAAAATTTGATGAAGGCTTTCTTGAGTTTTACGAAAACTCTCTAAGATCTTAAGAAAACTTCTATTTAATGACTAGCTGGACATCTTAGTCAACCATCTATCTCACATAATCCATTTACAGGTTTCGTATGTGTTTTCTCCAGCTCATAACTCAACTTTATATTCAATGTGTACTCAAAAAATTTAGTAAGCTTTCTTGAATTTGTGGGAAGGATTTTTATAATTTTGGGAAAGTCTTCCTAAATTGTGTGTTAACTACTTGATCAAATAAAAATTTAAGAAACATCATATTTTAAGAAGCATTCTTGAATTTGTAGAAATGCTTTTAGGAAGAATTCTTCAATTTGTAGGAAGGATTTTTCAAATTTAAGAAACGCTTCCTATTTCAGAAGAATTACAAACTAAAAAAAAATGATATTTGGGAAGTCTTCCTAAACATCTAAAAACCATTCATAATGTATATGCAGGTTAAATGTTGAAGCCAAATCTAGGAAAGCCATCCTAAATTATATATTAATTACTATTTTTATCAAATATAAATTAGGAAGTCTTTGTAAACTTTTAGGAAGATCTTATCAAAATTTGATGAAAGTTTTTTAAAGGGTTTATGAATGATTTATAAGAGTTTTAAAAGCCACTGAAAACTTTCTAAACATTTAAGTAGCATTTTCTAAGTTTTAGGAATGCATTCCTAAATCACAAATTAGAGTTTGGATCCATTCATGTGAATTTCCTCAGATGCATTTCATGTCGTGTTATCTTTTTTGAATTGTCTTCTTCCCGTTGAGCCAATGAGGCAAGAAAATCTAAGTCTCACAAGCTGCAAATATTCATTCAATAATCATAATAATGTTTAATTTGCTTTGGCATTTTGTATGTAGATTCTTCGATATAGTTGACTAGTGGAATTGGATGAAATATAGAATTCAACCAACTATTTGAACGATGTGTTAATAACTTTGTATGACTTTTTAACAACTACAATATGAAATTTATTACTTTATATTCACTCTGTGGTTAGAATTTTTTTGCTTGAAACCTCATCTACCACACGTGAAACGTAAAACCCTGGAGTATTGAAAACAACTCATGAAAGTGCTTTTGACTGATTGCTTCAGTTTCGTAGTTATACTCCCGTGCCAACTCTTCTTCGGCAACCTGCAAAAAGCTTCATCATTAATCTCAAGACGCAGATAAATTGATCGTTTGTAATGTACAGTTTCTAAACTTTTAAGGGGGAATCATCAATTTGTTATCTTTCTTTTATGTTTCCAATTATCGGATTGTTCTGACTACATTTTACATATACAATCATGTTCTCAAGAAGAGGAAAGTGACAATATTGCGTAGTCCAGAAAAATAATGATACCTTAACAGCTCTGCCCAGAAAGAATCCTTTTGGAATTAGATTTGTATAATTTAATAAGCGTCTGACATTTTCGACATCACTCTCAATATTGTTGGCAACGCCAGGGTACTGAATCTTCATTACGACTTCTAATCCATCTTTAGTGACAGCTCGGTGCACCTAAAACATCATTACGTAAGAAAAAAAAAGAAAAAAACGAGTCAACACATTCACAAGATATCAAACTGCACATTGCAATAACTTAATCTAAACTTGTAAGAGTAGAAACTTGGGAAGAGGAAGATTGGTATATACTTGAGCAGGAACAAGACTCTTGTCGATTCATGAACAAAACTTGGGAAGAGGAAGATTGATATAATTACTTTGTTGAAGAGACGATTCATAAACTCTTATAAAATATTCATGAATGTTGAAAATTCAATTCATTAAGGCCTTCCTAAAATTTAAAAATTGCTTCCTAAAATTTAAAAATTGCTTCCTAAAATTGTAAGAATCTCTATGTCATGCACAATCCACAAAGACATAACCATGCTTATAATAATATGAGAAATTAGTAAAAAACAGGTTGGAATTTCCGAATCTTCATTATTATAGTCACGCAGAAGCAACAAAGACATAAGCATGTTAAACGGTTGGCAGTAGCCACACCAAGGAGCATATATCTGTGACAAAACTCATGTTTTAGGTACATAACACTAAGATGTACAAACAAGACTATTAACAGATATTTCACATCAACTATTTTACCTTGGGGGCAGTGACGGTAACACCAAAAAATCCAGAAACTGCTTCTCCATAATCCTCATTGTCCATTTGCACATAAACAAATACAAACTGCAGACAAATATAAAGGATTTGAAAGCAGTAAAAAAGAAGAGAAGAAAAGTAATCTTGTTGGTTTTATTAGTTCTGGATTTCAAAAGAGAGAAATAAAGAGATTGAAAACTCCATAAAGGGTATCAAATTATCATCACTACTTACAAAGTTGGATAATGAATTCAGAGAAGTGGTGATTCCAGAGCAAAAAACCACATGAAACACATTGTAAAAGTTTGAAAATTGACCAGAGTTTCAGAAAAATCTTCACAAACTCATTGACTCTCAATAGTGATAAAAATCTAAGCCATTGGAGGTCATATCAAGCTCATAAATCGCGATCATAAACAACAAGCAGAGAGAGATATTACATGTCGAGTTCTTTGACATTATAAGCAACTAAGCAAGATGTAGGAGACGAGAAGTGGAATCGTCGTCCATTTTTAAACCAGCAAAGCTCAGAGATCTCACCATCGAATGATTCACAGCCTTTCTCCATTTCTTACAAACCCCACTTGCCCTAAAACCCGATCCCAAATTTGATATCAAATTCCCAAATCAGACATAGATAGGATCAACTGATTCCAAATTTAGGATCAAGCGATCCTAAATTTCAATTTCCAAATTCAAAATCAGAAACAGAAATGATCAAAAGCTTTACCTTGGCACGGTCGCAGATCCATCACTGTTCTCCGTCACCGTCGAAGTGAGTCGAGAAAATATTTTTCTCTTTCTTTAGTTTTTGTTTTTAATCTTAAGGATATAATAGTTTTTTACCATTTAACGAATGCTAATTCTGAATAAAAATGAGAGTGTATGCTAAAATTGAAGTGAAAACTTCATTTTGTGCCATGTAAGAGAATTGCCCTACTAATAATAACAAAATGCCTAAGTTTTGGCGGTTTACAAAAAAAAAAAAAAAAAAGAAACCTTTTGTTATTGAAGATTTTTTTTTTTTACATGTTTGCAACAAAAATAAATAAGTAAAGAAATAGTGTTTTGGCGAAAGAAAAAAAAGTTCGGCAAACGCAATCAATGAAGAAAAGAGAAAACGAAAAAAGTTGGCTAAATGTTATATGTGAAATCTTTTTTTTTGCGAAAGAGAAAATAATATATGTGAAATCTTGCAGAATTGTAAAACCATTATATTTTATTTTATTTTTGACTAAAAGATTCTGAACCCAACTCAGACATGACCGTACACGATTAACACAGACATGAAGAATTAAGACCATTTTGGTCAAAAGAAAGAAAGAATTAAGACCATAGATTGATACCGTGAATATGAAGTTAAAACCCATTTCGAGAACTTGTGTAAGAAGCTCGATTCTGCGCCACATCATCTTGATATAGTCAGGAGTGTTGTAAGCTTTATCGCCAGAGAAATCTGTTTCTGAGGTTTCAATTTGGTAGCAATTAGAAATAGAATGAAGCTGTGAGCATCGTTCAAACGCCTTGGGATCCAAGCAAACCACGACTACATGTTTCAGAAGCTGTTGTGTTCCTTGTCCAATACGAAAACTCTCTAAGAAGAGATCAAATATAGACTTTGGTTCTGCCCAAGCTTGATTCAGTGTCGTTATAATCACTGTCCTGTTCCTTGTCGACGCCTTCTCCAAAATCTCCTCGAAACTGATCTTTCGTTTTGTCTGAAACAACAAAATTGGACTCAAAATTACAGATTGAAACCATAAAAAACAGAGTACGAAGCAAAGTATGTATCAGATCTGAATACTGAGGAGAGCTTACTGTTTCTGGAGATATATCTGATGAGTTGAGATTTGGAAATGGTGGAGATGGAGAAGAGATAAGAGAGGTGAGATTGTTGACATCAAGTCGTTGCAGAGGATAAGCGGTTTTGTATAAAACCAAACACGAAGCAGTCAAAACAAGAAACAGAATCGAGATTCTTATAATTTCTTTTCGTCCGATCACAGATCTTAAATCCAGAAGCTTACTGCTGGAAGGAGAAGAAGAAGAAGAACTCATTTTTCATTTTTCTTTTTTTTTTTAATTTGGGAATCTTGTCTTCTTCTTTTCGTTTTGGTCTTCGTTCTTTGTTGGTACAATGTGCAACGAAAAAAGTTATCGTTGGCATTTATATAAATAATGTGCGTGGACACTCGGATATTTGTATAGTGATTAAATAGATTGGAGAAAAGATGTATAAGAATTTTTTATGAACCAACGAATATAAGATTTATAATGAATAGGTGGATTTTATTGATAAGAACAAGTATTCGAGTATAAGATGAATAGAAGTACGAGAACTCGTAGTGAATACAAGTTATAAATTAGGTAAAAGCTAGTCTTTTCTATGCAACTCCTGCTTTTTAAATAACCTCTCTCCATCTCCGGCTGCTGCGCGAATATCAGGACTTGTTGTTGTACCAAGCTCCAGATCTTTCGGGATCTCCCCTAACTCTGATGATTTAACATTATCCCTTCAGCGGTAGCTCGGCGGTCTGCCGAAGATATAAGGGTGGGCCATATTCTTAGAAAGTCGTCATAGGTGGGCTTAAGATTATTCTTTGGTGGGCTTCACGCCGGACCGAATTTAGGTGCTAAATTCAGCTCCAACAGTTGTCCCAGCCCTTCAAGTGAGATGACGAGGTTGATGGGAGGAGAATAGACTTTGAGATTGTTCAACCCTTATTTGCTTTTGGTTGGCGATAGCTCGAAAACTTTCGGGCTCCGAAAGTGTTCCGTACTTGTAGCGAACCGTATCTAGGTTAAATAAAAATTCAAATATTACCAAATTTTTGAATAAAGGCTTAAATTTTTTGGGACAAAACCGTTGAGATTTGTGGATAAGAGCAGTTGCATTTAATTAGATGACACCGAATCTCGAAGTAAAAGTAAATCTTTGATATTTATCTTTAAACAAACGGTTGAGATCGATAAACGTCAGTAATGATGACAACTCCATAAATATAACCTCCCACTCTTCCATTAAACCGCACGCGCTTCACTTCTTCTCAAGGTAACTCCTCGTTTTCCTTTATTATTTTATTTTTATTATAAGCTTTTCCTCCTCTGCAACTTTCATCTTTTAAGAGAAAGAAGAAGAAAATGATTCGAATAGGGCAGAATCTCGACCGTAGGCTCAAAATTTCTTAGTGTCCATTCTAATTGCTTGTTTGGGGTTTCACGATTTAGCCCTTAGGAAGTAACGAATAGTTTTCTTTCCTCCTGCTTTTGTTTATTTGATTCCATGGTCAAATCGGGTGTTGCGGAGAGCCAGGCTCCGGCCGTCTAGTCTTCGAAGCGGCGGGTTAAGCAAAAATCAGGTCCTCGCCCAAACTCAACATTCTCTCTCGAGGAGGTCGATAATCTTCGATCCCTTTACGGGGTCGAGATCGAAGTTCTTCGAGGGCTCGAGTCCGCGCAGAGCGTGAGAGCAGGCTACGGTTGTGCCTTTTGGCACTATTTTGAGTCGTGCGACCTTAGTTTCCCTATTCCGCCGTTCCTACTGGAGATCGCGGCGGACTAACGAATTTCATCAGCTATGCATGGTGAAGAAGAATGCTCGTAACGATGGCTCGTTCTATGTGGCTCCTCGTTCCAATAGGAGGATCATCGATGGCTTGCCGGCGAGGGATGATGGGTGGCATGAGAAGATTTTTTTCTTCAAGCTTAGTCGGGCGTCAGTTGGCGACTTCGATTTCAGCTGACTCCCGATGAAGTGGGCTGATGCAGTCGGTTAGATAGATTTTATCTAGGGTTGCATGTTCTGTATGTGATTGTTTGTGCTATCTTTTGGCTAATATAAAACATACGATATGTAGCTCAAGCACTTCCTACTTTTGTTATGTCGTATTTTCTTCTCCCGCAAGGTGTAACAGATAATTTTAGAAGTGCAATCTCAAATTTTTGCTGGATCTCACAACAAAACAGTAGAGGCATGCATTGGATTGCATGGAACAAGATATGTCTCTCTCGAGAAGAAGGAGTATTGGGGGTTCAGAGACCTACACGATTTCAACATCTCATTGCTAGCAAAGCAATTATGGCGTTTGATCCTATATCCTTCTTCCCTTTTGGCTAGGGTGTTGCGAGGGATATATTATCGACTGTCGAGCCCCCTCGAAGTTCACAAAACACACACTCCATCGTATGGGTGGAGTAGCATCTTGGCTTCAAAACCCCTTCTCCTACAAGGCCTCCGTAAAACCATTGGTTCGGGATGTAACACTAGGGTATGTAGCGAACCTTGGATCCCAGTTATCCCGGCGAGGCCCGCAAGAAGAATCATCCCGGTGATAAACATGAATCCAGACCTTCTAGTCCATGAACTCATGAGGAATGATACGAAAGAGTTGGATACTCAGACTCTTCACGAACTATTCCATCCCGAGGACATATGTCTTATTCTCAGGATGAGACCTAGCCAAACTTTCACCCTGGATGGGTATGCCTGGAATCACACAAAATCAGGAGCTCACAAAATCAAATCAGGATATGAACTAGCACAACGCCAAAAAGTGGATCACATGGCCGACTGAGATGACGGAACCAAGCATCACCTGCCTTTTGAGCCAAGTTTGGAAGATCGAGCGCCTCCAAAACTTCAGCACTTTATGTGGTAAGAGTTGATTATCTAGCTACATGTCAGAGACTTACATATCGGCACTTAGGCACAGATAAGAGTTGTCCTCGATGTGGAGACCCAGAAGAAACGATTAATCACATGATATTTGAATGCCCTCTGATATGAAGGTGTGGCCCCTTTCGGACTTTCCGTCCCTTCCGGGTTGCTTCCCGAGTTCATCTCTATATGGAAACCTAGATTTCTTATTTTGGAGGATTAAGGAAAGGGAGCTACCTGCTCCCCAAAGGGATATCTTCCCATGGCTTATTTGATTCATTTGGAAGGCAAGAAATGACAAGGTATTCAATGGAAAATTTGTATCACCCATGGATACCCTTCAGCATGCTACCATAGAAACAGAAAGCTGGCGGAAAGCAAACGAGAGATAGATTGAAGAGGAGAGAGAGGAGAGGTTATCCCCGCCCCCACTCGGGTGAGTCCCTTAAGGTTCCCCAAGTCCTGACTTGTCAGATAGACGCTTCTTGGGTCGCTCATGGACCGGTTAGTGGACTTGGGTGGTACCTGATAGACACGATGGGACATACGACCACCTAACAACATGGATGTCGAAGAAGTTTGTCAGCTCTACACTCGGAACTTGATGGGTTACTTTGGGCTTTGACATGCCTACAAGACAAGTGGATCGAGAAAGTTTGCATTGAAACAGACTGCTTGAATTTGATTCAGATGACTGAGGATCCCGTGGATTGGCCAGCTTTCATATCAGAGTTAGATTATCTATGTACCATTAGCGAGTCCTTTGAGGAATGTGTTATTCGCTTTATTCTTCGCAAGCAAAATGTCTGTGCCGATACCCTTGCTAAAAGGGCGAGAGTACGAGGGGTTATATTATCCCATATAGATCATAATCAGTTAATAGGAACGGATTCTCCAGAATCCGAACCTATTAACCAAACTTGATCTAATGTATAGTAGCTAGTTTGACAAAAAAAAAATATAACATATGATCTTTTCTATTTTGCAAAATCGTCTGACAAAATTCAGTTCAGCGAAGCATTAATAGCACAGACCAGTTGTCTTCGCGAGGGCCAGGCTAAGTGGAATTCGTTTTCGAGGGAGAGAATCTTGCGGGCGTATCAAATTCAAGTTCTTGTTCGGGATCCATCTCTGAACTTCCTAGCTCGAGTATGTTTTGTTTTTTGTGCGGATTCTCACTAATATCGAGCTAGAAGGAGTTTCTTGTATTAATCCCGACTCGTTTTTCCTGTGGCAGAAAGAAACGAACTTGCTGACAGCAGCTCATCCGTCGTTCCCAGTTTGGTACGGAAAATTTCTCGGAGGCCATCGCAACGCCAGCTCGAGAAAGCCGCTAGGAAGGTGAAGATGGAGGATCGTGAGCCTTTGCGGGCTGGTGATGTGACGAGTGTTGTGCACAAAATGATGCAAGGTGTGGAGATCTATCCTTCCGCGGGAGGGTCGGTGTCAGTTGGCAATCGCCAGGGCAACGACTCCCCGCTTCGGGATGATCCGTCGGCATGCGTCCTGTGACTATCCTAAGCTTGAAGTCTCACAGCTCGGATAGCAATGGTGGCATGCAACCCATGCACAAAAGGGCTCGTTGTGAGAGGCCAAGGGGCGGTGCCTCGCGGTCACGGTGTGGCAATAATGCCAGTTCCGGAGGGAGTTGGCCCTTTCACTGAAAGTACGAGCATACTCAAGATTCTCTGATTTTGGATGATCCAGAGGGTCTTGCGCACCTGCTGCGACATTACAAGCCCGCAGGCTATGTGCTCCCTTCTCACGATGATAAGGAAGGGCGTGATTGTATGTCAAAGTGGCTGTAGCGATTGTCAAGGTAATTTAGTTGATAACTTTGTCGTTTTTACCGTGTTATGATATTGATTATATTGTTTTGGTGTCAAGGCATGGAGGCCACCAATATGCTATCCGCGTATTTAGAGCGTCGTGTGAGAGATGTTCTCACGGTTAAGGAGCTCGATGGCATGAAGCTCGATTTTAGTGAGATGAAAGCGGCTCTGAAGTCAGCTAAAGCTCGCGAGGACATTTGCAAAAGGGAGCATGCTTCTGTCGGCGATATGAAGCATCAGATCGAGCTTCTGGATGCTCAAGTTTGGGTTGCTAACTTTGAGCGTCGGGCTGCGATTGATCGAGCTGCGCTTTTCAATGCTCAAAACAGCGATCTTCAGGATTCAAGGGATGAGGCAATTTGCCGCTCCGCTCGAGCTGGTAGACGCGAAGTCGCTAGCTAGTACAACTCGTTGTTGAAGGCTTTGAAGGAAAAGTGGAAGAAGCAAAAGCTCGAGGTGGATTGTCAGATCTCGCTTCAGGAGGATGTTGCTAACATTGACTTGATCACGGAGCTGACATCTGGGGAGACGACCAACGAGGTGGAGCTTCCGAAATGGGAGGTAAAGGCTGATGAGTACAAGGAACATCTCGATACATTTACTGTTTCGGATTTTACTCTTGCAAAGCTTGATCTTCCTCAAATTTTGGAGGATTCGGTTCGGATGGAGGTCGATCTGTTAACTCAGGTTCCAACTGGTGTGAACTATTTCGGGAGCAATGCCAACAAGGATCTCAGCGGCCTGAGGGCTAGAGGTGCTCGTGACGGTGCGGGTGCGTCCGTCGAGGTTCTCTGGACCGGAGAGGATGATGTTGAGAAAGAGGGCGCAGAGGTCGTTGAGGGAGCTAATCCCGGTGGGGAGTAATCTTCTTATCGGCTCGCCTCCCCTTGACTTTTTTTGCTTTTTTGTTTGGACGATGCCCGGGAGGGTTTTAATCCTTTTATGTTTTATGTTTCAACTTGATTTTTTCTTTTTGGGCGTTTAGTTCGTCCTACGATGTCCATGGACCATCTCATTAACGAGTATGGGGCACAAATAGATGAGAGTGTCTCCGTTGGTTGGTGAATCGTTGGTGCGTGCTTCTGACAGCTGTCGCACTTCGCGGCATAATTTTCACAGTTCGCGATTATCGTAGGCCATAAGTAGCCATGTTTTTTTATTCGTATTTGGAGGGCTCGTCCGGCGGAGTGGCTCCCGCGAATACCATCGTGGACATTTGCCATTACGGCTAAGATTTCTAAGCATTGAACACATGATGAGGACATGGAAGCTGAGGGTACTGAGAACGAGGGAGCGGCCGTCACTATACCAACCATGTGGCAGACTCCAAGGACGAGGTCAGGCACCAAGAACTTGAGGGAGAAGTTTAACAAGTCAATAGAGGGTCTCATTTTACTCATGGAGCATGAAGAACTCAAACAGAAGCTGCTCAAAGGAGAGATAACTCGAGAAACCCCCATTGGAGCAGCCGACGAGTTTGAGGCTCAAGACTTGGAATCCACACAAGATTTCGACCCTACTGGAACAAGGAGCCATATAGAAGCTGAGAATGCTAAGGAACCACCAGAAGCCGTCTACTTACAATCCAACAACCAAGCGGCTGCATTCTTGCCGGTTTTACAAGGAAACAAGGACGCGACCGTGTTCACCATTTCTAAACAACTAGAGGCTCGGATCTAAAGCCAATGTAAGTGTTGTCCTTATGATTATCATTCACGGTTTGTTCCTTTTGTTTTGCAGGATTTTTCCTTTTAGTTTTAAGTTAGTTTTCCTTAGTTCTTTTCTTGTTTTTAAGCGTTTAAGTAGTTTCCTTAATTGTATCTATTTTCGGCCAAAGAAGCCGCCCAGCTGCCAAACCATTATATAAGGTTCTTTCTCAGCTATGTATTTTTGACAAATTATTAATAAAGCTCGAACTTTCTTAGCAAAGAAAACCCTAGCCGCCGGCTACCCTCTCTTCTTCTCTGGTGCGATTCCTTTGAAGCTGAGTTCCGGACTTATCACAAAGCTTTCATAATTTGTGTGGCGTCCATCGTTTTCCCTCGGTCACTTGTCGTTCCCCTCACCCACTGATCTGTTAAAGAGAGCCTCTAGGCCAGTTAACAGGTTCCATCTGATCCATATCAATCACCACCTTCACGGAAACTCAAGGAGAGTCTTGAGGCCAGTTGATGTTTCACCATCGGCTATCCCTGCACGAACAAGGCCACTTGTTCCTGCATCATCTACTATCAGAGCTTAGGCTCCACGCATCAGGTGAAACCTATCCTTTTCTTTAGTTGCTGCACTTTCGTTTTGTTATTCATAAACCTAGAAAAAAATAAAAAAAAAATCGTGTTTCTGTTTACTTGGTTTAAGTTGTTTGCAAGATCTGTTGATGTTCTTATAGATCTAGTTTGTGTTTCTGCTTTAGTCATTATCTGCATCCAGAAAATCAAAAACCCCATAAAAACTTCATCTAGTTGCTGTTTTAAAACCAGTGTTGCATTCGTTTGTTTCAGTTATAGTCATTTAGTCATTCTGTTGCACTTGTCATTGGTTTGTATCATTGAGAAACTATTGTAATTGTTCTGTTGGCTAAGTATCATTCTTTCATCACATATAGACCCGTTTAAGTATTCATTGCATTCAGTTTAAGTAAAAAAAAAGAAGAAGCACAAGCATATCATTCTGTTTCATTGAATCATTTAGCTAAGTGTCTAGTTTCAGTTTACCTTGTATACCGCCCATTCTGCACTTGATCTTGTTTACTCGTCTTACTACAGCAAAGCAATGGGAGAAAGCTACTGCACAAGGTGACTTCGCCAGGATACTCGCCCGTATTCAAGCTAGCCTTACTCAGCTGGCCAATGGCCAAGCTGCACTAGGAGAGCGTGTGGACCGCATTGAGCAGCCATAACAACCGCCTGCTCCTGCGCAACCGCCTGCTCCTGTGCGCCGAGATCCCATCCGAGGTGCCAATGTTCAGAGAGCAAATCCGAGAGCACGCCAGGATGAAGATGATGAGATGTCGGACCTGGAAGATGATCAATATGACCCTGCAGGCTACAATCACCACCCTAGAGATCAGAATCATCAAGGCCGAGACCGGAGAGATGACAGAGAACGGGAAGGAGGAAAAGACGTCAAGCTTACCGCTCCAACCTTTGCTGGAAAGGTGAATCTAGACACTTATCTAGACTGGGAGAAGCGCATGAAGTACATTTTTGAGTACTACAACTACTCTGAGGCAAGGAAGGTATCCCTAGCTGCTGCACAACTCACTGAGAGTGCTTTAGCTTGGTGGGATAGAGACGTGTCTGAAAGGAGAAGACATAGACATGCTCAGATCAACCGTTGGAAAGACATGAGGTTCGCTTGAAGAAGAGATACGTGCCTGCCTACTACCACCGCGACCTACATAAACGGTTCCGCAAGCTGACTCAAGGGAACAAGTCCGTAGAAGACTACTATGATGAGTTTGAAACTCTTAAGAATCGGTTAGGGATTGAGGAACGGGAAGAGGATCTGATGGCACAGTTCCTTGATGGTCTTCTAGACAGAATAGCTAGTATGGTGGAAAGACAGAGCTACCATGACATGGACGAGTTGCTTCACCATGCTATTCAGGCCGAGCAACACATAAAAAAGAAGACAACCTCGGCCAACAGAAGCAAAACAACCTGGAATCCCCCACCTCAGCGCAGCATATACAAAGGAAATTCTATTGAATTGGATTCACAGTTCAAGAAAGCTACACCAGATGTGTCTAAGAGTGACAAGCCAGAACCTAGTAGAGCTACTAATCAGCGAGCGAGAGACATCATATGCTTCAAGTGTCAAGGCAAAGGACATTACGCGCGGGAATGTCCCAACCAGAGAGTTATGATTCTGTTACATATGACGCGGGGAGGCCACCAATTATGTACCTTTACAAGAGGAAAGAGAAGACTCGACAGGCTTGAGGATGGACGGCAACAAATAAAAGTGTACTCACTCTGATGGGCTGCGGCAGAGGAGTCACTGATCTTCTAGAACCTATGAGCTTCTAGATGATTACTAGCAGGGGCACGTGGCTGCCTTGAAGAATAACGGCGCACATGGTAGAAAGAGGAGAATATTGAGAACGGTTATAAGGAGGGTAGTAGTCATTGTAAAAGGTATCAATTGGTTGATCAAGTGTAGGAGAGGAGAGAGAGACCTCTAAAACCATTCTCTCTAATCTTGTACTCGCGTTATCAATCAATATACATAGATTCCTTTTATATTTATCCATTCTATACTCTTAATCCTATTTCACGTAACAACTTGGTATCAGAGCCTGTACGTGATCGGGCAGAGACGCAATGGCACCAAATCGGAAGGACGACAAGAAGGAAGGAATATCAGAAGCAGAGCCAATCGACGTCGGGAGGTTTGAGGCCCTGGAACAAAACGTAGAAGGGCTCAAACAACACCTGAGTAGATTCGGGTTCCTGGAAAGGATGGAACATTGGTGGATTCGAGAGGAAGAGCGTTAGAGGAAGAGACTCGAGAAGGAATCAAGCACGACAGGAGGGGAAGCTAGCAATCTGGGTACCGTCGTGAGTCAGAACCAGAGGACGGTGGAGACGGCGCTAAGAGAGACACCGGTGTCGCCTATTCGATCGCTGCAGGAGGCTCAGATGGGGAAGAGTGAGCCCTTAACGCGTCGATTGGAGATATCGGTGTTTGAAGGAGATAGCGCCGAGAGTTGGGTCCTACGAGTTGAGCAATATTTTGAACTGGAGAACTTCGCGGAGGAGGAGAAGCTCCGTGCAGTGAGAATGTGCTTCCACGATAAGGCGCTCATGTGGTACAGATGGGAGCGAGATCGGAATCCCTTCCTCAGTTGGGAGCAGATGAAGGAGCGGGTTATGGAACAGTTCACAGCTAACCACGATACTACCGCCAGGGAGCGGTTATTGACGTTGAAGCAGGAGGGATACGTCCGAGAATACATAAGAGACTTTATTGCGTTAGCCACCAACGGCCCGGAGCTATTGGAGAGGGTGCTAGAGATGGCCTTCATGATAGGGCTAAGACCTCGAATCCGAGCAGGAGTGAAGATGCTCGAACCAAGAAGCCTGAAGAAGATTATGAGCGTAGCCAAAATGGTGGAGGATTGGAATGAAACGGGCGAACCTTGCTCAGAGAAGTTGACCGGAGGGATGGGGAGGTCTCCGCGCAACTCTCTGGGCCGGTTCATGCCTAGTAGCCCAAATCCGAGTCCATCAATGGGGTCTGGGCTTGGGCCTCAGAACAACAAACCCAGATCCATCAATAACCTCTCTTCCCAAACTACACCGTATCGCGGGGGGAACAATAGAAACCCTACGGGACACAATCGTCTCAAACCTCCGTTTCGGCGGCTGACAAAGGCGGAGGTGGCGAAATGGATGGCTGACGGCCTGTGCTTCCAATGTGACGAAAAATACCACCGCAACCACGTGTGCCAGAAGAGCGAGCTGCAAGTTCTCGTGGTTCTAGAAGATGGCACCGAGGTGGAACTCGACGAGGAGCCCGTCGAACTAGGAGGTGAAGAAACCATGCAGGTGACAGAACTCGCAGAATTATCACTCAATTCGGTGGTCGGAATTTCATCCCCGCACACCATGAAGCTGATGGGGTCGATTGGGGAGCTGGAGATTGTCGTGCTCATCGACAGCGGAGCATCTCACAATTTCATCAGCGAGGGAGTGGTCAAAATATCCACACATTCAGAAAGAAGAGATCGAAAGACAAATTAAAGCAATGTTGGCGGCAGGTATCATCCGAGAGAGTGGGAGTCCCTTCTCAAGCCCGGTATTGCTAGTCAAAAAGAAAGATGGGAGTTGGAGATTTTGTGTGGATTATCGGGCACTGAACAAGGATACGGTCGCAGATAGCTATCATATACCGATGATCGACCAGCTGCTGGATGAGTTGCAAGGAGCAGTGATCTTCTCCAAGCTCGACCTAAGATCAGGGTACCATCAAATACTGGTAAAGGCAGATGATGTGCAAAAGACGGCCTTTCGGACACACGATGGGCACTACGAGTTCCTTGTCATGCCATTTGGGTTGTCCAACGCACCTGCTACGTTCCAGTCTCTCATGAACGACATCTTCAGGCCGTGTTTTGGTGTTTTTCGATGATATCCTAGTATACATTCGGATGGAGTAGGATCATCAGGGACATTTACAGCAAGTCCTACACGTGCTAGAACAACATAAGCTGTATGCAAACCGCAAGAAATGTCAGTTGAGAAGTCGACGCATAGAATATCTGGGGCATGTAATCTCGGCAGAGGGAGTGTATGTAGACTCAAGCAAGATTCAGGCCATGGTAGAGTAGCCAACCCCAAGGAATGTGAAGGAACTGAGGGGCTTCCTTGGGCTTACTGGATATTACCGCAAGTTTGTGCAGGGCTACGGGGCCATCACACGTCCGTTGACAGCACTGCTTAAAAAAGACCAGTTCAAGTGGGGAGATGAAGCTACCACGGCTTTCCAACAGCTGAAGACAGACATGACTACGGTACCTGTTTTGGCTTTGCCTGACTTCAATTCTGTGTTTGTGGTTGAATCGGACGCATTGGGAGTAGGATTCGGAGCGGTTCTCATGCAAGAAATGCGACCGCTCGCTTTTTCAGTCAAGCTCTGACCGAGAGACAGAAGCTGAAGTCCGTCTACGAAAGGGAGCTTATGGCTATCGTGTTCGCGATCCAGAAATGGCGACACTACCTACTTGGGAGGAAGTTCTTAGTACGTACCGACCAAAAAAGTCTGAAGTTCCTGCTAGAGAAAAGAGAGATCAATATGGAATATCAGAAGTGGTTGACGAAGATATTGGGGTTTGATTTCGACATTCACTACATGCCGGGACTGGAGAACAAGGCAGCGGATGCTCTCTCCCGGAGAGGGGTCGTTACTGAGCTCTACGCTTTTTCGGTTCCAGCAGCTATCCAGCTTGAGGAGATCTGCAGTGAAGTAGACAAGAATGTGGAGCTCCGCAAGCCCAAAGAGGAGGTTATCAGAGATGCCTCTACACATCCCGATTACAGTGTAGTACATGGGAGGTTGCTGAGGCGCGAAAAGCTAGTTCTGCCAAAGGATTCTATCCTGGTAAAGGTGATTATGAGGAAGTTTCACGATGGTAAGATGGGAGGACACGTGGGAATATTAAAAACCCAAAAGCACATAGGAGATTTTTTCTTTTGGGCAGGAATGATGACTGATATCCGTAGGTATGTGTCCGAGTGCCAGGTGTGCCAGACGCACAAGTATTCAACTCTGGCACCAGGTGGGTTGATGCAGCCTTTGCCCATACCCATGGCCCTTTGGGGAGGATATCGCGATAGATTTTGTGAAGGGACTGCCGCACTCCGAGAGTTACAATGCTGTTTTGGTGGTTGTAGACAGGCTTTCCAAGTATGTTCATTTCATCGGCCTGAAACATCCATTCACAGCAACAGATGTCACCCTGATTTTTGTCCGAGAGGTGGTGAAGTTACAGGGGTTCCCCAGGACGATCATATCCGACAGGGACAAGGTCTTCACAAGTCACTTCTGCCACGAATTGTTCAGATTGGCAGGCACATCCTTGTGTCTCAGCACCGCCTATCACCCGCAGACAGACGGACAAACAGAGGTCACGAACAGAGGGTTGGAGACGTACCTACGTTGCTACGCTAGTGAGAAGCCGAAGTCTTGGGCTCAGTTCCTTCTGTGGGCAGAACTGTTCTACAACTCCCCTCATCACTCTGCAATACAGATGGCACCATTCAGAGCAGTATACGGCAGGGATCCTCCCACGCTACTAAGGTACGAAAATGGTTCCACCAACAACGCTGACCTGGAAGGCAAGCTGGAGGAAAGGGATGGAATGATGGAAATTTTACGAGAGCAGTTGCACTAAGCCCAACAGGTCATGAAAACACGGACGGATGGGCACCGACGGGATGTGGAATTCCAGGTGGGAGACATGGTTTTTCTGAAGGTACGCCCGTATCGGCAGCAAACTCTGGCGAGAAGGATCAACGAGAAGCTGTCAGCTCGGTTCTATGGTCCTTACGAGGTGGAAGCACGAGTAGGGGAGGTCGCATACCGTCTTAAACTCCCGCCAGATGCAAAGCTACATCCTACGTTCCATGTATCGCAGCTCAAGCGAGCAGTAGGCAGTACTATCCCAACCGCTCAGATTCCTTCACAACTCACAGCACAAGGGGTCCTGGAGGCCACTCCGGAGGCTGTCTTGCAGAGCGAGTGCATCCGAACACTGGGCAGGAGGAACTACTCATCCAATGGAAAGAGCTACCGGAGTATGAGAACTCGTGGGAATGGAAGAGAGTCATCCAAGGGCAGTTCCCTCAGTTCGACCTTGAGGACAAGGTCAATTTTAAAGGCGGGGGTATTGTTACATATGACGCGGGGAGGCCACCAATTCTGTACCTTAACAAGAGGTAAGGGAAGACTCGACAGGCTTGAGGATGGGCTGCAACAAATAAAAGTGTACTCACTCTGATGGGCTGCGGCAGAGGAGTCACTGATCTTCTAGAACCTACGAGCTTCTAGATGATTACTAGCAGGGGCATGTGGCTGCCTTGAAGAATAACGGCGCACATGGTAGAAAGAGGAGAATATTGAGAACGGTTATAAGGAGACTAGTAGTCATTGTAAAAAGTATCAATTGGTTGATCAAGTGTAAGAGAGGAGAGAGAGACCTCTAAAACCATTCTCTCTAATCTTGTACTCGCGTTATCAATCAATATACAGAGATTCCTTTTATACTTATCCATTCCCTACTCTTAATCATATTTCACGTAACAGATTCTCAAAGGCTAATGGCGAGTATGAATCACAAGACGAGGCAGAAGAAGCTGTGGAATCTGAAGAAGACATAGTAGACTATCCAGACTCAGGCGAGCTTCTAGTAGTGAGGAGAGCTCTCATTGTTCTCTTTGAGCCAGAGACAATCGAGAGAGAGAACATCTTCCATTCACGATGCACCATAAACACTAAGGTATGTAGTTTAATCATAGATGGAGGTTCTTGTACTAACGTTGCAAGCAAATACTTGGTGGATAAGCTAGGTTTACCGAGGACTACGCATCCCAGACCCTACAAGCTCAAGTGGTTAAACGATGATACTGAGCTCAAGATTGTTGAGCAAGTCACCGTCCCCTTTAGCATTGGGAAGTATATCGACCAAGTAGTGTGTGATGTAGTCCCTATGCAAGCCGCTCACTTGCTACTGGGAAGGCCATGGCAGTTTGATAAAGAAGCTCTACACAATGGTCGTACCAACTTCTACACATTCACGCACAACAACAAGAAGCATAGCTTGGCGCCCACTTACGCCACAACAAGTTCATGAGATGCATACGGCCATGGCTAAAGGATCCAAGGTACGTAAAACAAACCATTATGTAACACCTAATGTTGTTTTAAAATCTCTTGAATCCAGAGAACAGGTGCTACTAATGATATTCAAGGGATGATTTTTAGGTCAGGCACAACAAGACCTACCTGAGGCTGTTATGGAGCTTCTCAACAAGTTTGACGATGTGTTTCCGGAAGAGACACCACCGGTGTAATGACCCAGTCGAGAGCTAAAAGCGTCCGAGCTGAGGACGGCCGAGAGAAAATTTTGCTGCTTCTTCCACAATGCTCCAGAATGATCCAAAATCTCCAATTATGCTCAAAACGTACTTGAACCTGCAAAGACTCTAATAGGACTCTAAAAAGACCAAAAGACTCTATAAATAAGACTTATATCATGGTCAAAAACCGGTAAAAACCATGATATATCAACCCTTCGACCTACCCTTAGGAATTCGGGACGAATTCTTTTAAGGGGGGGAAGAATGTAATGACCCGGTCGAGAGCTAAGAGCGTCCGTGCTGAGGACGGCCGAGAGAAAAGTTTGGTCAAGGGAATGTCCAAAAATCAAAAGCCAAGAATCGACTCGAGTCTACTTGGATCGACATGTTTGGCCAAGATAAGCACTTTAGTCGTAGAGTTTAAGAGAATAGTCGGAAGAATGAGAAGTTAGCCAAGGACCATCCTTTCGGCCAAGGTGGATAGGCGAGGTGGCCGGCTAAACTGAAAAGGACGAGCCGGGACAAGCAAGCACGAGGTGTCCAGCAGTGTTGGTCATCATTGATCATTGGATAAGCACGGATTGGGATAGGCACGAGGTGTCTATGCCTATTTCGTCTTTATACATAAGATGGAATGCTATTCCGTCCTTATACATCAGATGGATAGCTATTCCGTCTTTATACATCCGGGAGACTGCTATTCCGTCTTTATACATCCGGAAGACTGCTATTCCGTCTTTATACAATCCGGAAGACTGCTATTCCGTCTTTATACATCCTGAAGACTGCTATTCCGTCTTTATACATCCGGAGCAATGCTATTCCGTCCTTATAGATCAGTGGATAAGCATGGCCTTAAAGCATGAGGTGTCTTCAGCTTGCTTGGCCTTATGGATGAGAGGATAGACATGTGTGTAGAGTGTGACTAGTGGCACGCTGCTATTGGACCACGGTTACAATGACCTTATCCATCCATCCTCTATAAATAGCCCCCTAGAGCTCCATTCCTAAGTCATTCCCTCACGTTTAAAGTTAGCGAGAAACTCTTAGAAAGCTAGAGATTTTGGTAGAGAGAGAAACTCTGAGAGCTTTCAGGTAGAGCTTTAGAGCAAACCAGAGGTATTGTGGCGAAGCGAAGATCCATCTGTGGTAGTGAAGTCTAGTCTAAAAACTGTTCAGCCGAAAGCACTGTGAGTTGTGGTGATATGTGATTGTTTGTTATGATTCATTTGCTAGATTGTGTGATATTTGGTGCTATTTATTTGATTGATGTTGCATGAGTTATTATAGTTTTGTTAAGTTATTCATTTGTGTGTGAGGTTCTATGACTACTCAGCCGATTTTTTTTATGGTGATTGGAGATGAGATGTGTGGCGGTTTGATCCTACCTCGTGCGGACTCGGAGGAATGGGGTTACAGTCTATGGCCGAGCACTATCCGACGGGATAGACGTGTTGAGACGGAACCCGCCGAGACGTGACCGTTTGGGAGACAGAACTCGGCTGGGTTATAGCCGTTTGGAACGGGACCCACCGAGACGTGACCGTCTAGGAAACGGAACTCGGATTGGTGATGTTCTGTCTTACGTGCCTTTGTGGCTGTAAGATGGGTGTTCACGAGAGGGTCAGGATCGAATGCGCAAGGCCTTGGTGATGGTGTGGTAATGAAAGAGTGGCGCGATGTGTTGTTTTTGCTAACGCTGACTGACTTTGTGTGATTTGCGTGTTGTGTGTTATTTTGGGTTTTGGGGTGGGGAATTATTGTATATGTTAGGGAAGCCATGACTCACTGAGCGAGTAGCGCTCATCCCTCACTTTGTTTTGCAGGAAACCAATAGTCAGGAAACCAGTAGCGGGAAGCAAGGAACGCTAGGCCGCCAGTGTAGGTTTTTGTTGCCTTTGTAAATAAACGTTTAATGGTTGTTGTATTATCTTTTGGACGTTAGGCCAAATTCAGAAAGTTTGTTGAATGTTTTGTGAAACCTTGATATATGAATAATTAAAGTTATTTTTATATTATCCGGTTTCATCTGATATTAGTCTTGTACGGGCTAACACAACTCTCGGCTTGGGTACGGGTTGGCAAGCCTTAGGCCTTGGACGAGAGGGTCGGATATCGCGGATTGACCGGCCGCAGCTTTGGATTCGTTCTGAGGTCATGGCTGGACCGTTTGTGTTGTTCGACATTGTGGCATCTTCGCTCTGGTTTGGGTTGGATGGTTGGCCGTGCATGTTCTTGTTTGATTGTTGCGCGACCAATCGATTCAAATCCGGCCTAGATCGCGTCGGGGGTGATACAAATGGTGGTATCAGAGCATGGTTCATGAACATGCTACATTGGGACTTTGTTTTCAAACGTTTTATCGAGTCAAAATGAGTCGCATTGGTAACTAGGAAAACTGGTATGTTCCTTGCATTTTAGGTAAATGGGTTAGGACTTACCTTGGCGGATTGATGCAGATGTCGACGCGACGAGTTTCAGTAAGAGGACAGGCGCAAAGATCACAGTTACCCCGTAGACCAATGAACCATTATCATTCTCCGACCCCGTCTAGCTCAGCGACGCTTTCTGATTGGGGATCATCAGAGGATATTGAAACCGAAGTGGATAGTGAAAGTGTAACGCTGTCAGTGGAAGGAAGTGAGCAACAAGATTCTAGCCATGATCATGTTAAGTCGAGACATATGAGATCACCGCGGTACGGATACTTGGAGCGACCGGAGGTGTACCCGAATCAACATGTGTCGAGGAGAGACCATCAAAGGTCGAACCAAACCCGAGACCAACCAAGAGAATCCGAGAATCGAGGGAGGAATCCAATGAGAACTATGATGCATGATATGCATGACTATTTGATGCGGTAGCAACCAGCGATGGCCGATGTTCCATCCCGGAGCTCAGCACCATCAGATTTCCTTCAAACTGTGAGACGGATGAAGGATCTTGAAACAACCCATTTTGGAGGAGGGACAAATCCATTTGATGCTGACAACTGGTTGCAAAACATGGAGAAGATTTTTGCGGCCACACGATGTTCCGAGGAGAATAAAAAGGATATTGCGGTATACTTTTTAGAAAAAGATGAATTGGGTTGGTGGTCGAGTATCGAACACCATTACACCTATATGGAGCCAACATGGCATGATTTTCGTAGAGGATTTACAAGGAAATACTTTCCACCAGAAGCAAGAGACAGATTAGAAGCTCAATTCATGAGGTTGGAACAAGGGGAGAGAAACGTCCGAGAATATGAAGCCGAATTCACAAGACTTCGGAGGTACGTTCACTTTGGCTATGAAGACGAAGATGCGGTAATAAGAAGGTTCATGCAAGGGTTAAGACCTGAACTTCAAAGCCGACTACAAGCAGTGGAGTACAAATGTTTTCTTGGGTTGGTCGAAAGAGCCGTGAATGTAGAAGACGCTCTTACTGTAGAAGAAAAAGTTAGGTCCCGAAGTTATAAAAGGAAGTATGATGGAGAACCAAGTAATCAAGGAAGGAAGAAGGGGAACAAAGACAGTTATGCCAGTGCTTCTACAGATTCAGTGAAAGTATGTTACTCATGTGGAGAATCCGGACATTTTGCGCGAGCATGTCCAAAACCACAGCACAATCAACGACCTGCACCGTCATTTGTCACTTATTTCAACTGTGGAGAGAAAGGACATTACAGGAATACATGTTCAAAGATGGATCAGAAGTTACAGCTTAACGAGATTATGGTGCTTGAACAACCATACCGTCGGGAAATTGAAGCTCCGCCACCCAAGCAACAAGAGAGTTTAGGACGTGTGTATTCCTTAGGTATAGATAAACCCACCCTTCACGACCCTTTTAAGGTCCCCGAACAGGTAAGTATGGGTTCTAACTTTCTCGAATGATTTATTGGGCGATTGCTTGCATGGTTTTGTGTTGAGTGTGAATTTGGTTAGGAAATCCCTATATTCTTTGTTAGAAACCATAAGAACTTACCCTTACAGTTTAGGAAACCCTTGATATGCTCTCAAATTTATCCTAGACCTACTCTCTCAAATTAAGATATCAGTCGCAATACTTAGGGATCGAATCCACAGGGAAGGAATAATGACACAACAGATTTCTAAGTTCGAATTAAGCTAAGTGAGAATGTGAAACTAAAAGACAGCAGACAATTAAAAACGATGTAAGTTCAGAAGACGAAATGCTAGGTTCGGGAAAATTCTCAGGTGATCCAAATTGCAGGTCTAGACAGAATGTTAGGAATTATTAAGCATTGTTCTTGAACTTGAAACACTAATGTAAAATCAACCAACTCTCGCTGCGAAGATTATCTATGTCTAAACCCTAGAATTCTAAATCTCTTTGCGAATTCAAACAATTCAGACAAGCATTAATAACAGGTTCAATTGTTCACAAAATTCCTAAACCAAATCTCTTTGCGACTAGATATTTTGCTCATCTAACATTAGTTCAGGCAATCAATAATACTCTCGCATCTATTAATTAACCTAATATCAGATTCTAGGTCGCGAAGATAGAATAAGCATTAATCACAAATCCAGATGAAGAACTCTAATGATTTTATCCTAACAATTTAATTCGAC
>JAHZTW010000008.1:13611197-13892134 GCA_020283515.1 Alliaria petiolata | reverse complement strand
GAAGACTGCTATTCCGTCTTTATACATCCGGAAGACTGCTATTCCGTCTTTATACAATCCGGAAGACTGCTATTCCGTCTTTATACATCCTGAAGACTGCTATTCCGTCTTTATACATCCGGAGCAATGCTATTCCGTCCTTATAGATCAGTGGATAAGCATGGCCTTAAAGCATGAGGTGTCTTCAGCTTGCTTGGCCTTATGGATGAGAGGATAGACATGTGTGTAGAGTGTGACTAGTGGCACGCTGCTATTGGACCACGGTTACAATGACCTTATCCATCCATCCTCTATAAATAGCCCCCTAGAGCTCCATTCCTAAGTCATTCCCTCACGTTTAAAGTTAGCGAGAAACTCTTAGAAAGCTAGAGATTTTGGTAGAGAGAGAAACTCTGAGAGCTTTCAGGTAGAGCTTTAGAGCAAACCAGAGGTATTGTGGCGAAGCGAAGATCCATCTGTGGTAGTGAAGTCTAGTCTAAAAACTGTTCAGCCGAAAGCACTGTGAGTTGTGGTGATATGTGATTGTTTGTTATGATTCATTTGCTAGATTGTGTGATATTTGGTGCTATTTATTTGATTGATGTTGCATGAGTTATTATAGTTTTGTTAAGTTATTCATTTGTGTGTGAGGTTCTATGACTACTCAGCCGATTTTTTTTATGGTGATTGGAGATGAGATGTGTGGCGGTTCGATCCTACCTCGTGCGGACTCGGAGGAATAGGCGAGGGAATTGGAGAAACATGTACAAGATTTGATGTCTAAAGGGTACATCAGGGAGAGCTTAAGTCTGTGTGCCGTCCCTGTACTGCTGGTACCAAAGAAAGACGGAACATGGAGGATGTGTGTCGATTGTCGAGCAATCAACAACATTACCATCAAATACCGCCACCCCATCCCACGACTTGATGACATGTTAGGTGAGCTCAATGGAGCTACAATCTTCTCAAAGATCGATCTGAGAAGTGGATACCATCAAGTAAGGATGAAAGAAGGCGATGAGTGAAAGACCGTGTTTAAGACAAAGCGAGGGCTATACGAATGGCTTGTCATGCCGTTTGGCCTTACAAACACGCCAAGTACATTCATGAGACTCATGAATCATGTCCTGAGGTCATACATCTGTAAGTTCGTGGTAGTTTATTTCGATGACATACTTATCTATAGTACTTGTCTTGCTCATCACCTATACCATCTTGAACAAGTACTTGAAACTCTAAGGACCGAAAACCTGTATGCAAACTTAAAGAAATGCATTTTTTGCACTGATCAAGTTGTGTTTCTAGGATTTGTTATAAGTTCACAGAAATTAAAGGTTGATCAGGAGAAGATCAAAGCAATACAAGATTGGCCCACGCCAACAAGCATTGGGCATGTCAGAAGCTTTCACGGATTGGCCAGCTTCTACAGAAGATTTGTAAAGGATTTCAGCACAATTGCTGCACCTTTAACCTCGGTTATAAAGAAGAATGCCGCATTCAAGTGGGAACAAGCTCAGGAAGATGCATTCAACAAGCTCAAAAACAGCTTAACCCATGCGCATGTCCTGGTATTACCAAATTTTGAACATACTTTTGAGATTGAATGTGATGCTTCTGGTACAAGAATATGAGCCGTGTTGACACAAGGAGGGAGACCAGTGGCTTACTTCAGTGAGAAACTAAGTGGAGCTTCACTCAATTATCCCACTTACGACAAGGAGCTATATGCGTTAGTAAGGTCCTTTGAAACTTGGCAACATTATCTTTTATCTAAAGAATTTTTCATCCATGCAGACCATGAGACGCTTAAGCACCTGAGAGGACAGACAACGCTCAAGAAGAGACATGCTAACTGGCTTAAGTTTGTGGAGACCTTCCCATACGTGATTGAGTAAAAGAAAGGGAAAGAGAACATAGTAGCGGATGCTTTATCCAGGAGACACGCTCTAATCTCCTTAATGGAAGCCAAAGTCATGGGGTTCGAGCATATCAAGGAGTTATATGAAGCTGATCCTGACTTTCAAGACGTTTTCAAGGAAACAAGCAAAGCTGCTTATGGAGCATTTTACCAACATGATGGGTTCTTATTCAAAGACAGGAAGTTATGCATTCCCCAGGGATCCATGAGAGAGTTACTGATCAGAGAAGCACATGGAGGAGGCCTTATGGGACATTTCGGCCGAGACAAGACTCTAAGTGTTCTCATGGAGCACTTTCACTGGCCACACTTAAAGAGAGACTTGGAGAAGCTCTGCGCCAAGTGCATCACCTGTTTAAAGGCTAAATCCAGGTCACATCCATACGGTTAATATATGCCTTTACATATACCTAACCTGCCATGGGTAGACATTTACATGGATTTTGTTTTAGGTTTGCCGAAGATCAACCACAAAGACTCCATCTTTGTAGTTGTGGACAGATTCTCCAAAATGGCCCATTTCATTCCATGCAATAAGACGAATGATGCAACACAGACCGCTGATCTCTTCTTTAAAGAAGTAGTTCGTTTACATGGAGTTCCAAGGACGATAGTCTCGGACAGAGACACGAAATTCCTCAGTCATTTCTGGAAGACTTTATGGAGAAAGTTGGGAACTAAGCTGCTTTTCTCCACAACTTGCCACCCTCAAACAGATGGGCAAACCGAGGTAGTAAACTGTACTCTCTCCACACTGTTGAGAGACACGGTGGGTAAGAATTTAAGAAGCTGGTTATCTTGTTTGCCATACATTGAGTTTGTATATAATCGTGCTAAGCATTCAGCCACTAAACAATCTCCTTTTGAAGTTGTTTATGGGTTTAATCCTTTAACTCCAGTCGATCTTTCACCCCTGCCCTAAGCTGTTTATTCTAGTGCAGAAGGAGATACAAAAGCAGATTTCATGAAGAAGATGCATCAAAGAGTTAAGGAGAATTTGGAGAAGAAGACCGAGAAGTATAAGCTACAAGCGGACAAAGGACGCAAGGAGCTCACGTTTGAGCCTGGAGATTGGGTCTGGTTACACATGAGGCAAGAGAGGTTTCCCAACCAGAGGAAGTCAAAGTTGTCACCAAGAGGAGATGGCCCATTTTGAGTGCTAGAAAAGATCAACAACAATGCTTACAAGATCGAGTTACCAGGTGAGTTGAATATCTCTTCTACTTTCAATGTTGCCGATCTAGCTCCATTTCATGCAGATGAAATAGTTATGAGGTCAGAACCTTTCCAAGGGGGAGGGAATGATGAGGACATGGAAGCTGAGGTTACTGAGGACGAGGGAGAGGTCGTCACTATACCAAGCATGTGGCAGACTCCAAGGACGAGGTCATGCACCAAGAACTTGAGGGAGAAGTTTAACAAGTCAATAGAGGGTCTCATTACACTCATGGAGCATGAAGAACTCAAACATAAGCTGCTCAAAGGAGAGATAACCCGAGAAACCCCCATTGGAGCAGCCGACGAGTTTGAGGCTCGAGACTTGGGATTCACACAAGATTTCGACCCTACTGGAAGAAGGAGCCATCAAGAAGCTGAGAACGCTAAAGAACCACCAGAAGCCGCCTAGTTACAATCCAACAACCAAGCGGCTGCATTCTTGCCGGTTTTACAAGAAAACAAGGACGCGACCATGTTCACCATTTCTAAATAGCTAGTGGCTCAGATATAAAGCCAAGGTAAGTGTTGTCCTTATGATTATCATTCACGGTTTGTTCCTTTTGTTTTGCAGGATTTTTCCTTTTAGTTTTAAGTTAGTTTTCCTTAGTTCTTTTCTTGTTTTTAAGCGTTTAAGTAGTTTCTTTATTTGTATCTATTTTCGGCCAAAGAAGCCACCCAGCTGCCGAACCATTATATAAGGTTCCTTCTCAGCTATGTATTTTTGACCAATTATTAATAAAGCTCGAACTTTCTTAGCAAAGAAAACCCTAGCCGCCGGCTACCCTCTCTTCTTCTCTGGTGCGATTCCTTTCAATCTGAGTTCCGGACTTATCACAAACCTTTCTTACTTTGTGTGGCTTCCATCGTTTCCCCTCGGTCACTTGTCGTTCCCCTCACCCACTGATCTGTTAAAGAGAGTCTCTAGGCCAGTTAACAGGTTCCATCCGATCCATATTAATCACCACCTTCACGGAAACTCAAAGAGAGCCTTCAGGCCAGCTGAGATTTCACCATCGGCTAGCCCTTCACGAACAAGGCCACTTGTTCCTGCATCAACACATTTGAAATATGGTTCTGCTAGGCTGCGTTTGTATAACTTTTGTTCTGTTATACAGTATCTCGAGCTTTTGGCTCTTATTTTTCAAGCTTCCCATTTGCCGGGAGGCAAGGTGCCGTTTTGGAGGTAATCGAGTATTGGGATTCTCCAGTCTGGTCTGGCGTACGTGAAATTCTTCATTGGTGATGAACCGTTTTCTGTGGTGGCTGCTTCGTTGGCCGATGCGTCCTCCACAATTTGATTCATCACCGACTGACTAAGCTATTGGTTTCTTCCGAGCTAGCAAGGGTTTCGGGTAGTTCGTTTGTGCAGGCTGCGAGATCGTTTGTGATTACAGCGAGCTCCACTGTTGCGGCTGATTTGACGGCTATGCTTATGCTTAGTTTGTCTATTCCCTCAACGGATATGACTCTTTTTAATAGAGGGTCCGAGGTGGAGGCTAGAGATGCAAAGGCCGGAGTGTTCTCTCCACGAGGGATCCTTGTTAGCCCGAACTTGTCGAGCTGTTCTATTAGGTTGCGTACTACTTTTAGATAAGCTTCCACTCGCTTATGCTTTGTTTCGTACGTGCCGTGGAATTGGCTTGTTACGAGCTGCGAGTCACTAAAGGCGCTTATGTCGCGAGCTCCTTTTCATATCGCGAGTCGTAGCCCTTCGATTAGGACCTCGTATTCTACTTTGTTATTTGAAGCGTCGAAGCCCAAACAGAAAAACTGTTCCAAAAGTTCTCCGGTAGGTGATGCAAGTCGGGAATTCAGCCAATTCGTATCCGAACAAATAGAAGTGTAGCGGATTAGTGCCTCAACTATTTTGGTGTGCGAATTAGTACCCATAACTCGTAAATAATTGAAATTCAATACACAAACTTTATGTTAGTTAGCCAAAAACAACTCTGACCAACTTTCCGTGAGTCAACGTTTACATTCCGTTAACGGGGATGACTCGGCTGCCATGTCAGATTCCACGTACGCAAAACGACGTCGTTTTGAACTCCGAAGATTAAAAAAAAAACGACGTCGTTTTGGGTTGTGTTGAAAAAAAAATTACAAATCAACTAATCTTCTTCTTCGTCGATCCCGAAAAAAATCAACTTGGGGAAGAATCTGCTCTGCGTATTCTTCACGTCCGTATCCCCACGATATAGAATTATAGACTTTGTAACGTGATGAGTAACACAAAAATTGATAAAGAATAACTCTCTTTATTAGCTTAAGAAAATTACTCAAAATTTAAGCTCTCACAATCTCTCTCAAAACTCATAAGTTATGCCACACATTGGCATCTCCTTATATAGAGAAGACCTAAACATATTTCCTTTTCTCTTTAGAACACTTTCCTAATCCTAATAGGAAACACTTATATTTAGATAACTCCTAAACATACTTTTCCTTTTTCTCTTAACCATAACTCGGTTTAGGATTAGGATAGCTTCCCGCTCAAGCTATCTTCAAGCTTATGCCAACATTCTCCCTCCTAAGCTTGAAATCGATCTTTGCCAAATCTTGAACACCAATGAGATCTCTCATCTCCTTGAACTTGACTCTTCCAAGAGCATTCGTCAAGTTTTTCAACACATGACGTCTTTGATTTAATGTAACCCTTTCTTTGTGTTGGCACACCTCAATGTCAAGATAATAGGTCAGTATTCTAAGATCGCTCATCTCAAATGTCGACGCCATCGCCTTCTTAAAATCTCATATGACCTTTGTATTGGTTCCCGAAACAAGTATATCGTCAACATATACTGCAACAAAGTTCCAAGTGTGGTTCTTTATAAACAAGTGGATTTCGTCTTCACACGCAAGCATCCATTTCTTTGACTCTTTTGGCTCATGAAAAATCCTCGCCTCGTCGTTCAAGCACATTAGTAGCCGTTCTCCTTCTTCTTCAACAATCAATACGTAATCCTCTAGACGCTTCGAATTCGTCCTTATCCTTTGTGATTTTTCTATCTTAGGTTCAATGTGATCTTCATTATCATTGTCTTCTTCAATCTCCGTCTCTGGTTCTGCGTCTTTGTTACAAGCAGCAGCAGCCCCATTGGTATTTTCAGCTCCGAAATGTGCATGCTCTGTTTCTGATCTTTGAGTAGTTCCGCCATCGTTACCGATTTGGTCTTCTCCTTGAATTCCATGGTCTCTGAATTCCTCAACATCAATCGTGAAGCTTCCACCCTTGTTCTGTTCTTGATTACTCCAGTTCCAGTTTCGACCCTTTGTCTCATCGAGAATAACATCACGGCTAACCACTACTTTCCGGGTGTGTGGATTAAGCAATCGATATGCTTTTGATCCTGGCTCTGTTGCTAGATATACCAGCCTTCGCGATCTGTCATCAAGCTTCTTTAAGTGTGGTATGTCATCTTTTGCATACTCGATACACCCAAGAATCCAATAAGATTTAAACTCTAATGATACGAACTCTCCTCCACTGTCCGCTCTGAATGTTTGAATCTTTTCCCCTGATTCTTGTTCTACCAAGCCTTTAAATCTCTTGAATTTGGTGAAAACATCGCTCTTTTCTTTCAACAATATCGTCCACATGTACCTTGAGTGATCATCTATGAGCACGAAGACATACTTATTTCCAGCCGCACACATATCGCCATGAATGAGTTCGAGTATTCTTGTTGCTCGATACAAAGTAGCTTGTCTAGTTTGCTTTCCGAGTAAACACGAATCACATATCTTCTTTTCAATCTTAACTTGTGGAACTCTTGTGACAAGCTTCCTCTGTAGCATCGAATTTTCATTGTCTCAAGATATATATGCCCCAAACGTGCATGCCATCTACTCGAGTCGCTCATCATTAAGCATACGATGTCTCGTAACCCCATACGAACTTTGTATAGCCAATTCTTTGATCTTGTTGTATTCACAAGTAATTTTCCGTCACGATCATGCATGGTTAAACGTTCCCCTTTCATTCTCACGTCACAACCAGCTTCCGTAGCTTGCCCAAGACTAATGATGTTATTCTTCAGGTCTGGAATAAAATAGACATCAACCATCGTTCTTGCTTCGCCATTCATGTCGATTAGCTCAACTGATCCTTTCCCTTTGATGTCTACTCGAGAGTCATCTCCAAATCTCACTTTTCCGGTAATGGAGTTATCCAAGCTAGAGAAATACCTTCGATCCCCAGTCATGTGATTGCTCGCTCCATTATCAAGATACCAAACATCATCTTCTCCGTTATTTGTCTCGAATTTGCTTGGCGCAACCTTTTGCTCGTTTAGATACACCACCTCGTGCATCATGAGCTCATCCGCTTCTTCTGTGTCTTTGGTGTCATTCTCTTGTGCTTCTTGTAGCTTGAGCAATCGATCTGGCCATATTTGTCACACCGGAAACACTCTACTTCCGACAAGTCTCTTGCTTCGTACGATCTTCCGCGACCTCTTCCTCTGTTATTGAATTTTCCACCGCGACCTCTGCCTCTATATCCACCACTGTAATCGCGGGATGGATGAGCTGGTTGAGTCTCGTTGTTCGCATACATCAGTTTGCTTTGATCTTCTTGAGTTTCCTCTGCTTCTTCGGTGATGCGTTCTTCATAGGCCTTTAAACGGCCTATGATATCCTCAAAGCTTGTGGTTTTGAGATCCAAAACTTGTTCAAGCGATGCTACCATATGTATATACTTCATCCGGGGAAGACTCTTGAGAAACTTCTTAACAAGTTTTGATTCTTCAATGATTTCTCCAAGAGCAGCAGACTTTGATGAGATTTCAGACAATTTTCCAGCGAAATCATCAATTGTATCGGTGTCCTTCATCTTAAGTCGTTCAAACTCTGCCATTAGTGTTTGCAACCTTGCTTCTTTGACTCTCTCTGCTCCCACGTACCTTGCCTTGATAGCTTTCCATGCTTGCTTTGCTGTTTCTAGTTCTCCAACCTGCAGTATGAGTGCCTCCGGGATTGATCCGAACAAAAGAGCGATGGCCATGTCGTTCTTTTCCCCGTCGTTTGTCGGTGTTTCTATGATTGTCCAGACTTTATGCACCTTGAGTAAGACCTTCATCCTGATGGCCCAGGCGGTGTAGTTGGTTGAATTCAGCATGGGACACTTGATTGACACAGATCCTCCTTCGTTTGCTTTCTTCTTTGTTGCAGTCGCGGCTGCGAGAACATCACCCATGGTTTGTGACGTCTTCTGTGCCCAGCTTTCTCTTCTATTTTACGGAACAAAGCACTCGAATTTTCAATACGATCTTGCAAGGCTCTGATACCAAATATAGAATTATAGACTTTGTAACGTGATGAGTAACACAAAGATTGATAAAGAATAACTCTCTTTATTAGCTTAAGAAAATTACTCAAAACTTAAGCTCTCACAATCTCTCTCAAAACTCATAAGTTATGCCACACATTGGCATCTCCTTATATAGAGAAGACCTAAACATATTTTCTTTTCTCTTTAGAACACTTTTCTAATCCTAATAGGAAACACTTATATTTAGATAACTCCTAAACATACTTTTCCGTTTTCTCTTAACCATAACTCGGTTTAGGATTAGGATAGCTTTCCGCTCAAGCTATCTTCAAGCTTATGCCAACACACGATGCTCTGCAGCTTTCCTTGCCGGAGAAGCTCGCCGATGCGGTCGACGGTGTATTTGGCGGTGGAGCCTGTGCTGAGGCTGAGGACCATGTCGGATTTGACGAACTCCACGGCTTTGTAAGCGGCGATTCGTTTGAGCTCGTCTTGGGTTATAATCATCGGCGGCGGCGAGGCTACCTCCATGCTGGATTTCTCCGATGTAATGAAGAGAGGATCGTACGCAAGCGCCATTGAAAGACCCCTCCTCCAAATTCGATAGATAATCAATCAGACGGGGTGAAATGGCGAAATTTGGAGGAAAATTCCAAAAATTGAAGAAGATAATGGGAAGAATTCGGTGAAAAAAAAACTCAAAGTTGCTGAAAATTCGAGATTTGCAAATTTATTAGATGAATGAAAACAAATATATATCACCTCTGAAACGTTCGGAGGGAAAATACAAAAAATAATAATGGCTCAGAAGGAAGTGGATGAATAGGAATCAAATAGGAATAGGTTTCGACGGGAGGAATGAGAGAAATCACGAAGAACCCAGAAGAAGCCATCATTGGCCAAGTTATCTTCAGCATTTGTGAAGTCATCAAAGTCCATCAATGGCTCCCCATCTACATCACGGTACCTGAAACGAAAAAGATCAATTAAACGCACAATCAAACTTGAAACTTACGAATCTGAAAATATAGAGAGATTTCAAATCAACAGGAGAAAAAACAATTAAAGTTTTCGTCTGTCCGTGAAACCAAATACACTTTTTTTTTACCAAAGAGAGCAGAAATTTGGGAAATCAAAAAGCTCGGTCTCGGTAACCCTAGATTTTAATCAAAGGAGGAAGGCGGGCTGAGAATTTGGTCTTCACAAAAGCTAAATATAAAATTGAAGACGAAGGAGAAGAACTTACGGATCTGGGTTTTCTCTAATTTGATTCCCCCAATTTGATTTCTTTCGGGCTCGACGAATGTCCATTTTGGATTATTTTTTTTGAATCTTCGGCGATCAAAACGACGTCGTTTTGCGTATGTGGAATATGGCATGGCAGTCGAGACATCCCAGTTAACGGAATGTGAACGTTGATTCACAGGAAGTTGGTCAGAGTTATTTTTGGCTAGCTAACATAAAGTTTGTGTATTAAATTTCAATTATTTACGAGTTTGGGTACTAATTCGCACACCAAAATAGTTAAGACACTAATCCGCTACATTTTTATTAGTTCGGGTACGAATTGGCCGAATTCTTGATGCAAGTCTGACCCTACTTCGGATCCCTGTTTAGATGATGCTCCATCTACGTGGAGTGTCCATTTATTATTTGCTATTGTGTTATCGAGAGCTTGTGGTGCTAGCTCGATAACGAATTCTGCTAGAACTTGTGCTTTTGCGCAGGTTCTAGTGCGATATTCTATGTCGTATTCGCTTAGCTCGATTGCCCATTAGGTTAGGCGTCATGACTGGCTCGGGCTATGCAAAATAATGGGTAACGGCTGCGAATTCATGAGCACAATAGAGTGGGATTGGAAGTAGGGTCCTAGCTTCCGGACTGACATGACAAGCGCAAATGCTAGTCTTTCAATTGCTGGATATTTGGTTTCTACATTTATCAGCGTTTTGTTCACATAATAGAGGGGTTTTTGTTCGCTTTGGTCTTCTCTTACTAGTACACCGCTGACTGCAGCAGGTGACACCGCAAGATAGAGGTATAACGGTTCTCCCTCAACTGGCTTAGCGAGTATGGAAGGTTCGCTTAGGTAGATTTTAAGTTGCTGGAATGCTTATTCGCACTTCTCGTCCCATTGGAAATTTTTATTCGCTTTTAGGAGTTGGTAGAAGGGAAGGCACTTGTTTGTAGACCAGGAAATAAAACGTTTTAGTGCCGCAATTCGCCCGGTCAAGCGTTGGACTTCTCGAGTGGTCTTAGGCGACGTCATCTCGAGGAAGGTAGAGATCTGTTTCGGGTTAGCTTCGATTCCTCGTTCGGTAACTAGGTACGTGGAATTCTCCTGAGGCCACGCCGAAGGAACATTTAGCAGGGTTGAGTTTCATCCCGTATTTGTTGAGAATTGCGAAGCATTCTCGTAGCTGAGCTACGTGGTCTTCCTCGGAGGATTTGACGAGCATGTCGTCAATATAGACTTCCATTGATTTGCCCAGCTAATCAGCGAACATTCTGTTTACTAATCGTTGATAGGTAGCTCCGGCATTTTTGAGTCTGAAGGGCATGACTTTGTAACAGTACGGTTTTTGCCAGAGTGTTGGATGGTTTTCATTTTATGAGTTTGATAGCTGAGCTTGTAGCTCATGTTGTCTTGCCTCGTGGGCTGTTACTTCCTCGGCTACGGTGAATAGAATGGCTTGGTATAGCGCATTATTCAATGTCGAGGTAGTGCATCGTACTGAAAGTTCTTGTTTGAAATCAGACGTGAACCACAGTCCTTGTTTTAGGGCTTCTATTGCGACTTCTTCGTTGGGATTTGCGATTTTTGATTTGCGCTATTTGTATTATGCTATGAAACTTCGCAATGGTTCGTCCTGTGTTGTTTGATCTTGCATATATCGGCTACTGTTACTCAAATTTCGATGAAAACCGAGTATTATTTCAGGAAAACAGCTTGGAGTTGATCGAAGTTATCGATCGAGCTGCTCTCCAAACCTGAAAATCATTATAGTGATGGGTCTACAAGGTTTTCGGCGAATAACCTGCAATAGCCCGCTTCTTTTTCATCTTCATATAGATGAACTCGAGCTATCGCAACTTGGAAATATTGAATGTGTGTTTTGGGATCCGTTTTTTCCGCGTACTCTGGGAATTTGATTTTCTCAGTGTCTCGGAGTTTAGCGTCTGCTATTCTGTTGATGAACGGCGTTCGCTGTGTTTCTTCAATCACGCGGTCGATGTCAGGTGCCGAGCTCGTGGCAATATGCATGGCATGTTTCACTTCCCTGAGTTCAGCGTCAACGTAACGTTGAAAATACACGGAGTCTATTCCGTTTTGAGAACCAGGTTGATAGGTATTTTCAAAGGACTGTTGTCGGGTTGTTCGAGTTTCAGAGTTACTGTTTACTCGAACATTGGCGCGAGGCGTGTGTTCGACTGGTGGTAAGTCAGCCGAGTAAGTTGTGTTTGTCGTGGGAATGTGTTCTTGGGCATGCGAGGTAAAACTGAATGAAGAAGTGATGATCCCTCTTGGGGATCCTCGAGGCGGTGGAGGGAGTAGCTTGCTAGCGCGGACATCTGCTTTTCCTCGCGGGTCTGGATCGTTGAGATTTACGATGTGAGGTTGCGGTCCCCTAGAGCTTGGAGGAGCGTTATGCCGCCTTCCGGATTTTGGTGTTGTGAACGCTTGAAAAAAGTCGAGGCATGTTCTGGGTAACGGGTTTTCCTCACAATCGATCTGCTGCTCGCGACGAGAATCTTGAACGGTTTCTCGAACAATAGATCGCGAAACTTATGCCCAATATTCATTCAGGGCGTTAGCCTGCTGATTCAATCGAACTTTGAGCTTTGGACCATTCTTTGTTAGCCTTGGGCCATCTGTCGCATCATCATTATGACTTCTGTGTCATTTGATTCGGGGGGGGGGGGGGGAGGTTGGATCGGATCAGCAAATCTAGGAGTGTACTCCTCATTCAGATCCAAACGTAAAGACTTCCCCATCTGAAGGGATTTGAGTGTTGATTCGGGAGAGATATCCGTGAGCCAGCTGCGGGTGTTCGGATAACCGGGCTTGTAGTTATTGTTTCGGTTCGAGATGTCGTGACATTCGAACCGAGAGCTGCGGCATCCGGGTTACTACTTAGAGCACACGGAGGAGGAGGTTGGGTTGGATCAGTAGATTCAAACTTTTGGCCTTTGACCCGACCGTTTCTTGTTGGTTCGTCCTTCCAGCCACGGTGGTGTTTTGGTTCAAGAGATTTAACCGTGAACCGGCTGCGGCAGCTGGACGGACGAGATCAACGATCAGTGGTTCGCCTCGAGGCGTTGTGGTTTTCGAGCCGAGATTTGCGTTTTGGCTTGAGGGATCGACTCACTTGGAGTTGACCATGACTTGCGTGGTCGATATGTTGGATTCAGTGGTTTGTGGATCAATTATCGTTCTAACGAGCCTTAGATCTGGCTTACTATGTTAGAGATTGCTTTTATCACTCCCCAGAGACGGCGCCAAAATGTGGGCACTAAAACCCATACTCAGATATTTGTATAGTGATTGAATAGATTGGAGAAATGATAGATAAGAATCTCTTTATGAACCAACGAATATGAGACTTAGAATGAATAAACAGATTTTATTAGTGGATTTTATTGATAAGAACGAGTATTCGAGTACAAGATTAATAGAAGTACGAGAGCTCGTAGTGAATACAAGTTATGAATTACGTAAAAGTTGGCATTCTCTATGCGACTCATGCTTCTTATATAGCCTCTCTCTATCTCCAGCTGCTGCGCGAATATCGAGGGTTGTTGCACGTGCTCCAGATATCACGGGGCTTGTTGTTGTATCGAGCTCTGGATCTTTCGGGATCTCGCCTAAGACTGATGATTTAACATTATCCCTTCAGCGGTAGCTCGACAGTCTGCTGAAGATACAAGGGTGGACCATATTCTAAGAAAATCGTCATAAGTGGGCTTAAGATGATTTTTTGGTGGACTTCACGATGGACCGGATTTATGTGCTAAATCCAGCTCCAACAATGTGCACTATTTTATTTTTGTTCATAGTTTTTAAGTTAAAACGACTCATTGAAACCAATAATACAAGTGGTAGAATCGAAAGGAATTTTCAAGTGGCTGAACTTTTGTTCATACGTGTGTTTGAAGTAAAAAAAAAAAAAAGTTGAATACGGAGCTCGTGATAAATAAGTTAAAATGGCTTAAAAAAGTATAAACCATAACTGAATAATAAATTCAAATTAAGATTATTCTATTTTATATTATAATTTCTTATAAGATAATTGTGTTTAAGAATTTAATAAGTTTTAAAAATCAATTTTATCATAAAATATATCCTCATAGTTAATTCTATGATATTTTTTATAATAAGTACTAGGAAATAACCCGTGCGATGCGCTGATTTTATTTTAATTTGAGTTTTAAATAATATATTTTTAGATCTATATTTTGACTATTGACTTTATTTTTAATTTTAAGAATTTTTATTTTCTACTCTTTTTTTATGATCTGTGTAATCTCTTTTATACATTATTTTACAAATCTTTATTTATTCTCCAATTTTGATACTCTTTTTTTTAATTTATCATTTTGAGGATTTCTTTTATATATCTTTCATTGAATTCATGTCCTTCAATGAATCCATGTCGTTTTCACTATCATAATGTTTTTACTTCTATCAAAGTTTAATTATCATAATTTATTTAAAAATAAGGATTAAATCACTCAAAAAAAGGAAATAGAATGATATATTTAAAATTATGTCTTATATAATATTTATATATTTATTATATTTTTAAATTAAATTTAAATTTCATCTACTTTTAATAATTTTTAAATAGTTGAATTCAAATTTATTGGTTTTTTATGTATAATTAACTGTACATATGTTAATATTTATTTATGTTATTTGATGTTTTTAAAAATAATAATTAATTGCTTATATACTTTATACATATAAAAAATAAAATTGAGATTAACCAATAAAAAAAACTGATGTGTCATCCTTTTAAGGGCCCCCTTCATCTAGTATATAGTACGTGATGATTTGAGAATTGTGAATGTGTTATTTTTTTATTCTTTTTAATGATTTATTTTTTGTTTTGAATATGTTATTTATTATTTTGTATACCGTAATAATTTACATTTTATTAAATACATAACATAAGAAACAATTTAATCTGAAAGAATAAGAAAGTGAGAACTGATATTTTTTATAATTATGTTTAGTCTATATATTTTTATCATATAAAGTTGGATGCGTTTAGATTAGTAATTAACATGATCGCGACATGTGGTAAGTGGATCGGTCAGATTTTGACACGTGTTACGATTAGAATATACTAAATAGGTGATATTTAAATTTATGAGTAGTTACTAAATAAATGAGTGTTAGTAGGTTAACAATTAAGAAAAACAAAAGAAAAACAAAAGTAAATGAGATTAACTTTAATTTAAAAAAATATAAGTTGAAACATTAATCCTAAAAATAAAATTAATTTGATTTTTTTTTATTTTGGGTTTTGTGAATAACATTTTATTTGTCATTAATTATAATATATATTATATTAAATCTAGTGATTTGGTAAGTTGAAGTTACCTAAAGTGTTTATTTCTAGATATTTATTATTGTAGTGATTTAATTCTATTATTTTTCTTTTTGATTTATTTCGTTATGTTATTTTTAAAATTGTAGTATGTATTAGATAATCATAATTTTTAATGTCTTTCACATAATTATAGTAAACTTTGTAAACTTTTTCAAGCAGTTTGCTGATTTTATTAAATGGATTGTGGGTTCGAATCTCCCTTGATGTGAAAGAATAAAAATATTTTGTTTGGTTTGCATTTAATGCAAGTGAGCCAATTTTTAAAAAATTAAATAATGAAGGACACCTGGCATGGTGAGTGCCCTTCTACTTTCATATAATAGATTATCTTGATAATTTAATTTAAAGATTTTTCTATATGGTGATATATATTTTATTTTACCTCTCTTTTATATTGTATTTTTAGTATGTAAAAATTGAATAATTTCCATTTTCTACTTTATAGTAATATTGAACATATCTAGGTTGAATATATATTAGTAGACTTATTTGGAATACTTTATTTGTGAAGTAGTAAAGCTTTTTGGGATGGTATATTTATGATTTTATTTATTATTTAATTTTAATATTAAAGATATGTCATTAAAAAATATAATATTAAAGTTAATGTATTATTTCAACATAATATTCAATATGTTAAGGAAACATATGAAGAAAATTCACCATGAACTCAATCTAATAAAGGGTAAAAATCTGAGATATGTCAATTTTATATGATAAAATAATTAAAAAAGCTCATTAAATGTATATTCCAAGGCATGGGCATTCGGGTACCCGTTAGGGTTCGGATCGGGTATATTCGGGTTTTGGTTACTTCGGTTTTAGGCTACAAGTCCCATTCGGGTATTTATATTTTCGGGTCAGGTTCGGTTCGGTTTATGTCGGGTCCGGGTTGGTTCTGTATCAAAGTTGAGGAACCGGATTTTACCCAAAAACCGATCGGTTATGGATCGTTTCAGATTTTTAAATCCAAAAGTAATCATAATTTTAATTTGGTTCGGGTATTTTTGGGTATTTATAACCAAATAAACCAAAAATATCTGAAATGTATCCAATTGAGTACCTAAAATAACTGAAATTGATATCCGAAAATACCCGATTTACCCAAAATACCTGAAAAATATAAAAATATCTGAAAATCTATAAATATAATTGATATATTCAATTTATATTATAATATTTTATATTTTTTATTACAAATCTAAATATAACTAATATTTATTTTGTATATAATTTTATTTCAGATATTTCGGGTACCCATTCGGTTCTCGGTTCGGTTCGGGTTCGGTACCGGTTCTTCGGATATGACAGTGTAGCTCCCATTCGGGTACTTATCCCGGATCGGTTCGGATTCGGTACCTAAAAATTCGGTTCATATTGGTTGGGTTTTTCGGGTCCGGGTTTTATGCCCAGGCATATATATTCCTTTGAATGCAAAAAACAATTACGTATAAAAACAAAATAGGAAAAATAGCGAAAATAAATGATTTTGATAGAAAAGTATAAATAAAGCGAGATGATTAGCTTTGTTCTCAAACGCTAGAAAAATAAGGTTGCACTAAAGTTAAATTCATATCACTTTCATTTGATACAAAAGTTAGGATGGTTTACTAAAATGATATTGGAAAGTTGATTTTGAACCAAAATGATGCTTATATTTATATATTATTCAGATTTTCTTGAAAGTTTAAGATATTTATTATACAGAATTTATTTGTTGACGAAAATGTTATTACAACTGTCATTACTTTTTGTGTCACGTAGACAAAAATAAGTCTACCAAAACACGAAAACATATGGGTCTAATGATATTAAACTTACTTAATAGACTTAATTTCTGGGTCATAAACTTATTTTCAGTTGGTAGGTTTATTAAATGGACAATAAATTTAATATTATACTCCCTCTGTTTTGATTTAACTGTCGTTCTAGACCTTTGCACACATATTAAGGATTTTTGTAAATTGCCTATTTTGACCTCACAAATTACATCAAATGAACAATTTTAATTCTGCTGCATTTGTTTTCATTTTTCTCTTAATTATCGTAACTGGCCTCTTAGTATTCTTCCCCATTCAATACATAATTAACAACTTTTACTCAATTAAATACATATTTTTGACGTGTTGACTATAAAAATATAAGAGGAGGGAATCGAAAATGTTCAACAATTGAAGAAGAAACCTAATGGAGGCAAATATTAAAATTCAAAACTTTTAACGTTTCTATATATTAACCTGTAATTTTACTAGTAAATCATCTTCCATGGCTAGCTTTGATCTAAATCGTTCACCTACAAACAGTAAAAACCATTTGTTTGATTTGAATACCCTTCCAGAGAATAGTGATGATAATGTTTATTGACATTATCTATGTTGACTATGTTGGAAAAAGAAAAAAGAAAGATAACTTAAAAGTGACTTTTGAGATATTCTTAAATTTATCTAATTGTGATATTCTGGTATTAAATTTAAAATATTTAATTGTTTTAATGTTTATATTGTGTTAGTTAAATTGAGGTTATATTTGAAATTATTTGACAAAAATTATATTGAAATCCGTAAACGACACTTATTTGTGAACAAAAAATTTAGAACGACACTTAAATCAAAACGGAAGGAGTATTAGTAGACTTATTCGGTGTACTTTAATTTGTGAAGTAGTAAAATCTGTTTGGATTGATATTTAAGGCTAATGATGGCAAATGTTTTTTTGATTGATGGACTTAACTAACTTTCCTCATAAATTTATTATCGGATTGGTAAAAAAAAAATTGTTTGATGGTAGATTAATGATGTCGTAACATATTTATTGTTAATGACGGTAGTGTCATCATCATAGAATAATATGATGGTAATGATGGAATATTTATTTTATTTGATGGTAGATAAATATTGTTGTAATAGATGTATTGCTAACCTCAGGGCGGGAATTTTTAAAACAAATTCTGATATTTAGTTGTTTTTTTGAAAAATATATTTACAGATGTGAAAATTGGAGATGTGTTAATAGTTTTATTTTTTGTATAATGTATTATATAATTTTACTAAATTTTAACCCGTCTTAAGTTGGGCGACATTTTTTTTTATATTTTCTATTTTGTATTAAAAAAATTATTTGTTAAAGTCGAGTTTAGAGATGTGTTGATTGTTTTATTTTGGTGTAGATGATGATATTATATAACTTGTATTAGTTGATGATGATTATTTATAATCTAATAATATCAGAAGTAAATCTAATATTTAGTTCATTTTTAAAATTATTCGAATAGTATATTAGATTTATTGTTAATGTTTTTATATTGCTTTAAAACATGTTTTAATTAGTGTATTGTTCAGAAAAAAGTTTAGCTATCAGAATTTTGTTTACAAAATTATTCTTAATGAAACCCTAGTAAAATTATACATGCAGAGTTGCATATCATGTAATTTAATACATGTTTCTGGTTAATTGTTGAAATGATGGTATTTTAATAGAATAGATGATTATACAGTTATCAGATAAGCAGAATATGTAGGTTCACTTTTTAATGATGTTAGATTTATTTAAAGTGATGACCAATATGTAGGGAAACTACATATTCAATGATAATGACGATAGAGTTATTAAATTTTTTGAGTTTAGTAAAACAACATTTAGTAGGTAGATTTATTGATTATTGGTGGTAGATTTATACCACTTATATCATTTTAAAAAAATTGATGGTAGAGTTATATATTTACATAGAATGATGGTAGTTTTATGAATTTACGAATATGAGTTTTACAAGTTCTTCGAAGCCTATTATTGAGCTCGGACAAATAAATGATATACAAGGTTCCCAGCTGAATTCGTCGAGGATTGTAAGTGCACAACATTCTCAATCACTAATAGTTTATAATTGAACAGCTCAACTTGTGTCATATGGCAAGCAAACATCGTCGATCTTCAGCGTTACTCTGATGGAGGTCTAGATCTTCATATCAAACACAATAGTTTATTTTATATCTATCTCTTTTAATCATGTCATATAATCATTTCCATTTTTCGCTTGAGATGGTAATACAATTCTACTGACTCTTTTTTTTCTTCTTATCCTTAAGGGAGGAAGAAGAAAAAGAATAGTGGAGTGATCATCGGTTTATGTGTTAGCATCTCAGCAGTGTTTCTTTTTTCTTTGTACATGATGGTACATTTATATGCTATTGTATGTTTTACATTAAAAAAATATAATTTTAAACACCAAAAGCGCTCGCAAAAGACTTTTAATGATTTTTCATCACGAGAATTCACGTAAGGGGTCGAATGTCCTGAGCTTGCACAGAGCTACATTCGAAAGAAAGGTGTACTAACTTTCCATATGCAAATGCAATTTTGATGTACATGACATACAATCTTACTGTGACCAAAGAGGAGCCTACATATTTTTTCAGTATCACCGATGAACCCTTATTCTCAATATTAAGAATGCAGTATAGCAACATGTTGAATTGGTCTATGTGGATTCCAAAACCACAACAAATGTGGAAGTCAACAGAGATTAACTTTCGAGATGACACATACGATCGGTACAATAATTGTGGTGCAAACGGTCTCTATGGAACATCCACATCAGAAAACTGTTGGTGCATCTAAACATTTAAGTTTTCTCTCTGTAACAAACGTTAGTTCTTTATTATAAAAATTATTTTTTAATCATAATATCAGTTTTTATCATAAAAATCATTTTTATTTTTACAATTAAATTTTTAAAAATTTGAAAATGACATTTTTGAAATTATAAATTTTTTAAAAGGTTAAAAATATATTTTCTAAATTTAAAAATTAGTTTAGTAACATATTTTTGAAAAACAATTTACTAGATTCTAGCCGTTAGGGCGAGACATTTTCAATTTTTTTGATGTTTAGTTTTTTTGGGGAAAACGTATTTGTGAATGTGAAAATTTGAGATGTTTTAAAAATTTTATTTTTGGTATTAATGTATTATATAATTTACTAAATTTTAAGCTGTGTTGAGAGCGAAATTTTTTTTATTTGATTTTTATTAATTTTTTTTATTTGTTTTATTTTGTATTAAAAAAATATATTTGTGTAACTCGGGGTTGAGATGTGTTATAGTTTTATTTGGGTGTAGATGATGATATTATATTATTTTTATTAGTTGATGATGATTATAATTATTTATAACCTTATAACATTATATGCAAATATAATATAATTATTGTATTTTAAAATTATTCAAAATGTATATTATATTTACAAGGGATCAACCCGCGTGTTGCGCGGATTTATTTAATTTAATTTTGTATATTATAATTTCATATATTTACATTATTACTATGTTTATCTTTATTTTATATTTCGTTTCTTTTTAATTTTAGATGTTATTTTAATTTTTTTATTATATTAAAATATGTACACATATTATTCTAAAGTTCTTTTCTTAACATAAATTGTAATGTGTTAATTGTAAAAACACTTTCTCCTATACTTATATGCTGTTGTAAGTATATATGTTTCCCCACTCAATATATCTATTCAATTGGCTTCTATTTGTTTTATGTCTCTTATTTCTAAGCAGATCAACAAATGGAATTCACCATGAACCCTAGCCCTAGGCATTTCACGACAATTTTCTCGTTTCGTCCCATATCCATCCCGAATTTTTCATCTATTCCCAATCCCGCTCAATATAACTATATATTTGGAATCATTTATTTTACTCAAACGGGTACGGAAAGAGTACGTGAGAGGAAAATATATGAGATCACGTACCCAAATTACCAATTTAAATTATAAAAAAATTTAAAACTCAATATATTTTCTGGAAATTTTATGAAATTATCCGAATTTTCCTGAATTTTTCCAAAATATTTCAATTTTTCCGTTTTTCCTGAAATTAACCGAAATATGTAAGTTGATCTTTAACCAAATTATTGAGAGTTTGGAAACATATTTTGTAAGAGAATTTCCTAAATCTGTCCAGTAACCCTGAATTTCCGTCCTGATTTAATTGGATTCACTTTTGCGAATTGTTTTTCAATTTTCAAATTATTTGTTCGCGTCCTATACTGTACCCATAAATTCTCGTCTTAAAACATGAAATACTCAGTGCTAATCGATTATATCCACTCTTTTTATTTCTTATTCGAAATAACATTTTATTAATTTTTTTCGAAAAAAGCATTTCTAATTTTTGTATGTTTTTAGAATAAGTGTGTTTTTACTTTTAAATTTGGTTCTTATTTGTTTTCTTAATTGTAAATAATGTTTTAGTTTTTTTTAATCTCGAAATATGTAAATCTATTGTGAAGTTCTTTTCCTAATAAAAATTATGATATGTTAATTGTTAAAAAAAACTTTCTCTTATATTTATACGCTATTGTAAGTACATTTGTCTGTCCACTCAATATATCTATTCAATTGGCTTCTCTTTTTTTCAGTCGCTTATTTCCAGCGAGATGAAGAAAATTATTTCACCATTGATCTCATCCACTCTCTTTGGTTTTTAATCGAAATAGCATTATGTTTTTTTTTTTGTAGAGAATTTATAGTTTTTGTGTTTTCTAGACTAAGTCTGTTTTTTATTTTTAAATTAATGTGTGAAATCCCAAAAATCTACATACCCAAAATGTATAAAAGTCCATTAAAAACAAAATTTTGCTGACGTGCATAGCTTAGATAGAGAGATAATTGTCTAATTATATATATGATTTTAAGATTTTTAGATTGTTTGGAAACCTGTTTAATTAGTGTATTGTTTGGAAATAGGTTTAGTTAGTATAAAGTTGTTTTCCAAAATTATATTTAATGAACTTTTAGAAGAACTTTAACTACTCAATATCATATTCCATAGAAAAGATTTCAGGTAATTTTGTTTTTTCCAATGTCATTTGGATTTCTGTAAAAAATATTCAAAACTAGAAGAGAATTCGTGCATAGCACGGATTTTATTTTTATTTAAATTTTAAAGAATATGTTTTAGATTTTTATTTTAACAATCGATTTTTTTATAATGAATTTTTGTTTTCTACATTATTTTTTTGTTGATATTTATACTATCTTTTATATATTATATTACAAATATTTATTTTTTCATCAATTTTCATACTTTTTTCATTTGTCTAAATCTTAATATTATAATAATTTTTATCTTTTCTCAATTTATCTATTTGAGGTTTTCTTTTCTTTATATCTTTCAATGAATCCATCACATTTTTCATGTTTTAAAATTTTATATATTTTTTTGTATCTATTCTTTTTTTCTCTCTCTCTTCTTTTGTATAATTTGTTATATTTTCGATTGTTTATTGAATATTTTTTGTGTCTTACGATTTTATAGGTTAGAGTTAACTTTTTAACTTATTCAATCTCATAATTTATGTTTTTATTCACTTTAATTAAAGTTTAATTATCCTTATTGGTTTGAAAATCTAGATCATCGTTAAAAATGCATATTTTTCTTCATAATATTTCAGATCCCTTTTCTATGCTATCTTGGACTCAATTCAAATTCCTTTGGTAATTCTCACTTTACTTCAATACTATTATGATCTTATTCATACATAGTTTATGTCATCATTCAAGCTCTATCCTTCTTCTTTTGTTTCCCTCTCTCTCTATTTGAGAACAATTTACCTTAATAGTTGTTTTCATAATAATAATTTCTCAGTTGTTTTAATGGTAATCATGTTGCTGCTTGTATCCACAATTCAAATCTAATATCATCTTCTTGCTCTTCCAAAACCATGATAGATCTCAATTTCACATGCAAAGATTAAAAAAAAATTCTTTTAACTTTACCTCTTCCTTATATTTTGTTTTCCATCTCTTTTTTTTGTGTGCAAACTCTGATTTCCCATTAATAATTAAACTGAAACAGCAAAAGAGTTTAAAGCACTCTTTTCAAGTGAGTCAGCCAGCACATTGGCTTCTCTTGGTACAAACATACAAGAAAATTCGATGAAATTAGATGATAGATTGAGGATATCATATAGAATCCCATGGAGCTCTTTGGATTGAGTCTCCGAATTGATGGATCTGATCACCTTATGTGAGTCAGACGCTATACGGATCTTGGTAAACCCTAGATCGAGGGCATGCTTGATCGCAAGCAAGATTGCTGAGGCTTCTGCTATCAACGGCGATTTGATGTTAGTCGATGATGTCGTTGCCTTACGCAACCATGGTCGGGCGTTTGATTTGAAGATCCAGCCAAAGCTCGCGACCTTATCAGCTTCTCTTCAGGCTGCGTCAGTCTGGCACCTGATTGTGTCGAAACCAATTGGGGGGGGGGGGGGGGGGTTGTAGCAGCTTGCTCCTGGCAGTTTGATTAGTCGTACCTTGCGCCAATTGCCATTCTCGGGCTAAGATGATTGCTTGACCCAAACATTCCTTCGGTAAGGTATGTTTTTCTTCAAAAACCTTCTTATTCCTAGCGATCCAAATTGACCAGATTATCCAAGGGAAAAGTGGTCCTTGTCCCAACCCAGTAGGTGGGAGGTTAATGAGATTTTTTGCTAACTTGATCCCTTGTCTAAAGCTTGAAATCTGGCCGGCTACTACGGTGGCAGAGACCGGTGCTTGGTCCCAGATTTGGGAAGCATAGGAGCATTGGAAGAAAAGGTGTGTAGATGACTCCAGTTCTCCACAAAAGGGGCACGAACCTGGGGTCGCAAGAGTTCGGGCTCGCATATTAGCCCCAAGTGGGATCGCTTCATTCATAACTTTCCAGAGGAACGTTTTGGTTTTTGGTGAGCACTTGAGATCCCAAATATCTGCTATCCAATTCAAATCCCTTATTCGTGGATGTTGTTGATGATCCTCTCTGTTTTCCTTTAGTGCTTCATAGTATCCTAACTTTGTAGAGAATTCTCCTGACTCTGTTGGCAGCCACCCAAACTTATCCGATGCACCTAGCTTGCTTGGTATTAGAGACAAAATGTCTTTTTCATAGTTTGGTAGGATTTGGCGGATCAGTTCCACATTCCATTCTCCATTGTTTTGCGAGATCAAATCTTTGACGCATACGTCTTTATATGCCTCAGGTGGTGGTCCCATTGGTACTAGGGGCAGCGTTAGTGATAGCCATGGATCATACCAGACGGATGTGGTTGCCCCGTTACCTATAATCCTGCCGAGACGAAGCTTCAGGAGGTCTCGTCCTGCACAAATTCTCCGCCAACCATGTGAGGCAGAGGGTGATACCGAGCTCTCAATAAAAGGGGTCGAGTGGCAGTACTTCCCTAACAGGATGCGTGCCAATAGCGAGCTTGGGTTAGTCAGAATCCTCCAACTAAGCTTTACAAGGAGGGAATCATTAAAGATTTGGATGTCTCTAAAACCAAGTCCTCCATCTCGTTTAGACTGTGCAAGTCGTTGCCATGAGATCCAGGACATTCTTCTCTCTCCCTTATTTGAATCCCACCAAAATCTTGTCAAGGCTGACTGGATTCGTTTACACAGGGATGCAGGCAGCTTGAAGCAGGACATGGTGTAAGTGGGCAGGGAGGCCAGAACGGATTTCAGTAGTGTAAGCTTTCCGGCTGGTGAGAGGAAACGTGATGACCATTTGACTGCGCGTTGCTTGATACGGTCGACAATCATGCTAAACAGGTCATTTTTCTTCCTGCCAAAATGCTCTGGTAGCCCAAGATATTTACCGAGTCCTCCTTCTTTTTGTATTCCAAGATCTCTTTTAATGCGTTCTCTTGACAATAGAGGGGTCTTTGCTGAGAAGTTAATGGCTAATTTCTGGTAATTGATGAGTTGGCCTGACGCATCCTCATATTTGTGGATGATTTTCAATAAATTTTTGCAGCTTGGAGCGTCTGATCTATAGAAGAACATGGTATCGTCGACAAACAGCAAATGATTTATCCTTTGACTTTCCTTTGCCACTCTAATCCCTGGTAGAGTACCATCCTCTAGAGCATTTTTACAAAGGCCTGACAATACCTCACTGCAGAGTATGAAGATATACGGAGATAGTGGATCTCCTTGACGGATGCCACGCTGGGGGGAGACCAAGCCATGTGCTGATCCATTCACCAGGTAAGAGTATGTGACCGTACTGATACATTGCATAAGCCACTGTATCCACTGCTTGTGAAAACCCAACCTCGTTAACACCATTTCTACAAAATCCCATTCTATTATGTCGTATGCCTTACTCTTATCTGTTTTGACAGCCATGAAGCATCTCTTTTTTGTCTTTGAAGTTTTGAGATAGTGCAGCATTTCATGTGTTATCAGTACATTATCCGCTATAGCTCGTTGGGGGACGAACGCTGATTGATTCTCGGACAATATGCATTGAAGAAGCGGTTGTAGTATGAGTGTAAGGATCTTTGAAATGATTTTGTAGTAGACGCTGCATAGTGCTATAGGTCGATAATCAGCAACTCTTTTGGGACTTTGTATTTTCGGAAAGAGTCTTACGTGGGTTCTGTTGATGTCTCTTGGTAGGATGCCCGATGTGAAGAACTCTTGAATCTCATGGACAATTTGATGACTCACAGTTTCCCAGTTTGACTGGAAGAAGCTGGCTGAAAAACCGTCTGGCCCCGGGGCTTTGTCAGCATGAATAGCAAAACATGCCCTCTTTATTTCTTCTGGTAATGGAATTTCAATAAGCTTTTCATTCATTTCGGTCGTGATCCGTGGTTGGAGAGCTTCCATTACTGCCGTGAGACGATCACCCTCTTGGGATTCAAACATCTTCTGGAAATATCCCGTGATAACGTTTAAGATAGCTCTTTCCTCATGTACTGCTTGTCCATCATCTTTTTCTATAACCGAAAACTTGTTGATTGCTTTTCTATCCCGCGTTGAGGCATGAAAGAATCCGGTGTTTTGATCTCCAAGAGCTAACCAGAGTTGTCTGCTTCTTTGTTTCCAGAAAGCTTCTTCAGCTTGATAAGCACAGGACAGCTCTTTATTGATGGTGGAGATTTCCTCTTCCTTAGGTACCGGATTCACCATAGCATCTTCTAATCTTTGTCGAAGCTTTTCAATGACTTGTTGACTGTTGTTATGTTTCTCTCTGCTCCAGGTGATGATTGCTTTTCTACATCTATTCAGCTTGCTTTCGACTGGTTCAGCCTCTCTTAGGTTCCAAACTTCGCATATAAGTACCTTAACCTCCTCGTTTGAGTTTAATCTTCGGTCATATCTAAACAACCCTCTCTTTTTCTTCGTTTGGGGATCAAAATAGGTGACAATTGGTCGGTGGTCGGATCCCTCGTACTTGAGATATTCACATCTACCTGAGGGGTATTCTTCCGCCCAAGCACTGTTAGACATTGCACGGTCTAGCGTGCAGCGGACTAGATGACTGTGCCTCTGCCCTCGCCACGACAGAAAGTCGCCTGTATGTCTTAAGTCGAAAAGGTCGCATTCCGCCATGAAAGCTCTGAAGTTTGAGAAAGATCCTTCTGGTCTGCAGGGTCCCCCCAGCTTCTCTGATGAATCTGAGATGTCATTGAAATCCCCCGTAAGGAAGCAAGGAGCATCTCGGCTTAGTGCTTTTGCTGTAAGTGACTCCCATACCGCCTTCCTTTTTGTTGTATCCGGATCACCGTAAATGAAGGTGGCAAAAAACCTTTTTCCTTCTGCCTTGATGCAGGTGTCGATGAGGTTGTGGTTAGATGCCAGTATCTCGATTTCAATGTCATGTTTCCATAATAAAGCTAGCCCCCCCCCCCCTCCTGGGCTATGTGGGGCTACCAGATGATGAGAAGAGAATCCCATCCATAGTAGTTTTCCTAGGACAACCTCATCAGGGTTTTTTGTTTCTGATAAGAACAAGATCTCTGGAGAGATTTTCTGGAGAATCTCTCGTAATCTTGGAACTGTTGTGGAGTCCCCTAAACCACAACAGTTCCAGCTCACCACTTTTAAGGAAGCGAATTTGGCGGTTCGTGAAAATCCGCCTTCTTTTTGGTTATTGCCGGAATTATCTATGTTTGTGGAGGTGCTCTGCTTGTCGATGGGATATTGGTGATGTTATGTGATCCTCCTGCCCGCGAGGTCGATCTTTGTCCTTGGCTCTTAGATCTTTGGGTGTTCCCTTGAGCTGATTCACTTGTATGAGAAGTGGATCTTTTCTTTGGCGAGCTCTGGATCGTGAGGACCCTCCTCTTTGAGTGTTTTAGTCCTGGGAGAAAGATAGTACTCTTTTTTGTTGAGCTTTTCGCTGCTGAGTTTTTTGAAGGGGGTCTTCCTCTTTTCTTTTTTGGTAGCACCGACTCCTCATGTGTTGTAGTTGGTTCTCTGTCTTGATAGGATATCGGGTTGCCCAGTTGTACTGTCATCGGGTCCGAGAGGTGTGTTGTCTCCGCCTCTATTGCTACCGCTGCAATCATGCTTGCTGTCTTCTGAGCCATAAGGTTTCTGGTCTCTTGATCCAGTACTCTCTGTCGTCTGGCTTCGCTTTCTGTTGGGTCTCCGCAGTTCACATACTGAATCGTAACTTCTTGGAGTTCTCCCATCACCTCTTCAGTGGTTAACATCCTGCGCGGGTTTAACTGGGGGCTTATCCTTACTTCAGCAGAAACATCAGGTAGTAGATTTGTTCTTGAGCCTTCTAAGTTATCCCTTCTCGGGTTTATCATAACCTCAGCTTTTTTCTTCCATTGCAATTTTTGTGGATAGCTGCTTGAGATGCTTCTTTCTCTTTGTGGCATATAAGCTCGTGGTTCCCTGGAGGCGCCAGGTCGCGAGGTTCCAGTAGAGGTATACTGTCCATTTCCTTTAGCTCGCTGATATGATTGAGATGGATTATAGGGTTGATTCATGTGATAGTCGTAGTTGTTGATAGTGAGGTGACTTCCACCTGAGATAGCTGGGCTTCCCGAGACCCTTTCTCCAAAAGGTTGTCCATGTCTGTCTGTTCTCTGGCGGAATATCCCAGTTGGATGGTTTGGTTCCATTGGGTCTTTCCTTGAGTTGTGGGAGATAGGGGGATCCTCCTTGTAGTCCTTACCCGTTACCTCTTGGCGTTGTAGCTTAGGGCAGGACTAGCCTCATGGGTGAGCATAAAGCAGGATGAGCAATGTTTTTCCTGTTTTTCGTACTCGAATGTGAGTATTGTTTCTTCTCCAGAAGAGAATTCAAGCACCGTCTCCTTGACCAGAGGTTTGAGGCCATTAATGTAGACTTTGATCCTTGCTGAGGTGTCTGTTAGCTCATGGTCTTCGCGGTCTCCTAGCTCGTCCGCTATCTTGCAAATGAGCTCCTTTTTCCAGTAGTGCAGAGGGATTCCTTTGATGCGGATCCAGAAGGGTATCTGAGATGGGAAGGATGACGAGATAACCGGTTCCCACTTCTGTAGAATGATCATCCATCTCCCGTAGTTGTAGGGTCTGTTGTCTAGGACTCTCTGGAGATCTTCAGGATAATCAAAGCGGAACTGGAAGCATCCATTTCCTAGGTCAGAGCCTGAAGCTCGTCCCTGGAGGCTCCATCTTTTGGACAGGAATGGAATGAGTGCCCAAATCCGTTGTTCCTTCTCATTTGTTACTCGACCGATGAGAGTGAGATCATTTGCTTTTACCAGATCTAAAGTGTCGAACTCCAGGGCTCTGATTCTCAGTCGTGGGGGGGCTTCGTTTGGTGGGGCTAAACCCTTTCCTTTCTCAGAGTAAAGAAACGGCGAGCCATTCTTAGAGAAATGCTATGGTAGTTCGCTTTGGTGAAAGAGTTGTCGTAGCTTAAGGAGGTGGTTGTAGTGGGGTGGAGGTAAGTCTTGTTGTTGTGAAAAGGAGACTAAGACACAAACCGTTTAGAAAGTTTAAACCCGTTGGAAGTATAGGAAGTAGGGGTGGTGTAACTGGAGGTGTTTGTGTAGGAAAACTCTGGTTAAATGGGTTGTTTGGCGAGGGAGGAGGAAGCTTACCGGTGGAGAAACGATGGACCCTCCGACATACCGCCGGGGGTGGAACCACGGTTTTCCAAAACCAGTGGTAGTTTCTTTAGTAAACTTACTATTTTAGGTAAAAAAAAGTTGTTGTGATTTGAAACAGAGGAGAGACCGGTGGATAGAAGCTAACTTCGATACTCGTGCCTGAGAGAGAACTTGAAAACCTATCCAAGTGCTCTAAGCAAATCTTTTTCCTTAGAATAACCTACAATGTGTTTAAAAACTTGTTTTCCATCTCTTTCATGCTACTTTTCAAACTTTCTTAAAGTAAAAACCCTTTTGCAAATTGTTTTTTTATGCTTCCATTTTAAGTTAACGTATATCTATGTTCCATTTGTTATAAACTCTTACATGACAAGAGAATCTTAATTCTTATAAGGTAATTAAAGATGCAAAACATTCTCAAGTGAACTTCAAACTCAAATGGTACGTACCTAATGTTTTGTCTTTCTATATATATCAAATCGTTAATACTTATGTCACAAATTGTGCTGAACATGAAATATTGGTGCCAAAAACGAGAATTTGGTTTGATTATCCATAATCATATAAGTTTGGTTGGTTGTCAATAACTGTCGACGAATTTAGTAGTTTATGTTTTAACAAAAATCCATTCTTCAAATTTGAATACAAAACAATTGACTTAGAGAAAAATGGTCCTATACAACTTTTGCAGTTCTTAAACCGTTCGCTATAGTCCTAAATATTGTTTTGTTTAAAATAATCTTGTCAATTTTTTTTACTACAAAAAAATATACTCCATATATATCAGTTACGTACTCGGCATCGTCAAATCAACAATCAACATCAAAATGTGTTTAAAAGTGTTTCCGACCATTCGTTTCCCAAATATGCAAATACTAAATACTAATGTGTTATGTGTTTGTCATCCATTTACTTTGTAAAAATGTGTCTGGGTATTTAGTTATATCGTCAACATCTGTTATGTTAAATTTTGTTTTTAACAGTTTTTTCTGTTTTGTGTGGGAGTGTTTTTTTTGTTTGTGCAACTTTATGTGTGGGAGTGGCTGACCTTCTAAAGTAGTTGTTAGTTCATGAGTTAATACGAACATAATAATTATTTATTATTGTGGTACAAGGTTTATCGATTAATCACAAAGTAAAAACTAGCGATTCCAAAAATGTTATTATCAACTTTTTATATTGTCATCTTTTACAACTATTTATTATCTTTTCTATATATGTTTAGTAAGTTCACTGTTGACGTTAAATTTCTTTTTTTTTTCCTCACATTTTCAGCACAAATATGATTAATTGGGGGACTAAGCAATGTCCTTGGAGATTAGGGTTTATTGAGTTATAGATGATTATAAGATAATGATGGATTTAGATGCCATGTTTATAGATTTTGCTGAAATTAGTAAGAAGCTCAGATTTTGTAGAGGAAGAAGCTCAGATTTTGTAGAGGAAGCAGTTATTCTATAGATAAACACTAAAAAGTAAGCTTCATTTTCCTCTCACATTTCCAGCACAAATTCGAAGAATTAGGTTTTAGCAATGTCCTTGGAGTCAGATTACGGTTTGTTAAGTTAAAGATGATTATGAAATAGAGATGGATTTTAGATGCCATGTCTATAGATTTTGCTGAGATTAGTAAAAAGCTTAGATTTTTTGTAAAAGGAGCTATTCTCTTGTTTAGTTCTGAACTGTGTTTACTTGATAAATGTTCATAGATATCGCTTGAGGTCCAAAGTGGATATTGAAAACGTTGCAGAGGAATTCTCTTGTTGGCAGCGTTACGGTATGAATCTTTGTGAATCTTCGTCTGTAGGTTGGGGCGGTGGCGTTGATCGTGCTGGTGAATCTACAGCTAGTGGTAACAAGTATGGATGGAAATGGTACAAGGATCCAAGGCTTGATTGTCTCGGTTACAGAAGCATTTTTCCTTCCGATGCAACCCGTACGATTCTTGAGATTGAGTACTGATTCTGGTTAGTAGCAAGAACCTTACTTTGTTCTGTTTTGTATAGCGCCTTTAGTTGAGGCAGATAAAGAAACAGATGAAAGCAATTACCTTTTATGGAGGTTAGAGCATGGAGTTGCTGAAGGATCATCTGAAATCCCTAAAGGTATGTATGATCTTTTTCTTTTCCTTTTTGAACTCTTTCGATCTCTCTTCTTCTCTGCTTGTTTATAATATGTTTCTCTGTGGCTTTTCTTTTTACAGGGGGAGCAATTCCGCTTGAATATAACTTTGTTGGTCTTAATGCAAGAAGCTTTGACAAAGGCTGCTATGTTGGCCAAGAGCTTATAGCTCGTACTCACCACCGAGGTGTCATCCGCAAACGCTTGATCCCTTTACGATTCATCGATAGCAACGGAAAAGGTAAACTTAGTTTCCGTGTAAAGAATTCGAATTTCTCACAATCTTTATGATCAAGAAAACCAACTCCCGGTCTTGATTATGTAGAGTTAAACCAGAAGATAGCGGCTGGAGCTGAAGTGGTCGAGTCAGGAACCGGCGGCAAGAAAATGGGGACGGTTTCAACGGCTTTGGGAAGCCGAGGAATGGGTGTAATGAGGGTAGAAGCAGCCTTCACAGCATCAACTGAATTGACTGCAAAGGGTTCGGAGGAGGTGAAAGTGCAGGCGATTAGACCGACGTGGTGGCCGGCTGAGTGGTTCCAACAGAGTCAATCCGAAACAGCCGCCGCATAGTGACTTGTTTTTTTTAAGGTGAGATTGTGATTTTACTTGATAGATTCTCTGGAGTTTTCTTGTGGATGTAGCTCCGGTAACAAGTAAAAGTTTGTAGCTTTGTTTGTATTCCACTGTTATTATACTAATAAAGGTTGAAACTTTCCGGCGAGTTTTATCCGCCGGATGATTTTGTACTAAATGCTACTAGTTTTGATGCGTATAGCTCTGTCAAATTTCAAGTTTATTCAGTTTGGTTGTCTTTGATGAATTTGGTACATGTTTTAACTTCTAAAAATTAAAAATCGAAAAAGAAAACCAAAATTATGTTTTCACTCCAACGTACAAGTTACAAAAGAAGACAAAAGTTACATTACACAATTCGTGTGACTCAATTCAGTTGTGAAACTACACTTTCTAAACGTCGATTTCCAAAACGATACAGCAAAATTACATAAAGAGAAATTCCTAACAGATAGAGCTGTGTGACCAAAGTTATGCAAATCAGTAGATGAAACCCTTATTTCAATCCCATTGGCTCCAAAACCATCATCGATCTGTGTAGATGAAACCCTAATTTCAATCCCATTGGCTCCAAAACCATCATCGATCTGTGTAGATGAAACCCTAATTTCAATCCCATTGGTTCCAAAACCATCATCGATCGTACAGAACTGTCCGGCACAAAGGGCAAGTGTTTTTGCGTTGAAGCCACTCCAAGAGACATCGTTGATGGAAGACATGGGAACAGGTCATGCGTGTAGGAACACCATGTTTCGAATCAGAACCGGAGAGATTGTCCAGACAGATAGAACACGGCTCTGTTTCCATCTTCAAACTCTTTAATCCCTCGCTATCTATCCTTCCTAGTAGAACCATCCTCACAATCTGTTGATTAATTTTGACGGAGATGGTCAATTCGAAACCGTTACGGCCAAAACCCAACTCGGTTGCAGCCCCTAGGCCCTATGATCGTCCTGTCCAAGCGTTCGCATAACCAATGGTAGTGGCTAGCGAGTTGATCTCGGAGCTGCTCTCGGACGTTAAGGCGATTTGAGCTACAGAGATTTATGAGAACCGGTGGCAAAACGGAGCGACCCGTGTCGGAGAACTCCTCGATGAAGAAGGTGATTGAGTTTGTGAGCCCTTGTGATGTAGAACGTCTACTCAAACTGATGACGTTAGATTCCACTTGGGGAGGATTCATGTTTGATTCAACAGAATTCAGATTAGAGAGATTCACGGAGAAATATAAAAATCGAGCGAGAAAAGTTAGAGAGAATTGTGAAGCTTTAGGGTTATGTAAATGAGATACTGTATATATAAACGCGTATTTTTTATTTTTTTTTCACGCTCTTAACGATCAGTTTCCTTTTTCTTGTCAACCCAATTATTTCCTCTTTTTTTTTGTTGTTTCTGTAATTTCAGCTGGAATAAATATCGAATTTTTCTTAATTGTTTAACAAATCCTTTCTTACATCTCTAATGTTTTTTTTTATAATGATTTATAGGTTTTTGTTCCGAGACCGGGTAGTGTAAATTACTCAACAATTCTATGCCCAACAAAGCCAGAATCTTTAATGTAAGCCGCATAATATCTTCCCATGGATCATTTAAACACAGTTTTTTTTTTTGTTGCTAATGAAGTGATGTAATTATCTCTATGCAGTGGCAAAAGTAAAACAGACGATTTAGGAATAGACTCGTGGTATTGGAACATGAAAGGAGACAAATCTGAGTATCATGCTCTGTATCCGAGGTCTTGGACCATATACAACGGTATAAAAATGATCTAATCATGGTTCAACTTTTGACCAAGATGTACTAGATTCATGATTGATAAAAGGTTTTATGACTTTTGAGAACAGAGCCTGACCCTGAACTCAGAATAATTTCTCGTCAAGTCTCGCCTTTTATACTACGATTTGAGCTGTCTTCCGGTATCGGTTTTCGCCTTTACGGTAAGTATATTCCGAGAAGAATTTTTTTTTTTTTAATCTCAGGACATCATATTCACTTGTATGCTTTTTGGCTAATGTTTCACAGGTGATAACCTTTTGGAAAAGAAGAAGCAACGGTTACTTTGTTGTTTACTTGGGAGGTAACTAATCTAAAAAAAAAAACAATATGTCTATATATGTATATGTTCATATCTTTCAATCTTCCTGACCATTTCTTTCTGTATATATACTTAGAACTCAATGGGGGGAGCTTCAGGGTTAACTGTCAACTCCACAATTATGTAAGAAATAACATCTCTATCTCTATTGTCATAAATTATGTTCTTTGGTTCTGACTCAAGAAACTGTTTTTATTTTTTTGATACATCAGGGAAGAAGATGGAGTGCATGCAATAAACTTTACATCACAAGTAAACCTCTTTGTCTTGAGCCTTGAGTAACTGAAAATTCCTCTGTTTTATTCATTAATTATATTAAAAATGTAGTGGAAATAAATGGTTAAAAGACTCACTGTTAACAAATTTTGATTTGTATGCCATTGCAGCACAAGAAACAGAAGATGTTCTTATCTCTGAGTGTCCATCATTCTTAGTTTTTGGTTCTTCTCCTAATGAAATCACAGCAAAAGATATGTGGGATGAGATTAAAAGGGTTTTGATATTTTTGTTCCCTTCTTCCACAAGCCTTCTTTTCAAATCTAATCAAAGAAAAGCCTGAATGTTTCTGAATTCTCTTTTAGAACAAATCTTTCGACGGTTTAACCTCGGATCCAAGCTCACCTTCGAGACCTGGAAGATCCTTTGGAGCAGCCATAGCTGCTACAGTGAAGGTTTCTCCAGGTTGTGACCGTTCAGTCACGTTTTCACTCTCATGGGACTGTCCTGAAGTACGGTTCAATGAAAAGACTTACCACAGGTGTGTGAGTGTGGTAAAAAGGTGTGTGAGTGTGACCTATTGATTCAAAATTCCATGTATTATACATATAGTTTCATGTTCATCCTAATGTAAATCCTTATACTTTGCAGAAAATACACAAGATCCTATAATGTAAATCCTGATCGTGGTCTCAGGTATGTCCCATTTCGGGTCGGGTTATCCGACTCTACCCGTACAAAAGCTTAGCACTTCTTTTTGTATGGGTTTTTTCTTCTGTGCAGTTGCTCGTTTCAGACACCTGAAGCGTGGAATATGAATGATGAATATAGGTCTTTGTGTTATATGCGACCTCTTGCTATATGGGCAATACAATGGGCATTGACACGAACACAAACTTTTGGAGAAGAGAAGCAAAAGTTAAAGGTAGGAGATGAAGAAGAAAGTGATTTGTTGTTAAGACAACACCAAGGGTTCAAAGATGTGGCTCGTCATGTGGAAATAGCAGAGAGCACTGAATTTAGATGCTGTCTCCAAGACACGTACGAGGCCGTCCTCAATATACTCCACTCTTAGCTTAGAGGCCTCGAATTGTTTTTACACCATATGTTATTGTTTTGTGTATCATCCAACGTTTAAGAAGGCTCTGGAGCCTAACTTATAACTTTTCGATATTCATACCAAAAACCCATATAGCTTATGAGATTCTCAAGATCAAACAAATACTAAAAACGTTTAACAATTGGGCTTTTCAACCTCTGGACATACATACATAAATGGCTACAGAAGTCACTCCGCGTGTCTCCCATGGCGCAGGGACAAGACACATAAAAGAGAATTCATAGGATGGTAAACTAATGCATATGTACGACATAAAACACACATGTATCTCTATTATTTTGGTACATAACATTTATAAGACATTACTTGATTGATTCTCCATTGCGTATAAGTATTGTAGTAGAAATCGGCTTCTCATCTAAGGCTCAAAACTGGCCATGCCCCAGGAGATGGCAGAACAGGGCGGATCACAGGAACCCTTCTTACCTCTGTGAACACTTCATTGAGTCGTGCTGCTTGACTCATAACCCGCGACACCTTCTGCACAGATCATAAACAACCCAAGACGTGATAATGATACAATATCAATTCCACCAAAGTAAAGAACATGCGAATGAGCTAAGGAAAATATCAGATACTCAACATCTTCGGTTCTTGATTAGAACAGATTCCAAAAGAATATTAGCTACAAAATCTATCCCTGAGTTAAGCTAGGACGGTGAAATCATTGAACAAAACCAAACGTGAAATTCTACAGCTCAAGTCAGACCAAGTTTACTTTGCATAGAGTAAAGCTGACTCCTCAAAACGAATCAATCTAGAGACTAGCTATAACCAACTTCAAGCAAAATGACAATGCAAAGTTTCAATCAATCAACTTCAGTGTCAATATAGTGTGTACCTTATCGTCGATTGCAACTTTAAGATGGAACCTTTGAGCTTTCTTTTTCATATTATAGAGTCTGCGTCCCAAGAGAACAAAACCCATCACAGCTGCAGCCAAAGACACAGACCAAACAGGACCAATCCTAAACGCATAGTACTTGACAAGCACAAATGGCATCTTCCACCACACAGTCTCTCTGCTTTTACTCTCATCACCAGATCTCACAGCAGAATCTACAGCCACAACTTCTTCAGTATTCCCTCCACTTTCCTCAATTGCTTCAGTAGATACAACTCCATCACAAACAATCTCCTCTTGATCATTCACATTCCCAGAATCTCCAGAAACCAGTTCTTCCTCCCCTGAATCAGACCAAGACTTGCTCGAATCCACAATAGGATCTTCTTCAACATCAGATTGGCTCTCAACGTGCCCTCCATCAGCAACTTCGAGATCGTCTGATTCTAACAAACGCACATCTTCACAGTGAGATACGACGGTTCCACCGTTTGATCCAGAAACAGCTTCGCTCTCATCGGCAGCTTCAAAATCACTCACCTTGACCTCACCATCACCAGAAATTCCAATTTTCGAATCATGTAAACCTAATTGATCGAAACCCAGATCACCCAGAACCTCTACCGTATCGTGCCTTCGGTTCGGAGATTCCGACCCGTAATCGACCGGGGAAGAATCATCCGATTCCAGGCTCCGATCAGTGGTCGCACCAGGTAAATTTAAGAGATTATCGGCGGAGAAATGATCAGAGAGAATCATACCGTCGTCGATTACACTCGAACTCTCTGATTTCTTATCCGATGCGATGACTGAATCAGACGATTCGGAGTCGGAGCCATGAACGAGCTCCCAATCGAGCAACTCAGCCTCCATGACGATCGAAGATTTGAGATTGGAATTTGAATAATCAGAGAAGAAACCCCCAAAATTTGCAGAAGAATAAAAAAAAAAAAGGATTTTTTCAGAGCGGTTTCTTCTTTATCCACTTGCTAGAGTCGAGCGAGTGGTTACGTGGAGATATCTAATTGGCTACGTGTCAATACATGCGTCTTTAAAGTATTCAACTAGATTGCACGGCATTAAAGTAAGGTAAGATGACAAAGTTTGGTATTTTTAGCTAGGATTAACGTCGGTAGAGGAGAGCACGCGAGTTCGAAACCCCAATTCAACAAAAATGAAGTCATTTACATGTGGCCAACAAAAAAGTGGTAATGCTGCTCCAGTATTGTGCATAGGTTCTGAAACGCTTTTGGAAGCATCCTTGATGAAATGAACTCATGCAAAGTACTGGATTATTAGGAAACTGTTTTTCAAGATTTTCTAAAACCCGAAAATACAATCGCATGGCCTGTGAATATAAAAGGACAATAAAACATGATTAAAAGATATCTAAAAATGATTCTCCTCTTCTATTTTCTGATGTTCACACTAAAAATCACCATTTTAATTTTGCAAAGCTTTGAAACGATTTCCAATGTGCTTTTCGTAACGATCATAACCTGTATAACCCTCCAAAAATGTGATCCTATCATCATTACTTTCATTGTAAACCAACATTTCTCGGGCAAACGAATCCTCTTTTAGTACTTTGATACAAGACCACCAAAAATCTGTCCATCTGGTTAGACCTTGAATTGATTGCAAGATTTCATATGCCTCTTTGTATGGTATGTTTTCCTCCCGACTCTGTGATACATCTTTCCCTCGATTACTTTCGTATGGAGTAGTAACACGCGACTACTGTTCTCTGTTTGACCGTTTTGATGGACCAATAGGCGACATTGGCAGAGACTCTGGTGAGATGGTTTGTGACTGTAGATGCACATCACTTGTAGGAATAATGTTTGAATCATCTGCAGCATTATCCATTGGCTCCCTCTCATCTTGTTTATGAGTTGAGTACATAGCTTCTTTACGGCCAAATATGCGCCTCATCAGCTTCATATGTGGGATTCCGTTTTCACGAATCTGTTTTGCATATTCTATTTCCTGAAAAAAAAATCAATCACAAAATATATATTACATAATAAGCATCAGTAACCATCAATTATTATAATTAACTAATTTAAAATTCTGAATGAAAAAAAAAATAATATATCTTTTCGCGGTCATCCCACCATTCAGAATCCATATCAATCAAACCAATGTTGTGGTCTGCTGAGACTCCAGTGAAATACACCAACCTCTTATACGATACATACTTATTTCTCAAAGTGTTATATTTACTCTTGAAAAATTCCCAAGGAAGACTTATACCAGTTTTTTCCAAAAATCCTTTACAAATACGTTCTCTTCCAACTTCTTTCGGCAACTTTTGCTTGTATCCTAATTTGGCCAATTCCATATCGAGAAGCTTCAAGTATATCCCAGTATGCTCATCTTCTTCCCAAACAATTTGTTTTCGTTTCTATAGTTTACGTCAATAAAACTAAATATTATAACTTGCAATGTTTAATGTTTATAGTATATCACTTGTAAAAGTTACCTTGCGACGAATAGTTCCCCCAACATCATCCTCGGCACCACCATCATTGACACCGCCATCATTAGACATCTTCATCAGAAGAAAAATAAAACAAATAATTAGTAATAACATAAGAAACTCTACACTAATATCTTCAAAAATATATAGTGAATCAAGATTTAAAAGTTTCTTGTGTCAGTAGAAAGAAAAAAGAAAAGCAGACCTAACTTTTTAATGGTGTTTGTGTTTGTCGACAATTAGCTAAAAGCATTCATATAAATAATATTGTGTAAGTAGTTTTTAAATAAAATAAAATCAACAATTAAGATTATAGGAACAACTTTGTTTGTATAATTCAAATGGAAACAAAAATGTTTACAAATAATATCTTTGACTAGTGACGTTATAAAAAATCTTTGACTAAGCTGATTTTCTCAACAACAAAAAATTGTGGAAAATTAGAATTATTTAAAATGTTTTATTAAAATAAAAATAAAAATAAAAACAAAACGTACGTTAATGATTAAAAATGCAAGACAAATATTTAACTCAGCCTCTAATATCATGATGTTGAGTTAAATTTTGATTTATCAATTTTACAAAGGACATCATAACTCAAAATTTTAATGCAACCATAAACATATTGTAACTCAAACTCTAATGCAAAAAAAAATTAAAGAATTCATGATTGGTAACATTTTTGAGTTTATATGCTCACAACTCAAACTAAACAGAGTGTTGATGGATCTTACAGGCAAGCCAGGGATGCTGAAGACAGAGTTTTGATCACGCTTAAGCTTGGGTCGAGGGCAGTAGAACTTATAATCTCTTGCAGAGACAGCTACTTCATTGCGGCCTGTTACTAGCTTAAACCTGTAGTGAAAGAAAATATCCGATTATAATTCACACACAGTTGATAAAAACATATAAAACTGATGATGAGTGGAAAGAGGAGGCATTTTCACCATTCAGCATCTTCAATGGGTACATTATCTGGCTTTTCGACAATATCCAAACCATATACCACCACAAACCGAATTCGTGTCTCTTCAGGTATTACCAATTCTGGAAATTTTTTCCTTGTTTCAGCTGCTGCAAGTTCTCTTCTCTTGTACATGCAAGTACCTGTAAATGATAAAAAAAAATAAGAGACAATCACATAACAAATCCTGGAAACTGGTCAAATTTTATCACTTTTTGCATAAAAAAAATCAGTGTGATATACAACAAATACCCTTCTTAGGAAACTTCTTAGATAATTCTCGATACAAGCCACCTGCTGCTTCAAGAGGTAACCCAATTTCGATTTCACCACGAAGTAAAGGCAGCACTGAATCGAACCTCGCATCTGCTTTATCGACTAAAGTCTCGTATAAATTTGCAATATACATCAGCGGCAATGCGAAACTCGGGTCACCTTCATATCGTAAATCATCCGATGTCCTCTTCAATTTATTATTGTCCTGTCCTCCTGAATCCGTTTCATTGCCACGCTTGTTCTCACAGACTTTAATCACATGTGGGCTAATAAAGTAATCCAATATGAATTGCAGATATTTCACTTGTGCTGATTCAAACGGTAAAACATCTAAAACAAAAATAAAAATAGGAAAACGATCATCAATCAAGAAACTCCGCGCAGTAAAAAGATATCAATTTGTGTGTGTCAATCCTTATTACCGCGACGTAGCTTATCCGCCAACAATAGCTTATCATGGCGGTTATTGAATGATTCCTGCATGCGGTCCTGAAAAGAGACAAAAGCCAAAGACACTGATAGCAGTCAACACGCTATTTCGAGCTAAGATACCCATAAACCATTGATTCGTGCATACAGTACTGAAACAGACAAAGCCAATGATAACTCTCGTGGCCACGCACTAGAATTTTAAGCATAAACATGTGAAACCCTTAACTTCAATTCAATTCTCAGAAACTAATTCGAGCCAAGATACCCATAAACCCTAAGATTGAAAACTGATTCGTGCATACAGTACTGAAAGAGACAAAGCCAGTGATAACTCTCGTGGCCACACACTAGAATTTTCAGCCTAAACATGTGAAACCCTTAACTACAATTCAACTCTCAGAAACTAATTCGAGCCAAGATACCCATAAACCCTAAAAACTGAGACAAATTTGAGAATTTTTACACACCGGAGAAGGGGAATCGCCGTCGTTGTCCAAGCTATGGCCGCCACGGGAACCTCCGAAGGCGTCGATATCTCTCCGCGGACCATCAACGGAGCTGAGAGCGCCGAAAATAGAGCTAGCGAAGGAGTGAAGAGCCAATTCCACATCGTCCATCTTTTCCTCAAACAATCGAAAACCCAAACTGGCCAAAAACACATACAAATTCCAAAATTAGCATTGATTTGGTAACAATTAACCATTTTCGATCACAGATTCAACTCCAGAAGTTGCAGAATCATCTGGAAAATCGCATCATCAGAGCTTTGAGTTTCCTCAGACCGATCTCGTTGCTCTCTACCGGTGTTTATGTGAGAGAGAGATTTCCGGCGATACAAACCGTGAGCAAAGAGAGAATCCGAACCAGAATCCGTACCTGAACTTTTTTTCACGCCAGAAGAGATCTCCGAACCTGGCTCCAGACTCCACACCTGTTACCGAGTCATTTGCCCGAAATTAATAAGGAACTCTTTTAGTCACATAAAATAAAAGTTGAAAATTATTGTATTTGAAATTACCGAGGCTAAAGATTTATTTAGACGCCTAAACATGAAATTATCTTATTATCTAAAATAGGACGGGTTAAATGATCGTGATAAGTGTCAAGTTAATCGATTAGATTTTAACATATGTTAAAAAAATTCAACCAATTAAATTTTAACATAATGTTTATATAAATCTAAAAATTAGTTTTAAAACAAAAATGGAAAATAAATTTCCTTTCAAAATTAATTTTAAAACAAAAAATAAAATAAAAACAAGTTTTCTTTCAATTTAAGAAAAGGAAAAAAAAAGTAAATTAGATTAATTATGATATATTTCAATTAAAAAAAGGTCTTATTATATAAAGTAAGATGCGTCAAAATTGTTAATTAACATGATCGTGACACGTGTCAAGTTAATCGATTAGATTTTGAAACGTGTTAAAAAATTCAACTAAATAGATTTTAACATATTGTTTATATAAATCTAAAAATTAGTTTTAAAATAAAAATGGAAAAGAAGTTTCCTTTCCATTTAAGAAAAAGAAAATAAAAATAAAAAGAAAATTAGATTAATTAGAAATTAAAACAAAAGTTAATGAGAAGATCGTTAACATATTCGAAGTACTCGAATTGCATATCCAAGTTTTTAACGCAGGAGAAAAGAAAAAAATAGTTGATAAAGTGTGTGAGCTATATGAAAAGTATGGTTAATGTTGCTTAGGACCGCAACATGTTCTTTGTTTTGAATATTTAATTAAAAATAAATAAGAGTTAAAATAAATAAATAACTCTTAGATTTAGATTTTTTGTTTTTCATATATATTTTCCAGATTTTGTTTTACATTTTTTTATAAATTATTTTAACGGGTTTTAAATTTTATTATTATAAACTTGTGTATACGCGAATCTTAATATATATTTTAATTATGAAAAAGTAGGATAAATAATTCGTTGAAATTTTGAATAAATAATTATATATAAGGCATTAAAATTAAACATAATTAATATAAAATATTAAAACATATATATTTTGAAATATTAATAAAAATTTTATTTTATTTTATTCTTATAAATTATCCAATTTTATTTTCAATTTATTTTTACGAATTTAAAATATCTGATTAAAAACCCGCATATATGCGTATCCTATTTTAGTTTAATTATAAAGTTGGTTGATTTTTTACACCCATGTACTCTTTTGCTCGTATTGAAATATTTTTCATTATTTTAATAATTAATTTTTTTTTTTTAAACAGATTTTATTTTATTAATTTTTTCACAATATGGAACGATTGAATGTATATCATCCGATTTTTCAATACTGGAACTTATTTTTATTCTGTTCATTTGACTCTTATTAGTAAAGATGAGAAATGGCGAAATCGCGTTTTGCATAAGTATTTTGTCAAACAAAAAAATCAGTGAAATGACGAAAAAACGTCAAAAAGTAAAACATGTATTTTTTTAAAAAAAAATACAAAGAAAAATTCATTAAGTAGAAAAGTATGTTTGAAATAGATTATATTTGTGGAAAGGTAAAATTTAATCAGTTTTTTACATTATTTAATTATATACACAAAAATAGGTATAATATTTTAAATAACTATAATTTTTTTGATTTTTTGTTAATTACAAATATTTATATAATCAATGAAGTTGTATGTATCTAATAATTTATATTTTTAGTTATGTATTACGTATATATTCAAAATTAGTAGTCAATAATTATAGTGAAAAACTAATTTTTAATAATATTTAATTTGTATCATTTTTTTAAATAATAAAAAAAAATATGTGTTATGAATGTATTAAAAAGTAAGTAAAATAATTGTTTACAATAAAAAACTAATATAATTTTTAAAATGTCATTTCTTTTTTGTAATATTAAGTATAATTTTAATTACTCTTTAAAATTTATAGATTTAATATTATTTTATGACATATCCTATAATATCTAAAAATATTATAGTAAAAACTTATTTTTAATTATTTATATTCTGCGAATCTATAAAATCTATTCAATCACAATTCCGCAAATAAGTGATTCCGCAGCTTTTTTTTTGTCGTTTCGCAATATTAGATTGTTACTAATCGGAGTCTTGGTTGTTTAATGGGTGTATTCACATCCCACCTTTTAGCCTTTCAGAAAACATCAAAGTTTTTTTCACCACTTGCTAAAAAAAAACCTTGACAAAATCGTTGTTGTTCAACGAAACAATCCGCCCTTATCTCTACGAAATCAGCCCCTCCACTCACCAAATCAGCGTCGTCATGGTAATCATGTTATTGCTTGCATCCACAATTCAAACCTAATATCATCTTCATGCTCTTCCAAAACCTTTTTTCCTGCATTCTCATGTATGCCTTCAAGGCCATGTCAATGTCTCCTGATGCACCATAAGTGTATATTACCGCATTGTATGAAAAATGCCCAATCTGACAAGAGCTTTCTTACAATCAACATCTCATGAATGATGAAACAGTTCGCAGCATTCACGTAACTGCCCATCAGCAGGGTAGCAAGCCATTACCTGGTTGAACGAAGTCGTTTAGTAGACCAGTTCTCAAGGGAGGGGACTTCTCCTGCCTGGTTTACGGCTCGGCGTATCTGTTTCTATGCTTGGATGGCCGTATTCTCTATTTTTTAGGACCTGGCCTTTCTCATCTCGCCAACCCTTCCCGCTGGGTTATTCCGGGTGGAAACGACTCTCCTCTCCGGGTCCTTAAGAATTCTTTCGTGAGCCCGACGGGTTGGCCGTTGGCTTGCTTCATGCGTTGGACACCAGATTTTTCGCTTCTCGGCCCTTTTCGATTTTGAACGTCCGGATGTCGAGCCATCTTTCCTCATATCGTCTCTTGAGACTTTTCCGGAGGGTCTTCATGCGGCCCAAGCCACGTCCGACTTAATCATGGTTGGTGGACGACATCCCGGAGACCGCGCCGTATTTTACTTCAGGCACATCGCTGAAGCTTTTGTGTTATGTCAAGCACTAGTCTTCTCCTCTCCTTCTAGCATCAACTGTTCGGGAATATTTTATGGGATGCAAATGGGGGTGTGTTCTCTGGGGTGATTGCATTTTGTGTGCCGGGTTAATTCTCTGTGAGGATGAGTAGTACTCGAGCTGGTGTTGAGCCAGGTCTCTGGTCCTGAAACCACTAGTAGATGGGTTAGACAATCCTCGGAAGGAACGAGAAAAGAAAAACCCGAAGGTTCTCTGCGTCTAAGTCAGGTGTGCACAATTGGGAATAAGTACTCGAGAAGATGAGTTTGTGTGGTTCGGTGTAAATCATTTCTTGAGATCTTGATGCCCAAGTTTGTTTATTTAATGGTGGGACGCATAGGCCTATATTCGGTGTGAGAGAGGGTGAACAAATTCTCACAGTGATTAAGTGGCGAGAAAATTACTGACCTCACGAGACCTCATGGGGCATGGTCATAAAAGACATGCCCTCATGAGACCCATTCAGCATTATGTTGTCGGCTATTATAATGTTTATGGTATTTTTCGGCGTCTCCGGGTGCCTTTCTGGCCTTCTCCCTGGAGCCCCCTTCCCTTCTTTGGTCTTATTCATCTTTTATGTATATACTTCTAGCGCGTCTTCCTATTGGTTCTGTCAATTACGTCATCCTGTCACATCTCCTTTAGAACTTATAAAGATTTCGACCGCCGGATCTTTCTTTTACCTTTGATGTCCATCCCATCAGTCGTGATGCTTGTGAGGGGTTTGCAGGTAGGTGCATTGTTTGGCAGGCCATCTTGTTAACGTGACATATCAATCCTGTCACGATAAAACCAGTCCCAACAGTAACAAATGTTAGACGATCATATTTGTTGTTACAAAATAATAAAAAATACACAAATTTGAAGTAGATGAAAAGAAAAATTTGCGCATTACGCGTGGATGTTCTCTAGTTGATTTAATTTTTCTTGCCATCCTAGAAAATTTTAACAAAATGAAATAGAATAACAAATCCAAGAGAAGTACTCATAATCCAGCATATTGAGTACACACACAAAAAAAGATTTGACTTGAGGTTTTCAAAATATTATGTGACCGTCCAGGGTACTGCTCACTCTCTAGTGTTGCTGCCCATTGGAATGAACACATTCCTATCGGACTTTTGTTGTTCTTTGGAGGACCTGAATATCACATTTAAACTTTTGTACTTTTGTACCACGGATCAACAAACCAGGATCCCCACCCCACGCCTAACAGAATGCGGTAGGAGAATATTTCAAAGATCTAGTAGGACCTTTGGACCCCTTTTTTGTTTTAATCCTAATTCGGTTAAAGAAATGTTTCTCAATCGGAGTGATCAAATTTTATCGAGGTTTATTTTTTAAGTTTTTAAAATTATAGAGAAATTCGCAAGTTTTAAATAATAGAGAAACTATTGTTTTGCAAAACAATTCGAATTGGTCAGGCAGGCATTTACAAATTAGGAAATTAAAATCCAAACTAGTGTTTTTCTGCAAACATCAAACACGTATCAGTCATTGACACACATTTCAGTAATTGAGTTAACGACCAAAAACTGAAAAACAGACAAAATAGTTTTTAAGAAGCAAAACCCACAATAATACAACCTAACAATTTATTCATCTTCTCATACCCAATCACATAACACAAACAGACAAAATAGTTTTCAAGAAGCAAAACCCACAATAACACAACCCAACAATTTATTCATCTTCTCATACCCAATCACAATAACACAAACAGACAAAATAGTTTTCAAGAAGTAAAATGTTGTGAGTATACCAGCAAGCCCAATTGTCATCTTCTTGCTTTTGTTGATATCACATTCACCGTTCTTAGGTAGCTGAGATGCTTGCACAACCGATATCTGGATTCTACCAATTGTTCTCTGGAATCAATTCCGTTTTTGAGCAGATCCCATGTAAGATACAATGTCTGAAACATAGATGTTCTTGAGCTGTAATCCCATGTAAGATACAATGTTTGGTTTTGAGCTAGGAGTTGCCTTGAAAATCTGGTAACTTTGATGTCACAGTGGTTTCCCCTGACTCAAGGCTATGGCCTGAGTACGCTCACCGGCTACTCGCAAATGACTTCACAAAACGATGGCACGGCCTTCTCCATGTAAACCATGAGTCAAACTTTGACAGCACCACAGTATTTCTCCTCAAATATGCCTTCCAATCAGCTGTGTATCCCATCTGGAGGGAACGCGATAGTAAGAGACATGGAGACGTCCCAACTTCTCCGCCTCAGCTTGTTAAGATCATCGACAAAAATATCAGAAACAGAATCAGCTCCATCCGTGCAACGGGAACCAATGCCTAGGACGATGGACTACTCTAATGGTTCGCATCAAGACCATGAAAGAGTCAAGGAAACCTCTTTTAACTTCCCCAACCTCTCGATATTAACTTCATTGTTATATTTTTTTTTAATTTCTAAAAAACAATCAAACTAAAGTCATTTTAAAAAGGTTTATTGGGTTTGAATAGATTAAACATTCAATTTTTTTTTTTTTAAAAGATGTTCTCTTGGATATACATGTGAACGCTATTAAATATCCATTTATGCCTAAACCCCACTAGAGAATTTAGAGCATCAGAACCTCATGTTGAGGTTCTTAAGCATTTTTTATTATTAAATATATTATTAATTTAAGTTAAGAGGTTCATTAGTTTTTTCTTAATTTTGAGTCATACATTGGAGAGAGACTATGGGGTTTTTGAAAAAAAAAATTTAAAACAAATTGTTTTAAATTTATAAAAAAGTGTGCTTGCATGTCCAAAAATATCCAGGTAGTGTATGGCGGTATTCTCTAAGCACTCGGAAGCTTGATACTTGCTATTTCCAATATCCCATGCGTTAGCCCGGTTTGATACAGCAGATGAAAGGGAAGAAACATGAACATCCATTTTTTTCTGTTAGCCTCGAGTTATTCCTGTATTTCCAGGAGGATATTTTCAATGGATACACATAAATGATTGAACAATCAGGAATGAGTATAACTAACAAAGAACATCAGGGTGCAACGGGAGAAACTGAATACTTTGGTATATAACTCATTTCTCATGACCGTTTGTTTTGCATCTACCCCATGCATCTATAGCACTACTAAATCAAAGCTATCCCTTTTTAGCAACCAAAACCTTATTAATATAGTCCACGTTTAAATGTCTCTACTTTCAAAAACCACATCTTAAGCTAACCATAGTCCTTAACAAATGATCCAGTACACATAGTCTAGATAGGTTTCATTAATGTTCTTGTTTAAAAAACTGAATTGGATGGGGCATTACATGCAGGAGCAGTTGAGTAAGAACAAGGTACCTGCACAATGGTCTCTGCAGTCCATGGTACCTTCCAACGAGTTCCAATGGCTTTCAACACTGCATATGCAGCCTGAAACCCGAAGAAACAAAGTGCATGTTTTAATTATCTCTATTCAGAGTTTAACTCAATTCTCATAGAAACTCAACAATTTACATATCAAAAGAAGGTTAGAATTGTTTTGAAGCAAACATGAGTAAACAAAAAACAGTGTATGATATAGATAAATACATAACAATTCAGTGCCAAAGAATAGATTCTGCTGCAGGCAAAAGCTTAGTGTCCAGGACCTAATATCAAAATTGGTTTGGAAGACTAAGACAAAGACAAAAAGGACTTGTACAAGCAACGAGTAAGTAGCAAGGGATATTTAACCTTTTGAAGAGTTGTCTTGCAATCTTTTTTATCTGAACATGGATACTCTTGATCTGATTTAACTACTTCCTCCGGCACGAATTGCTCCGGATTCTCGGGAGCAGAATCCTCAGTTCTAAAGCACAAAATCTTCAATTTCTGCAGAAAGTTTTAATACCATTGAAGATAAAAAGATTGATGATTCATCTGGAAAGCAGTAGTGACAAAATTTCATCACATCGCCACCCAAAATTTCCCTCAGGGGTTTCGTAATTGAACAAACAGAGAAACAAAATATGAAGCTTAGGTGCTTGGCGGACTTAGAAGGTGAAGTAGTGATAGGGGAAATCTGGGTGAGAGCAGGAGAGAAGACAGTTCGACACGGAACCCTGAACTTGGAACGCGAGCTGGAGGCCGCGTATGATTTTGAGGCGGAGACGGACGAAATATCCGTCGTCCTTGAGCTTCTCTACAACTTCCTCCTTGCTGATCTTCCTCGCCATCGCCATCTCCCACTATCCTTCTTTCCTGATTCCATCGTCGTCACCACTCGCTTAACGACATATCGCCGGTAGCCCTGGAATCTTCGATATGAACGAAGTCCTCGCCGGAGAAGAAGAAGAGAATGTTGATCGAAGCTAGAGAGAAAGAGAAAATTGATTTAAAAAAAAAAAATATTATCACCAATCATGTAATCACACATGTCTTTTAGAACCGCTTCTTGCGAGAAGAACCGATTCTCACCAAAACCTCGCCACATCAGTTTTTATTTAATTTTTTTTCTTTTCTTTTTCACTTGAGAACTCTTCAAAAGCTGTCCATTGTGGATTAAGACGCACTTTTTTGTTTCTCTAGAAATAATTCCTTGTTTGGGACAAAAACAGAGAATCAGCTCGAAAACAGAGCAAACCGAAGACAACAAATTATAAAGTTGGATATGACATATAAAACCAAGTTTGTAACATCGCGTACAAAGTTAATTTTGTTTGTTTCATTTCAACCAACACTTGGTTATTAGCAGGAGGTAAAGTTGGATAATCATTAACTCTAAAAAATTTAATCAAAAGACTTTGATAGTCTTTGATTAAAAAGGAGAAAGAAAAACAATTTAATCATATATAACATTCGTGAAATCACATGGGGATTATAAACTAGTAAACTAATCCAGTTTATAGGGATTATATTTTTTGAAAAACAATTTAAAAATAACAAAATTCAAGACGTAGGTAGTACATACTCACAACAACACTTACACAGTCTAAGAATGGGAAACTCAGCTCTTATTAAGACGATCGACTAGAACTCAAGATACTATGCCTGAGGGAGCTGGTCTGATGGATCTGCGTCTGCGTCACCTGGATGGTTAAGCTTCGGTAAACAGAAATACATAACAACGAAGAGCCAAACAAGCCATAGAGGAGCAACGGTGAGCGTGAAGATGGGGGAAATGAGTGAGACGAGCATGAGAAGTGCGAGAGCTCCAAAGAGATGACTGATGTGTCCAACGAAGTGACCCACCAGAGCTTGGTTTCTTTTGAGCTTCAGTACTTCTAGGACTCGGAGGACGGCGTAGATCAGAATGACTACGCAGAAGGAGACGATGGCGGCTCGACGATACTCAGCATTGGTCGAAGAAAAGGACTTGTCTGTGAACTGTAGCAAAGCGATGGCTCCGCCGTTGAAAACAACGATAAACGTGTGCACGGTGGAGGAATAGAGAGCTTGTTCATCCGTGTTTTCATCGCTGGGGTTAGAACTTGGACGATGTGTACTGGAGGACATAATGCTATTATCGGTGGTGGTTTTTTTCCTCTTCTTTTGGCCTCTCTAGTTTCATATATTTATAATGAAGAGGATTTGAAATTGGAGTGGGCATGTTGTTGGGTCTGGTTCGGATCTCTCCAGTTTTATTGGTCCAATATTCCAAAGGTTGAACTAGTCTCTGTTGAACGTTCAAAGTGTTCCTTTTTTCATTTTAACAAAAAATGTCCTTTTCAGAAAGTAAAACCTGCTATTTTATTGTATTAAAAAATTGATGTATTTTTTTATATTTTCATTATAAATATAAAATTTCGACTTCAATAGCATATGTGTGATACTCGGATTTTAGAGGAATTGGTTAGGAAACAAAACTACACTCTATCTCCAGCCTCCAGTTTTGGTTCGAATATATATATATATATTGTATGTAAACACTGCTGCATCCGTTTGGTTCGAATTCAGCACGTGGCTTCTCCAGCGAGCTTGGCCTAAGAGTGCATACAGTTTTTATTTTATTTAAATATTATTATATTCTATTTCTAAAACGGATTGTAAAGAGTTTTAATTACAATAGAATACTAATAAAAACTTATTTTTTAATTATGATATCACGGAGACTCCTCCAATCTCCATGATGAAATATAAGCTCATTTACTGTAAGAACGAACTCAAATAACAAGAATTTTGTGGGAGAAATATTAATAATAGCCGAAATTTGAAGGTTATAGAGAAATTAGGTCGTTATAATAAGAACGCCGACCTAATTGATAAATAGAGAATCGAAAGCTAAAATTTAAGAAGCTCAATGTTAGAATTGCCCTAGGTCTCGATTATAAAGTAGCATATCGTTTGAGCGTCGAGAGAAGGATCTCTATTTATCTTTTTTTTTTCTTCGAAATTTAAACATATCTTTAAATATTTTTTATTTTAAGGCGCCGATCTAGTCGACCTAATTGATAAATAGAGAATCGAAAGCTAAAATTTATTTTAAAACGCCGAAATTTGAAGATTATAGAGAAATTAGGTCGTTAGAATAAGAACGCCGACCTAATTGATAAATAGAAAATCAAAAGCTAAAATTTAAGAAGCTCAATGTTAGAATTGCACTAGGTCTCGATTATAAAGTAGCAGATCGTTTGAGCGTCGAGAGAAGGATTTCTATTTATCTTTTTTTTTTCTTCGAGATTTAAACATATCTTTAAATATTTTTTATTTTAAGGCGCCGATCTAGTCGGCGAGCGAGCTAGTGAACTTTTAAAATGAACCGATCTGAATTTATGAAAGGTTTTAAGAGAAGATGCTAAATACATCTCTAACATTTACATTTTTTTAAAAAAAAAAATTAATTTAAAAGACTACATGATGAGATATAGCTTGTATCCTAGAACTAAATTCCCTAACGAGAGATACCGAACGAGAAGAAGTGTATCCGAAGCATAATCAAATTGTCAAAAATTGTATCCGAGCAGAAGGACCGCGTGGGAAATATAGCTTTTGTGTCCGAAGCGAATGGGAATTTGTATCCGAACAAAAGTGCCGAACGAGAGGTACCGAAGCAAACACCGCACAAAATATACCACGAAATGTAATTCTATCGTAGCAGACTTTTGTGAAAGCTTGGTTTTTTCCTTTCATAAATTTTTAAGGGCCCCTTTTCTTGCTCTATTCAAATAACCTTTCTCTATGTGTTATATTACACAATATGCCATTGGGCATTCATTAAACTTCTAAAGATTCATTATGGATTATTTTATCATTAGCTTATACAATTAATTTTAATCTTTTAATTTTTTTATTTAATTTTCATATACTTATTACCAAAAATATTTATTTTTAAATATTGTCTATTTAGATTATTTTAATTTCAGTTTCCAAACACATTTAAATAATTTTATACTTGCCAAAAATAATTATTTCAAAAAATTTAATATTAAATCTTACAATTAAAATCTTAACAAAAAAAATAATTTGAAAATTAAGATTATAATAAACTAAAACACAAAAATTAAAAATAATTTTAAAATAATCATCATATACCTTTTATTGGTTGTATTATATAATTTTATAATATAACTTAATTTTTAAATTTTATAAAAAAATTATAAAACATGAAAATTCTAATCTAAGTTTTTGATTTTGTTTATATTAAACTATAGTATATATCTTATTATATAAAGTAGGATGCGTCAAAGTTAGTTTTTAACATGATCGTGACACGTGTTAAGTTAATCGATAAGATTTTGACACGTGTTAAAAACATTCAACCAATTAGATTTTAACATAATGTTTACAAATCGATTAATAATACAAAAAGGAAAAAAAATCAGAAAAGTAAATAAAAAAATTAAGAAAAGGAAAATATAAAGTAGAATGCGTCAAAGTTAATTTTTAACATGACCGTGACACGTGTTAAGTTAATCGATAAGATTTTGACACGTGTTAAAAACATTCAACAAATTAGATTTTAACATAGGGGGTGATTGGTAAATAGGCTGTGGAGGCTGTAGAGGCTTTAATTAGTTTTAAAGTTTTAAAAGTCAGTTTTTTTTTCAATCAGACTTTATGCTTCTTACAGTCATAAAAGCCTCCTTAAAAATCTCACAGCCAAAATAACTGTTTTTACTTTTATTTTCGTTTGTTTTTTTCAAAGCCAATAAAAAAAGATTTTTATTTTTTTTAAAGTCACAGTCATTATTTAAAAGTCAAATTTTTAACAGCCAATTTTAATTTTTAAAGTCACAGTCACAGCCTCATCCAATCATCCCCATAATGTTTACAAATCGATTAATAATACAAAAAGGAAAAAAAATTAGAAAAGTAAATAAGAAAATTAAGAAAAAGAAAATAAGTTTTTTATGTTTTTTATTTAAATTAAGGAAATTGTATGATCAATTACTAATAATTAAAGGAAAATCAAAAAATTAGTATTAAAAATAGAAAAGAAAAATAAATCAGAAAAGTAAATAAGAAAATTAAGAAAAGGAAAATAAGTTTTTTTATGTTTTTTATGTTTTTATTTAAATTAAGGAAATTATATGATCAATTACTAATAATAAAAGAAAAATCAAAAAATTAGTATTAAAAATAGAAAAGAAAAATAAGTTTCTTTTTCGATTACTAATAACAAAAGAAAAATAAAAAATCGAAAAGGTAAATAAGAAAATTAAGAGAAAGAAAAATAAGTTTCGTTTATGTTTTTCATTTAAATTAAGGAAATTGTATGATCAATTACTAATACTAAAAAGAAAATAAAAAAAAAATCAAAAAGGTAAATAATAAGTTTCTTTTATGTTATTCATTTAAGTTTTTTTATATGTTTTTCATTGTTAAAAAAGATTTAACCATTTTGGTTATCCGTTTGGTTAGGTACGGTTTAAAATAATAAAAACGTCAAACTTATCCATTTAGATTATAAAAATAAAATAAAACTAATTAGGATATATTTCAATTTAAGAAAAAGAAAATAAAAAAGATATATTTCAATTTAAGAAAAAGAAAAAAAATAGATTAACTAGGATATATTTCAATTAAAAAATAGAAATTTGAGATGATCATTAGCATTAGACGATGATGTACTCAATGATAGCAAGAATCATGTAGATAAACTTTTGATGCGAGTCTTGAGAAACATAACTTTTATAGAAAGCATAGAGAACATATACGGGAGAAACAAAAAATAATTAAAAAGAAAAAGTAAATTAGTTTAAGTAGGATATATTTCAGTTAAAAAAAAAAATTTAGATGCTAATGATATGACATTAAGCGATTATGAGATCAATGAGGAGGAGAATATCAAGAATCACGTAGATAGGCTTTTGATGCGAGTCTTAAGAAGCATAACTTCTCTAGAGAGCAGAAAGATCATATAAGAGAGATGAATGTGAAGAGAAAGGAAGACTTTATTTGCTTGAAGAGAGTTAACGGAAAGATCATTAACATACTCGAATGACTCAAATTAAATACACAAGATTTTAACGCAGCGGGAAAAAAAAAAAATAGTTGATAAAGTATGTGAACTATATGAGAAGTAGGGTTAATGTTGCTTAGGATCCGAAACAGATTCTGTGTTTTGAATCTTTTAATTAAAAATAAATGAAAATTAAAATAAATAAATAATTTTTAGGTTTCCATTTTGTGTTTTTCATATATTTTTATTAGTAGTGATCAGATTATACTTTCTATTTTCTTAAAAAATATTTTAACGGGTTTTAAATTTTTTTATTTTCTTAAATTTTGTTATTCATTTAAGTTTCTTTTGATTATTAATACGATAGAAAAATATTCGATTATTCGTTTTTCTTTATAAATTATTCGATTTTTTTTTTAATTTATTTTTACGGTTTTAAAATATTTTATTAAAAACCCGCATATATGCGGATCCTATTCTAGTATATATATATATATATATATATGTAGATATATTTACTTTTTATTGTTAATTATTTTCTTTAAAATTATATATAAAAAAAATTTCTCTTAACAACAAAAGCTCAAAAAACAGAGCGTCAAGCCAAACATTTGTGCTAAAAAATACAGAGCATCAAGCCAAACAAGTAAAACAAAAATAAAGAAACAGAGTACACATCTACACATCGATAGCTGTCTGAGACTACGCTTGCAACCCTCTCGGCTCCCCTTGAGCGACATATGACTGGAGCCTTTTATCTGAGACTACGCTTTTAGCAATTTCGTATGCTACTTTAAAATTATAAAACTATCAACCATATATTTAAACAATTATATCTTAGATTAACCAAATAGCAGTGGGATGTTTAAAGCCGACCATGATATAATACCATTATTAAAAGATTCCAACCAGATACAACGTTCAAATATCCTTTGCATATCCCATATAGAATTGCACGTAGTGGACTATCATATCATTAATACCATTATTACAAAGACTTATAACTCTTGGGTTTATTATACGCCACCATTTAAGCTTCGTCCTTCACGTTATGAGCAATGAACGGCATCAGGAAGGTCATTTAGAACCTAAGCAGATGTAATGTAAAAATGCTCTCCTTTAGCTTCTTACTCACCAAAGACAAGCTTTGTGCAGCCAGTTACATGTAAAAAATTAGTGGGTTTTGTTTTGTATAATTTACCTGGTAAAGATGCCATGAAGCATAAGCATCGGTTGCTGCGTATTGTAACTGCTTCTTTGACAGAGGATAGGCCTCCCAGTTTCCGAGCCTGATGCTGTTTGGCTTCAATAGCTGCAAAGTAACAGATTGTTACTAACCGTCAAGCTTTTAAAAGAAATAGAACTAAGATTCCGAAACGACAAAAACAGAAGAGCATAACTAATTGTTATCCTAAAGCAAAAATTTTTTTATATATATTTTATGCCAATTTGCAAGATAAAGGCCTGAACCATGTACACAAAAGAATGACTCAATCACTACGTGTAATAAATTTAACTTTTTGATGCCTTAAATTTTGTACACTACAACAACATATACAAAAGGGGAAATTGAAAAAAAAGAACACTTTCACTATGAGTTTGTGAAATTATACCTTTTAATCTTTTGTCCATATTTTGACTGAATTAGCTTTAACCAATTAACTAAAATATTTTAAAATATATATTTTAAGAACAAAAAAAATATAGAAAACTCAAAAACACCATAGTAAAAAATTCCTAACATTTAGTTTTTCATAAAAACATTAAAAATAAATATTTTTGTTCTGTTCTATAAATTTTAGAATACGTCTTCTAAACTTTAAATCTTTTATGAAGTTTAGAATACATATTCTACACTTTGTACATGTTCTACGAAGTTTAGAATACATATTCTTCATTTTGTACATGTTCTACAAAGTTTAGAATATGCATTCTACAAAATTTAAAATTTTGTGTTTCATAAATAGAAATAAAAATCTCATAAAAATCTCTAAAAGTTATAAATGGAAAAAAGATATTTTTATTATATATTTTTGCAAAACATATAGCAAAATAAATGTTTAGCTTAAAACCAATATCAAATTTGTTTTTTTTGATGAACATATTTTTTTATATGTTTTTCGTTTTTAATTTATTTTTCACTTTCAAATAAGCCTTGTTAATGAAAAAAATACTACAAAACATAATCTTATTATATAAAGTAGGATGCGTCAAAGTTGCTAATTAACATGATCGTGACACATGTCAAGTTAATCGATAAGATTTCGACACGTGTTTTGATTAAAATATATTATAAATAAAAAATATATCAATCCTAAAAGAAAAAGGAAAATACTACTATTTTAAAAAAGAAAAAGGAAACTAATACTAATTTTAAAAGAGAAATACATAAAATAATCTTAAAAGAAAAAGGAAAATACTACTATTTTAACAAAGAAAAAAACGTAAATTAGATTAACTAAAATATATTTGAATTAAAAAAAAAATCTAGATGCTAATGATATGTCATTAGACAATGATGAACTCAATAAGGAGGACAAATTAAATTAAAGACAAAATAGAAATTAGATTAACTAGGATATATTTCAATTAAAAAAAATTATAGATCCTAATGATATGGCATTAGACGATGATAAGCTCAATGAGGAGGAGGAAAGAAAATTCTAGATGCTAATGATATGACGTTAGACGATGATAAGCTCAATGAGGAGAAGGATATCAAGAATCATGTATAGAGGCTTTTTGATGTGAGTCTTAAGAAGCACAACTTCTCTAGAGAGCAGAGAGATCATTTAAGAGAGATGAAATGTGAAGAGAAAGAAAGACTTTATTTGCTTGAAGAGAGTTAATGAGGAGATCGTTAACATAGTCGAAGTAGTCGAATTGCATACCCAAGTTTTTAACGCAGCGGAACAGAAAAAGATAGTTGATAGTGTGTGAACTATATGAGAAGTAGGGTTAATGTTGCTTAGAACCCGCAACAGATTATGTGTTTTGAACATTTTAATTAAAAATAAATGAGAATTAAAATAAATAAATAATTCTTAAGTTTCTATTTTGTGTTTTCACATATTTGTTTCCCAGATTTTGCTTTTTATTTTCTTTAAAAAAATTATTTTAACGGGTTTTATATTTTGTTATTATAAATTCGCATATACGCGGATCCTAATCTAGATTTTAATTATTATAAATCTAATTATGATAAAAGTAGGATAATTAATATGTCAAACTTTTAGAATATATATATATATATATATAAATAGATAAAGCATTAGAAATAAACCTAATTAGTATTAAAACATATATATTTGAAAATAAGTTGGATGCGTCAAAGTTGCTAATTTGCTAATTAACATGATCACGACACATGTCAATTTAATCGATCGAATTTTGACATGTGTCATCTTATTATATATCTAAAAAAGGAAAATAAAACAAAAGTATCTATTTCAATTTAAGAAAAGTAAAATAAAAAGTACATATTTCAATTTAAGAAAAGGATAATATGAAATAAAGTAAATAAGATTGCTAATTAACTTGATCGCGACACGTGGCGCTTCATTCGATTCAGATTCTGACACGTGTTCGGATAAAATATTAGAATTTATATTAACTATGAAAATGATCTATTAGAATTTAAGGAAAAAAAAGTAAATAAGATTAACTATGATATATTTCAATATTCTGGCACGTGTGCCGTTAAAATAATATAATTTATATTAATTATGAAAAGGATCTATTAAAATTTAAGAAAAGGAAAAAAAAGTAAATAAGATTAACTATGATATAGAGAGTAGAGAGATCATATACGGGAGATGACTATGAAGAGAAAAAAAGATTTTGTTTGCTTGGAGAGAGTTAATGGGAAGATCGTTAATATACTCGAATGACTCGAATTGCATACCCAAGTTTTTAATGAAGCAGAATAGAAAAAGATAGTTGATAAAGTGTGTGAACTACAAAAGAAGTAGGGTTAATGTTGCTTAGATCCGCAAAAGATTATGTGTTTTGAATATTTTAATTGAAAATATATGAGAATTAAAATAAATAAACAACTCTTATATTTTGATTTTGTGTTTTTAATATATATTTTTTTTAAGTAGTGATCGGATTTTGTTTTCTATTTTATTAAAAAATTATTTTAACGGGTTTAAAATTTTGTTATTACAAATCTGCGTAAACGCGGGTCCTAATCTAGTTCTATATATATTTTGACTTAAAAGAACTTAGTAGTGGATAATCAAAATAAAATAAATAATTTTTAAGATATTTTTTAGTTTTGTTTTGAGAAGATAGATTATAATGTTAGATGTATAGTTTGATCTTTTGGAGTATATACTAATTGTATATGTTGTTTTTGTAAATTATACAAAATTTAAATAAATCCATAAAAATAAAATTTTATAAAACATCAAACAAAACCATTAGTCTTATCATAATATTACAAGTAGAAGAATGAGAGAAATAAAAATAAACTTTTATCTAAAATTTTTATATGAATTAGAAGTTTGTTATTATTAATGAGAAAAAATCATTATTTGAAAATTTCTATATAAATTAGAAGTTTGTCAATTAACACAAAACTAAATTATTATTTATATATATTTTAATTAAATTTTCTATTGAAATATTAAGGGCAAATTAGGATTAACATTAATCTAAGGTATAGTTCTTCAATGTTTTGAGCCAAATGTATAGTTTTCCAAACCTATAGTAAAAGTGTCCTTTTATTTCAATTTTCCCTACAAAAAATTTGATGCCTTAAATTCTTATCAAACTTTTGGCGCCTCAAACCCTTGCTTCTTGGGGTTTAGCCCAGGGCCGGCCATGCAGAAGAGTATTGTTCCAGTTCTCACTATCATTCTCAAATTTGAAATCAAGCTTTGAAATCAAGCCGACGAGTTCGATAACAACAAATACCTCTTTGCAAACAAGTGTCTTAGTTAGCGAGGCAAGACCCCCTTTCCTCGAATCTCCACCATGGTCTTGGAAAAGCTTCACAGAGTCACCGTCAATCCCAACACCTACCTATATATACATATCAAAACTATGTTAAAAGTGAGCATATATCCATGGCGTGTAATACAAGAAATTTGACTTCAAAATATTAAACAAACCTTTACAAGTGTTGAATCCTCAATAAGATGTTTAAGTCTTTGTGGGATACCAGAGTGGATAATGTGCATAACATCACAATAATCATTATCTACACATATCTGGACCACTGCAGCCTTCCCTGGAAGAACACCTAATCGACCCAAAATATTGTCATCAAAATCTTAATTTAGACAATAAAACATATGCATCCATCGAGATAAAAATGCACCAGCAGAGGCATTTAATTGCAAATTGCATACTTAGAAACTATAACCAAAACAGATGAAACTTGCAAACAGACAAAAAGAAAACGATGCAAAAACCTTTCGCAAAACTTGGTCTCCACTCAATATCAAAGCCAACAATAGCTCTTCCAGATTCATCTCTCTTGGTTTCGAGATTTTTTAGAAGCTGCATTGCTCGCATATCAACCTCACTAGCAGTCTTGCTATAAAAAATTCTACCACCAAACCTCATCGCTGGAAATTTCGAAGATTTTTCTGCAATAGTAAAAAAAAAGGATTAGTTGCTTAAAACCTCACCTTGAATAACAACATTGTAGGGAAAGAAACCCTAAATATAAAAATAAACAAACTGATAACAGATCACAGAAGTTTCTAAGCAACAAGACATGGAAATTCGAAATCAATAGATAAAGATCCTTCTAGAGGTAGTGATGAATAAAAGAGGACCTCTCTGATTTGCGATTTTGACTTTATTTAACTTACCTCCGCAAGAAGTAGGGGAAAAGATGGAACGGGGCAAATGGTGGCCGGCATGACTGGAAGAAGAAGAGGAAATGGCGGTAGAGTAAAGCTGCTCCTCTGTAAAAGCATCTTCGTCGTTCCAACTTAACGACAATTTTCTTTTTTTAGGGCAAGTGAAACCTGTCTCTGATACCATGTAATGAATTGAATGAATGGAAAAGTGTAGTTTGTATTGATGTACAATGCAAGGTATTTATACAAAGATGTAGATCCTAAACTTAAGGAAATATGCTAAAATAGATTACATCAAATATGTTATATGTCTCTAAATATATGCGTCTCTTATAGATCTTGGGCCTCTTGGAATTTTCTGTTTAAAAAAATATATATTTTACAATAAAGATTTTGGGTGACTTTCTTGTGCAACTTTCCAAAACATTTATTAATGTACTTTGACCGTGCATGGATGTTCCCGGTACATGACAGGAAATCAAGATTCTCTGGACACTTATTCACTAGCTACTTTCCGAGATGGAGGTCAAAGAAAGGTTCTAGGATTTGGAAGCAGTGAGAAATAAGATCAACTTCAACTAATTTATGTGTACTATGTCGAAGAATTAAAACACAATCTAATACTCCCTCTGTTTTAATTTAATTGTCATTTGGAGAAAATGTATCTGGATGTATTAAACTCAAAACACATCCAGATACATCCAATTATAGTGCAGATACGTTTTTCAGAACGACAATTAAATGAAAACAGAGGGAGTACTATGTATCAGCCATTTGTGAGATGACGGACTGAAGGCTAGTTTCACACGTATTGATTACCAAGTTGTGGATGAAAATAGGAATATTTGGAATAAGTGATGGGTATCAGGTTTTAATCTAAAATATTTTTACACATTAAACACATTATTACTTAGGGGTTGAATCCCCCCGTTAGAAGGTTAGGATTTAAGATGAGTACCCACACAAATGTGTGTGTGGGGGGGGGGGGGGGGTTCTTTTTAATACCTTGTCTAATATTTAAAATTTAAAAGTAGTTTTTTTTAAGTTCATTTTCAACTTTATTTTTTGGATAGTTATTATATGTAGAGAAAAAATTGTTTGTTTTCTTAGAGTGATCTTGTTTTAGTTAGTTTTTCTATTGACTTTTTGTCTTCAATGAAACTTATCACACAATTACACTACTAAAAACAATTAAGTTCTTCGGTTAGAACTATAACCTGGTAATCTAGAGCATCGTAAACAAATCTAGATAAAAGAATCCACAAATACTATATAGTATACTAAATATTATGATTTAGAACTCAATACGCATATTCTCTAAATAAATATATAAACTTATTATAACCAATTTTTCTATTCTCATTGAGACGTTCACAATTTCTTTTGAAATTAAAAGCTTAAGTAAACGAATATTTCAACCATATACCAACCAAATAAAAAACTAAAAATCAGTTCTATAATAACATAATACACAATAATTTGTATATAGCATGAAGATACACAATAATTTATAAGATACAAGAACAAATCATTAGTGTAGCTTATTTTTATGTAAAACTTACTTAAGTATACTAATTAATTTTTGTTAGTTTTTTTAACATACCAATCTATAATACCATAATACACAGTAATTTGTATATAACATAAAGATACACAATAATTGTGAGGTAAAAGACTAACCATTAGCGAATCTCATTTTAAAGTAAAACTTACTCAAGTATACTAAATTAATATATGTTAGTTTTCTTTAACCAACCTATCAACAAATATTCAACTTAAAAAATAAAAAAATAGGAGGTATCAAAAATAAAAGTCAAAAAGCTCTTGATATATAAATCAAAGAATGGGAGAAATAAACATGTAAACAAAAGATTTATTTAGCTTTAATTTAAATTTGACCACAAAAAATAGCTTTAATTGAGTTTTGAACTTTAATTGAGTTTTATATTTTTTTTTTAAATAATAAATAAATTAGATGATATGTCATGGAGAGGGGGTGCTTAGGTGTCAATCCCTTGTGAGGGACACTCAACTTTTATATAATAGATTTTTTTTGGTAATATTTTTAAATCCAAATGATTGAATTTAGGCTTTCAAAAATCTCAATCGAGCAGGAATTAGGGATTACCGTTTTGTTTAATAGTAAATCACACGAGAATTAAATGGTGTTTAATCGAATAAAATACTCGTGAGAGCTCTTAAAGCTTTTAGATGCTCAAATGACTATTTCAAACTTTAAAATAACATGCAAAAATGCATCTTATAAGTGGCAAACGGTGGTACTCTTTAGCCCCTTCCGCCTCGTTTCACCTATATTTGAGTTTATTCTCCCTACGGAGTCTCAACCTTCTATCACTCTAAGCTCCGACCATCCAGAGCTTCCAGTCCTACTCCTCGCCGGTGAAAGGACATTGAGACAATGTGTTCCCGTCGATTTCACTCTCATCTTAGCCTGGTGTTATAAAATTTTGGGTCTAGCCCATAGCCTTCATGTAGCGAGCCCTTTGCATAATCTTCAGCCATCAAAAAAGCTCGGTTACGTTTTATTACTCTCCTCCTTTGTGGAGAGATTAATTTCAACAATCTTCTCCTCCATAGAGTGTGTTTGCAAAAGCTCAGCCTTTATGGCATTTCGAGCCCAAAGTGTCGTTTGCTTGCCTTCAATGGCAGAAGAATGGATAATCGATTTGATCTCAATCGATTTTGAAGTTCTTTTGAAGAAGCTTCCGGTTTCTATCTCTGATTTAAACCGCATAACCTATTTTTTTATTGCTTTGCAGTTTAATTTTGTTTCAAGTACTTATTTTTTGGCAAAAAACGATTTGCTTGTATGTGATGTAGTTCAAGTTTAAATTATATTATAAAACGAGGTTGACCAAACAAAAAGAAGGTATATCAATTACTATGTTTTATTAAAGTGGTTTTAGTTAGTAAGATGCAAAATTATTTTGATGATGTTTTTTTTAAATGCTGATATAAATTATAAAAATAATTACAAAGATAATTTTATAACAGATGTTTCAAAAGGATTCACGATCATGATGAACGAATGTATTTGTATTATATTGAAGTGTTTTTTTTTATAACTTGCTTACATTAATGGATGAATTTATTGTATAACCATAAAAAGATTAAGATTTATAAATTAACCAAAATGTTTAGAGAGAATTAGGAAAAGATAAAGAAATAAAAAGAGGAAAATTGGTTAGTTTTTATATTATATAGTTTTTTTCTATTGAACCAAATTTCCCTACATTAATTTGCAAAAGTCTCGTATCTTTTCGTGTATTATTAATGATTTTTGTTTTTTTGTTAACAAGTAGATTAATGGAGATTAATAATGAAAAAGAAATTGAGATTCCAAAACCGAAAAGAAAATCTGTATCCCAAACCGAAGAAATTTTGATTACCATATCCCAAACTGAAATTTTGAATCCCGAATCGAAGAAAAAGAAATGAAAAAAACCCCAATTAGGTTTTCTCAAAGAAAAGAGAAAGAAATTAAAAAATCTCAATTAGTCTTAGATCTTCCTCCTCCGATCTGTTCTCCACCGCCGCGCCGTCTTTCTTCTTCTTCCACCCGCACAGACGCTGTCTCTTGTTCTCCACCATCACCGTCTTTCGTATTTGTGGTACCTCTTCTTCTCTTCTCTTTCGTTTTGTATGTCTCTTCCTCCATCCTACTTCACCTCTTTGTTTCATTCATATCTCTAAAACCAAACATCTTAAAAATGAATTTTTTTCTTCTCAGTTTGCTTCAACGGAGTAAGCCTTATCCCCATGGATCGATCTCTGAATCTACTCGATTTAGCCTTAGGGTTTGATCAGCAGCTACTTGATCCATCCCAAGTAGTACTGATCGAGGACTGTGTGGAGACTAGTGGTTCCTTTGTGCTTCACCAGCTGATGAAGCGTGTTCTCTCCCCTCATTCCTCCGACGCCCTTATCTTTCTCGCCTTTGCTCGCCCTTTCTCTCATTATGATCGAATCCTGCGTAAACTGGTAAAAGATTCGATCTTTGTGTCCATTTTCCATGGCTACAAGGATTCTCAGTGTCTTCTTACTCTTACCCTGTTCGTGTGTATTTTTATGGACAGGGATGCAATTTAGCCGCTCAAAAGACAAACAATCGATTGGTTTTCTTCGACATGCTCATGATGAAGTGCTCAGGTGAGACTATCAGGTAAAAAAATGTTGTTCTCTTCGTCATTTGATTCTTCATGATGGATTTTAAACTGTGGAAGTGATAAGTCTTTATAAGGAAGACAGAAGTAGTATTTGCCAATGCTTAATGTCACATTAGCTAAACTAGCAGTTAGTTTAGTCTTTGATAAAGCATACTTAGAGGGTTAGATAGACATATAGGGAGATATTGGATTTTGGATGTTTGGGAGTGCCTTGGTCTCTGTTTTGGTGATCTTGATTGTTTGATCATAGGTTCTTCTTTTGTAAGCCACAGTTTAAAGAAATAAAGTAGCATTTTTTCTCTGATAAAGCATACTTAGAGGGTTAGACAGACATATAGAAAGATCTTGGATTTTGGATGTTTGGGAGTGCGTTGGTTTTGGTTTTTGGTGATCTTGATTGTTTGATCACCGGTTCTTCTTTTGTAAAGTATCATTTTTTGTTTCTGCTCCCTGCAAGTCAGATTCTGAATCTATCTGAAAGTGTATTTTGAACACAAATGATGAGAGTTTTTGTGTCTAGCTTAGATTACATTTCCACGCTTTACTTATATTGTTTAACAGATAAGGTGTCCGTTTGATTTCTATCTACTTGTAAGTGGGTGTTTCAGTGTTTTGTGTCATCTTTAAACCTTTTTGGCAAGATGCCCATAATTCTGTTTTTCTCAGACATGAAAACATTTTCTTTTTGCTGAATTTCTTTAGCAGATGGTGCAGAAACGGAAGACAAGCTAAGTGCAGTTGCAAAGCTATTTCGGGAGATTCAAGAAACCGTTCGAAAGCTACGCAGTTTAACTAATGGCAACATAACCGTAATGGTGGATGACATGTCTCTCCTGGAAATTGCTGCTACCGGTAGCAATTCAGATCACGTCTTGGACTTCTTGCACTACTGTCACTCCTTAACTTCTGAAAGCGTAAGCCAGATGCTCGGTTATTTTCTCTGAGGTACATGATAAGGTTCTTCTTCTTTCGTGTCTTAACGACCATTCTTCAAATTTTTCTCTAAAGACAGAATTGTTCGTTGGTCATTCTCAATCATGAAGATATATACTCGAGCATGGAGAGGCCTGCGTTTTTGCTACAGATGGTATGCCTTGCAGATGTTGTCATAAAGGCAGAGCCTTTAGCCTCTGGTTTAGCAAATGACGTACATGGCCAAGTAATCTCTATATTTTTTTCTTTCTTCAAATCACTAATTAAACATTTTATTCTGGTAATTTCTTGGTGGTGTCTTAATGATTTTGCTGGCTTATTGCATATACAGTTGACTGTTCTGAACAAAGGGATAAGCAACTCAGGTCGAGGAAGCTCGAGGAACAAGTTGCAGAATTTTCAGTTCAAGATCAAGGAAAATGGTATAGAGTATTTCTATCCCGGTTGCAGAAGCTGAGGAGGATTAGAGAGACAGCTTTGAATGTTTATCATCATGTTATGGTAGTGAAGATGCATTTTAGACATTTGATGTTTTTTTTGTTGTTTAGGTTGAGAAGATCCTTTCACTCTTGCTCAACATTGTTACCAAAGTGTGTCTTTTAGTTGTCGTCTCTTTATGACCTTACAATTGAACAAACCCAAAGCTTGAAAATTTTACAGCTTAGAGTAAAAGCTTACTCCTTTAACGAATCAACCAGCTTCAAGCAAAATGATAACACGAAGTTTCAAATCAATCAAACTTCAATGGGGCCTTAGCATCAGCAACTTCGAGGTCGTCGGATTCGGACAAAGACTTGCTCAAAGTAATTAAGTGTTTCACCAGTTTGACTCAGAAACATCTTTCCCTCTCGACGCGCTTCTCCAGTCAACGTCGTATTTCAATTGAAAAAAAAAAACATTAAATTATACAGTTTATATTCGGAAAACAAAATATTTGGGTTACCAAAAATATCATTTTATAGTAACTACGTATATATACCCCGTACTGTCTCAATCATTATTGATTCCGATCTCGATTTCTCCGGCGATTTATCCTCTCCGGGTAAAAACTCTTCTTCCATTTTATAGCTCATTCATTCTTAAAGGAATTTGGATATCTTGAATTCGATGATTAATCGGAAATTCAAAAATCATTATAAATAATTTGAGTTTAGAATCTTTAGATTCAAATATTTATTTTTGAAATTTTTGTGAACGTTTTGGTTCAGAGAGAGAGAAGGGCGTAGAAATCGAACGAAGAGAAGCATCGGTTTGACCAAATCGATCAAAAAAAAAACAGCCTTTAAAGGTTTTTTTTTATCCACTTAGCGTTTTTGGCGGCTAGTCTCAAAATCCATCGATTCCAACGGATCATACATTCTCTTCTCTTCTCTTCTCTTCTCTCTCTCTCTCTCTACAATTATCAATCTACTTCCCTTTTTTCTTCTTCTTTTGCCCTTCTCTCTCTCTCTCCTTCACTCCGACCTCCGAGAAACCATCTATTCTCCATTTTCCCTCGAGAGTTTCTCGGGTGTGTGTTTTCTTCTGGATCTGTCTTCGTTGACAATGTGATGATGGCAATCGAATAGCACCGAAACCAAATTTTTTTTTTTCCAAGAGTTTATCGAATTTCATGGGGATTTGCTTTAGCGCTGAAGAGCAGCAGTACCAATTTTCTCAACACCAAGAGAAGAAGACACCAGGTATATATTATATATCAATCGGATTTTGATTTTGATTTCGATTTTGGATTTTGATTTTGGATTTTGATTTTGATTTTGATTTTGATCTCTCTCTTTTTTTTATTTGTTTGTTGTTGTTGTTTGCTTCTAGGGTTCTGGTGATGTTCAATTGAAATTTTGTTCGATTATGTGCTTTCTTCTTATTGATGAGTTTTTGTTTATTGGTTTTTGATCAAAACGAAAACTTTTTTTGTTTTTTTGTTCTTCTCAGGGAAATCGTCAGGGAAAAACTCTGGTGTGTATCTAATGAATTCCGATTGTCAAGACTCAGTTGGTAAATCGAGTGCAAGTGGTTTGCCTTTGGCACCTAAGAACATCAAAGATCTTCAGTCGAATCCTGGATACGAGAATGTCGATGTCTTCACCTACGAGGAGATGAAGATAGCCACTAAGCAGTTCAGGCCAGATTACATCCTCGGCGAGGGAGGTTTCGGTGTGGTCTACAAAGGAGTTGTGGATGATAATGTGAGGTCTGGTTACAAATCTACCAAAGTCGCCATCAAAGAACTTAATCCTGAAGGGTTTCAAGGAGATAGAGAGTGGCTGGTAAAAATTGGTTTTCGTTTTGTTTTCTCTGTGCTTGTTGAATCAGAGATGTGGACTTGTTAAAACTGTTGATATCGTTTTTTTTTTTGCAGGCTGAAGTTAACTATTTAGGACAGCTTAGTCACCAGAATCTGGTGAAGCTCATTGGCTATTGCTGTGAAGATGATCACAGATTATTAGTCTATGAGTATATGGCAATGGGGAGCTTGGAGAAACATCTCTTTCGAAGTAAGTCCCCTATCATCTAAAAACATGAAGATTGAAGAAAAATGAAACACAGATTATGTTGAGATGAGATGGGAGTGGTAACTAGTGATATATGAGTTGAAGATAAAAGGCTAAATGTTCAGACGAGTTTGTTATTAGTTCTTTGTCATTATGAATATCGTGAAGAGGATTTGATAAAACCATATACATATTGTGAATGGTTTTATTGAACAAATGTTTCTTCTCTTGGCATGCGCTTGCAGGAGTTGGATGCACTTTGACATGGTCGAAAAGAATGAAGATTGCGCTTGACGCAGCCAAGGGTCTCGCGTTTCTTCATGGTGCTGAACGCTCCATCATATATCGGGATCTGAAGACGGCAAATATATTGCTGGACGAGGTCAGCTATTACGTCCTCTGTTCTTGAAATCACTTAGATTTCTGGTTCTTGTTCAAAGTCTACAAATGTTCTGGTTGTCTACGTCTTTTTCGATTTGTCTGTCTATTATGCTGCCCCTGAAATGGTGTAATGCTTGTGCAGTGTTACAATGCTAAACTCTCAGACTTTGGACTAGCAAAGGATGGTCCCAGAGGAGACCAAACACATGTGTCAACACGTGTTATGGGCACTTACGGATACGCTGCTCCTGAATATGTAATGACAGGTATGTCTTTACTATTTTCCATAAGCATTTCTCTGGCATCTATATGCATGTTGATATGATAAGTTATGCAACTGCTTTGTAAATGAGTCATATTTTGTGATTGTTGTACTAGGACATTTGACATCAAGAAGTGATGTTTATGGATTCGGGGTACTTCTCCTTGAGATGCTCTTAGGGAAGAGGGCGATGGACAAAAGCAGGCCTTGCCGGGAGCATAACTTGGTAGAGTGGGCACGACCGCTATTGAATCACAACAAGAAGCTTTTGAGGATCATAGACCCTCGAATGGATGGGCAGTACGGCACTAAGGCGTTGATGAAAGTAGCCGGTTTAGCTTACCAGTGCCTAAGCCAAAACCCGAAAGGAAGGCCACTGATGAACCATGTGGTAGAAGTCCTCGAGACTCTCAAGGAGGACGGCGATGCTGAGGATGAATCCATGACTAATCTCCATAGCAGGGGCAAGTCCGTGACCTTATATGAAGCTTCTAGTGATTCCCAAGGCACAAGAAACTGTGATGTGCAGAGGAGGAGGAGACCGGAAAGTGGTAGAAGCAAGAGCGAAGCATCGGTCGATACTAACCAATATGTTTCTGCTCTGGTTTCAGAATCTGATCCGGATCCTACCAAAATTTGAAGACTCAAGACAGGAAAGATTCACTAGTGATTTTGAGAATGTAAGATAAGAAAAGTAGCAGAGTTTGCTTAAAATGTATAAATAAGTTGAGTCTTCGTCTTGGGATCTATTTTTTTGGGATTACAAATATTTAGTGCAATATGCAATTTGATCAATCTTTGAATTTCAAATGATTTTTTTGGTTAATCTATGAAATCCAATTGATTTTTTGGAGAGGCTCTGTTGTTGTTAACTCTACTCTGAAGACAGAATTGTTCGTTTTGATCATTCTCAATCATGAAGATATATATACTCGAGTGTGGAGAGACCATCATTTTGGTTGCAGATGGTATGCCTTGAAGATGTTTGTGATATAAGGCAGAGCCTTTAGCTTCTGGTTTAGCAAATGATGTTCATGACTTATAGAACTCCACTATCAGAAACAATGTCATCTTTACCATTCACAATCCCAGAATCTCTAGAAACCAGAAACAAAGTTATGATTTTTTTTTAAAGAATTCCAGATGTAAAGGATGAACAAAATAACATATATAATGTTAAAAAATTTAAAAATAAACAAATACTCCCTCCATTTCACAAAGAGTGTCGTTTTAAGTTTTGATTTTTGTTTCACAAAGAGTGTCGTTTTAAGTTTTGATTTTTGTTTCACAAAGAGTGTCGTTTTGTATTTTCAATGCAAAACTTTAAACAAAAATCCAGTTTTAACCTTAGTATATTAGTGTACTAATTAGAAAAAGAATTTTGTTTAGTGTATTAATAAGGGATAAAATAGACTTTTTATTAAGTTTCTTAATATGTGTGAAAAGTGTCAAAATAACATTTATTTTGAAACGGAGGCAGTAACATCTTATGAACGATATAATTTATCAGAGTTATGAAATTTGTTTGGCACATTTGCTATCATGTATTTATCTACAAAAGTATGACATTTGCTCATGTTGAATAATTAAGTTTACCTCCATTCGGTGGTATTCATGTGTAAAAAGTTAAATTTTCCAAACAGCGTATTAAAAGATGAGGAATATTATAACTAATGATTATTATAGCTTTAGTAGTACTTAAGAAATGTCATAATAAAGATTTTGGAATGTATTATTGCATTGCTCAGCTTCATTGACTCCCCTAATATATCCATTGACTTCCCGTCTAACAATCTATTTCCCCTATTTATAAAAAATTGGGATATGATAAGTTACATATCCCCTATTTCCCCTAGTAACTCATATTATTAATACGTGCCTCTAACCTCTACCTCTACCTCATAAGGAAGAAGAAGATGGAAAAAAAGAACTCTTTGTTAGAGGTGAAATGAACACATTTTTTAAAAGATCTTCTCCCATTCAGGTCCGGCTTATAAATCTAATAGGCCCCGTACAATATTTTTTTTTTGTAAATATAACAAATAGAATTTGCAAAAAAATGGACTTTAAATTTTTCAAAAAAAATCCTAAAGTCTAACCTCTGCAAAAATTATGTGGATCCTGTGCAAATGCATCTTAGGCACATGCCTAGAACTGGGCATCCCATTAATGATAGCCCACCAAAACGAAGCCCACAAAATCAAACCTCCTCAAATAAAAGGAAAATAATTAAGAAAAGTAAATTTCCAAGAAATAAGGAAACTGATGAAGATAAACATGAAGATTTCAAGATCAAGGCCCACCGAGTCAAACCTCCTCAAATAAAAAGAAAAATACTTTAGAAAAAGAAATCTTTAAGAAATAAGGAAAATGATGAAAATAAACATAAAGATTTTTTTAAATAGATCAAGAAAAGGAAGTCAAAGGAACTGACTTCCTCACCACTATAAATAAGAAGAACCCTCACTATTTGAAGACCATCCAAAAATTGCTAGAGAGCTCAATAGCAAGACCTTGCAATCAAAAGATTTCTAGACCCAATTCTCTTTGTGTTCTTACGATCTCACCTCGTCAAACCTTATTTGTCAAGGAGACGTTTTATAACACCTTAAACTTTGAAGCATTAACAAGAATTGTTCTCTTAAACCCACAACCTTGTATCGTTTATTTCCTTAAGTGATACTTCGGTTCAACAATATTGGTTTGTAAATATTAATTAGATAGAGAGAGATGAATACGTTACATAGAGATATGAATGAAAACACAGATGATCAAGCTCTCTATTCCTCCATTGTGCATAAGCTTATCGTTGTTTTCAACGGCGGTGCCATCAGTTTTCTGCAGGTCACAGACAAGTCATTTGCTTCAACCAATGCTAAGGATCGTCGAGCCGCTATCGTCTCCTTCTGTCTATTCATTCTGATCTACGCCGTCCTCCGAGTCCTAGAAGTATTGAAGCTCAAAAGAAACCAAGCGTCGATGCGTCACTTCATTGCACACATCAGTCATCTCTTTGGAGCTCTTGCACTTCTCATGCTCATTTTCCTCATTTCACCCATCCTCACACTCACCGTTGCTCCTCTATGGCTTGTTTGGCTCTTCGTTGTTATGTATGTCTGTTTACCGAAGCTCATATGTGTGGAGGCTAACCATCCAAGTGATGCAGATCCATCAGTCCTACAACTCTCTGATCAGGCATAGTAGTTTACACTTGTAGCTTGAGTTCTCGTCGATCGTCATAATAAGAGCTGTGTTTCCCATACATATCTATCTCTGATCATAGTAGTTTGCACTTGTTACTCCCTGTGTTTCATAAATTGTGTCATTTTAAGTTTTTATTTTTGTTTCACAAAAGTGTTTGTTTTATATTTTCAATGCAAAAATGTAAAGAAAAATCTAGTTTTAACCTTATTGTTGCAATGTATTAATTAGAAAGAGAAAACTATTTAGTGTATTAATAAATATTTAAATAGACTTTTTAATAGTTTCTTAATATGTGTGAAAAACTCTAAAATATTTTTTTGTGAAACAGATGGAGTATCCATTCTTGTTCAGTATTGTATCCGGACTTGAACATGTGTATTTTTCCGATTTTGTAAAACTCTAACCCAATAAATCTGGCCTATTTTTCCTAGTAGTAGGGATCCGAGTGATTAATGGTATATCTTTCAGAACAAATAATTGTTCAAGTAGTTGTAGGTTCTACTTTCAGCTCATGGTAAAAATTATATCCTCTGCATGATGCTGCTTCCAAGCGAGATATTGGAATTCAGGGATCAGTACGTACTGAAATAAAAGTACCGGAAGCAACTCTATTAATAAACTCTTTTTATAGCAGAAATCAAGCGAATATAATGCTTTTCTAATCATACGATGTAGAATAATCCATATCCCATTTTTTAACTTCAAATCGTTTTCTTGTTCCGCCTGGCAGTTTTTTTTTATAAAAGATGTATGTTTACTAACATGTCGATTTATTATTGGTTGATGCAAAATCACTCCCAACATTTACACACCATTATAGTTTTCTCATATATTTTTTTTTTCTTTTGGTTTAATTGAAATTTTTGTCTAAGTTAATAAATATACTTTTATTCGAAAAAACAAAATATTTGAGCTACCCAAAATATTGAAAAAAGAGTCCATCAATACTAAGCAATCAATCAAAATTTTGCAAAATGCATAAAGGAAAATAATAGAAACTTGAGATACTCTCTTCTCCTTAGAAAGGATGAAAATTCTTATTTGTTGCAACAACAACAAAAAAAACAGAAATAAAAGAAGAATTGGTCAGTATCTTGGTTTGGTCTCTTTGCCCGGTTTAGTCATTGGTTTAATTCTGACCAATTGCTATCTCCAGTGGATAACCAAATAAATGGTCGACGCTGACTAACAACAACAGCCTCCCCGGGTTACGATTTCTCTGCCTCCGTCACCGAAATCTCCGGCGATCGATTCTCACTGTTCCGCATAATCGTCTTCCCGGGTAAACTCTTCTTCCCTTTATAGCCCCGAGATTCAGACAATTTTATTTATCCAGAAGCATATGTGATTCTATCTTCTGTTTGGTCGAATTTGACTCCTGCGGTTTCATCTTGAAAATGATGATATTGAAAATCAATTGGTGAATAAAAATTTCTTCTCTAGTAGCATCGCTTAGGTCAATTCAGGGTTGGTCGTCGATTCAGTTATTGTCTCATCGAATCAAAGATCCAATTACTCTATTTGTACAAATCATCGATTTCCTTTTTTAACAAGATCGTACAAAGTCTCGACTTTTGTCTGTTGGAGACTTTCTTGCTTCTCCATGCCTTTTTGTGTAAGACTCCAATCACAGTGTGTGTTTTGTCAGGTGCTCCTGAGTCTTCTTCCTCTTTGGCCATGGACACAACAGAGCAAGAAGCAGCAGCAAACAAAGAGGTTACAAGTGATGGCGACATTTCATCAGTCGAGATCAGAGTGTTGTTATTCGCTAGAGCTCGTGAGCTCACGGGCGTGCCTGATCTAACACTGAAGATGCCATCAGGTAGTACAACAAAGAAATGTATGGACGAGTTGGTTATCAAGTTTCCAAGGTTAGAGGAGGTACGTGGCTGCGTCGTTCTTGCTTTGAACGAGGAATATACAACCGATTCCGCCATTGTTAAACACAGAGATGAGTTAGCCATCATACCTCCAATAAGTGGAGGCTAAGGCGTTTTGCAAAAGTTTGTATTTTCCATTGGCAATAATCTAAAATGTAACTGTTAAAATTTGAAACTTTTGTTCTAAACAACACGGAGATATCTGTCTTTTAAGGAGAAAAAGGTTACACTTTTGCTCTGTTTTTCTTTCCGTGGATCATCACAGTGACTTCTTCATCTCGATCTCGTTTTTTCCTTTCGGGACGAACAGCGAGATCGATCATCGTTAATCATTCTACTGAAAAGAAGGAATGCGTGATGATCACTAGCTTAGTAGCGACGTGGTCTTGAATGGTTGATACCATCTAGTGCCGAACCAAGAACCCTTCTACTGTACTCCAAACTGGCTCCGTTCGAGTGCGTCGATACTCCTGGCGGAGGCGGCTCTGCGAAAAAGACGAATCAGACTGACTGAAAAGGTTCCTTCTTTATAAGAAGTTGTATTGATTTAGCAAAGAAGCAGCTTAATTCTCACAACTCAAGCAGCCAAAAACAAATGCTACAATGAGACAGTCATCTAGATTTGCCTTTACTTGTGTCAATGCTTCAAGCTGAATTAGACTGACCCGAAAGGTTCCTTTCTTATAAGAAGATGCAATGATTTCGTAATCTATGCTGAATTTAGGAAAGAAGCAGCTTAATTCTCACAACTCAGCAGCCAAACTAAGGCTACACTGAGACAGCCATCAAGATTTGGCTTACTTGTGTCAATGATTCCAGCTTTCGTATCAAGAGGGATAAAGAACAACCTTGAGTGTAATCCAGAGGCAGAGGAGAAGGTGGAGAAACCAATTGTGACGAGAATCTCTCCGTATGGTGATGAGCTCTATCAGAATGCTCGAAAGAGAGAGCCTGAGGTCTTGCTCTGTGACCGGAATTCGCACCGGAGAACGAATTCGCCGATGCTTTGTCCTGTCCAGATATCTAATTTGCACCAAAACAACTCTCCAGCAAAAATCAGCAACACAAATCGAAGATAAAAGCATTTCGCAGAGTTAAGCATAGTAAGAGATTAGACTCACAGCGAATTTCAGAGTTCTATTGTAGAGAGAAACAAGACCGGAGAAGAGCTTGACGGCGTAATCGGCGATTTCTTCAGTCTCATACTCGGCGAATGCAAAGCCTTTGGGTTTATCGGTTTCCTTGTCGCGAGGAATGTGTAGATCGATAACTCTTCCAGCTTGAATCAATATATCATACAGAACCCTATCGCTCACTCTCTCGTCTACGTTCCCTGATTTGAAATTCAATTTTCGCAAAAATTTGATTCAAATTCATCGGAAGTTTTGAAAAAAATTTCAGATCGATGGAAATGTTTTGAATGAAAACTTACCTACGTAGACGGTGCAATTGGAATTCCCTGACATGGAAGCTACATCGTAGATCAGAACAATGGAAACCCCTAAATTAAGAAGATGAAGAAGCTTCGTTTCCGTGAATGATTGAAATTGAGAAGAAACTAGAAAGAGAAGAAGAAGAAGAAGAAGAAGAAGAAGCAGCAGCAGCTTCAAGAGGGGGCCGAATTGTAATTTTCCTTAAAAATTGAGAAAAATGGATTTCGGTCTAGTGGTTTCGGTTTTATTCGATCGTACCGGTAAATCCGACGATCCTTGAAATTTGATCTAGACCGTAAAGCCCAAAAACGTTATAGCTAGCAAAAGGAGGCCCAGAACCTACAACACCTACGTACACAACTATGCATGTCTATTTCGGATTTTGGAACGGGAAATAGGCGGATTAGGGCTGGTAACGGACAATACAGAAGTTAATAGAACGGGTTTGAAAAATTTAAGAACTTAACACTACTTAAACTCTCATTAATTCGGGCAAAGATCGATTTTAAAACGGATAATTTGAGTAAATTTTGAGAAATTTTAGAAAGTTTTGGGGATATTTGAAAAAGCTGGATAATGTTATTTATTTTCAGAAAGTTAAATATCCAAATGAGTAATTCAGAGAGATATCATATCCTAGTTTCCCATCGATTAAACTAATTAAATATTTTTAAATGGATAATTATTTGAGCGGAAAAAATATAAAACATAATATTTGTATTGTGTAAAAATTGGAATATGTTTTATCTCCGGAAAATAATAGACCGCAATCGTAGATGTATAAAACTTTATATGTCAAATCAATGCGTTTAAAAGAAAAAATGAAAAATTTAGTAAAAGTATTTGTTACTTTAATTGTTTATTTTTTCAAAGTATCAAGATATCATTCATAGTCCATAGTTATATTGAAAAATAACGAGGCTGTTAATTTGTTAGATTCACTCAAATAAGTATCTGAAAGATCCTAGAATATTTTGAAGATGTCACAATAAGAGTATTGGATGCTAGAGTCTCTTTCGGTGGATGTTTGTCATAACCAATACCAAAACTAAAAATAAAAAATGAGAGGGCAAGAAGACGTTATCCTAATATTTTCTGAATAAATGGGTGTGAAAGCTTTACTTATTACTTAAGAAGAGCTAGAATCGTAAAAATAAAAAGAGTCGAATGGTCACAAATGTTTCAACATTAGCTCCTTGCCCCTTTTTGGATATTCCTCGAGATATTCATTATGGGGCTAGTGTAGTGATGATGCCTTTCTTTTTATCTAACAAAATATAATTTCAAAGTCCAATATACAGAAGAATGTAGTTAACAATCCTGTTCTTATTTTATCAAAAGAAAAGAGAACTTGTTAAAACTTGACTGAGACGACATATAGCAAAGTGATTTGTATTAATATCGAAGATCTGTCATATTTCAGATTCAAAAAAGTTGGTAATGAACGTGTGTGAGTTGTAGAAGATGAATAAACTAAAAATCAATGGTATTTGTTGTGCATCAATTAAATAAAGAGAATTGCCCTTAAATATATTTCATATTTACAATTATAAAAGAATTGACGCAAATGCAAATGGGCATCAACATATTATACGCACGGATTTGGATTTTTCCCTACGAGAGAACATATATATTCGTGATGAAAATAGCTTTTTCCTATAAACGGCTGGATCAAATTATAGTTGCAAATGAGCATCAACATGATTTTACCATTTCGATTAATATTTACCATTTCCTGGTCAGATTCGTCTGTGCTTTCTTCTTCAACTATAGCTACTTGAAGTATCTATTTGTGAAAAAGCAATGGACTATGCTCTGTTCCATTAATTCACAATACCAAACAGAGCAAACAACATACTCATACGACTTCAAATTTCTTTCCTTCACGTCTCTACCTGCAAATAAACAATGAAATCATAAGGGAATCAGTGCAACAATCAGAGAGATGTTTATAGATGTTCAAATTTCTATCGTTGTGTTTATAGATGTTTATGTTAGTTTTCTTTCAAAGGACTTTTCAGTGCAACAATCAGAGAGATGGCAAGAAATGAGTGGATCAATAGATACCTGGAAGCCATTCTTGATGTAGATCAAAGAAAGAATCAAAGAATGTGGGAGATTGTTAGATCACCGTCCAAAACCCAAAATGATTTCAGTAAAACCAAACACATATATTCAAATACACGCGAGTTATACTGGTGGTACCTTTCACTTCTTGTGGCAGGTGATAGCAACAAGGAATACAGAAAAGGTTAGTTCTCGATTTCTTGAATTGAATTCTTTTTCCGTACTTTGATTACTTTCCACAGTTTTAAAATTTAGGGTTTGAGATTTAGAGTTTAAGATTAGAGTTTGATGGTTATAGGTTTAGTGGTTAAAATTTAAGACCGAGTTGGTAGGATTAATAGTTAAGTTTTTAGGATTTAGGATTAACATTTCCTATTTATCTCAATTATAATGATTTATGATGCATACATCACATATTTATATATACACCATATATTAGCGTTATATACTATATATCTCATTTTGGTGTATATACACCTTATTTTTGTGTTGTACAATGTATATTTTAAAACACAAATCATGTTAAAAATATGCGGTTTAAAAAATTCAAAATTCGACATACGCAGAAAAACAGAAAAAAATTCATATATCATCAATAATTCATATTGTACAATAAGATATATGAATCATAAAATTGAAGGGAAAAACAAAATCATAAAAAGTAAAAAAGAAAAAAAATATAATTTTTAATTTTATATTATTTTTTAATTCTTTTTTTCTCTTCACTCACACGTTTATTTTTTTGTTTATTTCACCTTCTCTTTTTCTGTTACACTGGATTCCACCCAAAACCATACACTTTTACTCTCTCTCACACACCCACAATAAGTATCTATCAGACACAAAGACAAACTGTCCAAACACTCTCTCTCATTTTATGTTCTCACCCAATGTTACAGTTAAAAGTTCATTGTAACCAATTCACTAATAAAAAGTTAAAAAGTACCCAATTTGTCAACTTACCCAAAAACATAATATCTATTACTAATAAAAGTTGATGCTATAGGCCTCTAAGAGTGTCCACATAGGATTTAAAAGACTTAATACTATTGGTACACATCATCATCGTATATAATTAATTATTTCTATTACTAATAATTAATTAATCATGTATAAAATGGAAAAAGTATATAGGAAAATTTAATACAAGTAAGTATAAAGGAAAATTTAATACAAGTAATAAAGGAAAAATAATATTAATAAACTAATAATAAATATTTAACTTAGTAATAGATTTATATATGTAACATTAAAATAGAAAAACAATAATATGTACCAATTAAATTTTAGTAATAACATTAAACGAAATATACAATATTATTGTAACCTAAGCCCGTATAATTCACATAAATTGTAGCTGTTAACATTAATTATATGAATTTCTGTTAACATAAATTATATGAATCTCTACAAAATTTTCTTTATCAACCAATTTCTGAACCGATATTATTGTAAACCGAAACGCCGGTTACATCACATTAGTGCTCTACGTGGCTTGGCCAGTGACATTTTCTGAACCGATATTATTGTAAACCGGAATGTCGGTTACATAAAATTAGTGCTCTACGTGGCTTGGCCAGTCACATTTTCTGAACCGATATTATTGTAAACCGGAATGTCGGTTACATAAAATTAGTGCTCTACGTGGCTTGGCCAGTCACATTACAACGACCATATGTGTCAGGAAATAAATAAAATATTAAAGATTAAACGAATTCTTAAAAAAGGGGAAAAAATAAAAATGGAAAACAATTATATGGAAAAACTAACTAATAAAAACAATTATCTTTTTTCCAACATCGTTTTTTCCATTTCGTTTTCGCAATAAAATGGAAAACAATTATATGGAAAAGCTAACTAATAAAAAAAAAAGTACGTTTTTTAAATTTTCTATTAACATAAAACGAAAAATTTTCCATTTAAGATATTGTGGTATTGCTTATAAATAAACACATTGGTGAAATTTAATAGGTCATAGAACTTGCTAAATCAAAAGAATACAACTTGCGAAATCAAAAAATTCTTAAAAGATAGAAAAAAGTTATAGAAACAATGGCTGTTTCGGACCCTTCTTCCTCCGTCAAATCACATGTCTCTTTGTTTTTCGATGAGCTTCAAAAAGGTTTTAATAAGAAGGAAGTGCTTGTTAGGGTCATCCATCTTTGAGAGGCACGAAACGCCAAAAAAGGAGGTTTGCTAATGGGTCTCGAACTCCTTCTCATCGATCAAAAGGTATCAGCAAAATTATTAGCTTAGAATCTATTTAATATTTAATTTGCACTAATTAAATTCTATTTTTACAAAATTCAGGGAATCGTCATCCAAGCATTCCTAGCAGCTAACCGAATAGGTTCCTATGAGCCAAACCTCAAGGCCGATGTGGTCTACGAGATTAAAAAATTTCTGGTCATTGATAACAAAACCAGTTACAGGGTCTCTACTCACAAGTTTTTAATCCAATTCACTCAGCAAACAGAATTGGTTAAGTCCGATCAGCATGACCATACTATCGAGAGGCAATCATTTAGGATCCGTTCTTATGAAGAGTTTAAAAAAGCAGTTGACAAGAATGAAGACTTATACGGTAAAATTATTTCTTCTCTCAATATACACATATCTATTATAATATCATATTATAACACTATAATTATTCTGTTTAGATGCTATTGAAAAAATGGTCCTCATCGACAATGAGAAGAACTTCAATGGTGTGGCTAAAAACAAAACAGAAGTTCACCTACAACTTAAAGAGTGAGTACGTTTTTCTCTAGACTCATATATAACATATAATTTCAAATTCTAATTTTATTCACTAGCAATCCTTTATGGCTTTTTTAAAACAGAAGGCCAATTGTTCGTGTTACTCTTTGGGGTAATGTTGCGGCAAAATTCCAGGAAAAATTAAATGAAAATGTAAACAAACCTGTCGTGCTCCTCGCCACAACCGTGAATCCAAAAACATTTAGAGGTGCGTGATCTCAAACCTATAATTTAACTTCTAACATTAAATATTAGTTCTCTGCATATATTCCTCTATAATAATTCTCTTATTTCTTGAAAAGTTTTTGGATTATTGGATATCTTTTCTTATGACTGAACGTTCTCTGCCCAATTATATGTAGAAAACTTATGTCTTTCATCCACCTATTCCACCCGAATTTTTTACGACAATGATGTTAAACTAAGTTCTGAGTACTTGACATGGTATGTACGCCCACACCCATACTTTATTATATGTTAATTGCAATTATAGCTGCTAAAATACATGTATATGTTTTTTTTTTCAAGGCTGGGTGAATCTGGAAATAACTCTATCATCACCTCTGAGATTACAAAGTTAGAAACTGTCACCATCTCTGAACTTTACCAGTTTTTAAAAAACGAGACTCCACAGGTATAACTATTAAGATCAAAGTTTATCATTTATGTCTCTTACTCAGTTTTAAAAAATGGGTTTCTTACAATTACACTATTGTGTTGCAGATAGTCAGCTTCTGTTGTATTGCTACCGTCGTCGACATACTGCCACAGTATGGATGGAACTACATTGCATGCACTAAATGTAAATGTAAACTAGGACGAACAAACAAAACATTGGTTTGCAAGACATGCAACCACGAAAATACTGTTGGTCTTATCAGGTATCCAATACTTCTCTAACACCTATTTATTTATCAAAACCATAAAATATAAAGCAATGTGACTAACTAACGATATAATTAAATTTTATAACAAACAGGTATCGTGTTGAGCTAAGTGTTTTTGACAAAGACAATGTCGCTACTTTTGTCATCTTTGACGAAGATGCTATTCAAATAACTGGTAGGAGCGCTGCGGATATTCTCGAAGCAGATAAAAAGGTATAGCCTCTGTTAACCAAAAGCAATTTATGAAAGACTTAATTTCCAGCCATTAATAATTATTGTTTTCTTAATTTCTTAACAGAGTGATGAGAATGGTTCCACTGACAATCATAGTTCAACGCCACAATGTTTGTACGATGCTGTTGGCCGCACTTTCAAATTTCAGATAAAATTTAAGCCCTTCGACTTCACTTCTAACCGCCAGACTATGACAGTAACAAGCATTCTCAAGGAAATCATTGATGATGACAAAAATCTCCAAGAAGAAACAGATACACCTGAAGTTCTTCATGGTGACGAAGAGTGCAAAAACGATGATACGGTTGGCATATATCACAAAGATAAACGTAACCGCTATGAATGAATTTGATACTACATCAAATTTTTCTTATAAATTTTTTAACATTACTACTCTAGAATTTAAAATTGGTTGTTTGTTCTCGAAGAGCTTTTCTTGTTTCTGAGATTTTAATATAATTAAGCTTTTAACTAAACGTATTTGTTCGTCCAAAAAAAAAAAAAAACTAAACGTATTTGATGCTTGACTTTGTTTTATTTATTTTACTACATGTAATATTAATATCATGCTTCATATTTAGTTTAATCTTTTTATGTTAACAGAGATTCATATAATGTGTATCATTGTAGATTTCGATTCCATAAACAAGATCACAGCTTTTTATGATCGCTCTTAATATCATGCTTCATATTTATAAACAAAACCGAATCATACCAAACATGTAAGCACATAAAACTATTAATATTGATTGATTATTGTATTTAACTCTTCATAAACTTCAGAAACTCAGTAAATAAATATAATCAAATTATTTGAACGAGAATAAATTATATTTTCAATTTAAAAAAAGATAATTTTGGGGTTTAAATATGGTAATAGTCTTCATTCTATATTTTTCTTAAAAAAGAATTGCCAAAATGGAAATTTCTTTTATTTTTTTGATTTATGAAAAAGGAAATCTTTTTGTTCTACAAAAAAAAAAAAAATCTTTTTAAGGATTCAACTGAAAAAAAATGGAAAAAGTTAACTTATAAAAACATCACCACCTTGGTATATTGAAACATCAGAGAACATAATCAAAGTTTACGAACAATACATACCAAACCGTTGCAATGGTTTCTCAACGTGGGAGGAAAAGTAAAAAAATTGAAACTGCTCACATCAAGATCAGTTATTATAATTGTAAGTTTACAACACCATAGATTTGTGTTTAGAAAGTCGCAATATAATATGAGAAAAACCATTATATTTCAATTAACAGCTTCTATCATTATGTGTCGAATAGGTGGTTGTGGTTTTTGCTTCAAACACGGTAAAAGCATCTTCTCTAGAATTTCACCAGAATTGTAATTATCTTAAATAGATTCATACTAGATGTTCAATTTAATCCGTTCTGTGTTCTTAATATACAGTTGGGCAAAAAAAACGCACGTGCAATGCGGAAAGCCATCATACTTTCCAGAAGAGCCTCTTTGAAAAACATTGGTAGAATCCTAAAAATTAAGTCTTCTATCGACAAATCTGCATTACTAAACACAAAAAAACTCATTTAAAGTTATCTTTGCAACAGGAAATCAAGATACACTACCATCAACCCTCAAAAGACACAAAAGAACCAGAAGAAGTAAGTAAATTGAGAAAATCCAGATTTTATTACACCTTATTTTCACTTTACACATAAGTCTAACTGAGATTCACGTTCTTACATGCAAATCAACACTCACTCTACTGAAGAACAAGATGATATTCTTCAATGACCTAATTGCAATACTTTAGTTTGGCATTCAGAAAAAGTCGGAACAGATCCAGCGACTGGAAACCCATTGTACACAATATGCTGTCAACAGGGTCGTGTAAAATTGTCACCAGTACAGCAACCACCACCAACGCTTGAAATACTTCTAGAAGATAAGACTTTCCGTGATAAGATACGAGTATACAACTCTGTTTTGGCATTCACATCAATTGGAGCAAAAATAGATCACACTGTTTCATCTGGACCCGGGCCCCCTACTTTCAGAATACAGGGGAAAAATTATCATCGCATTGGTTCACTCCTTCCTATGTCAGGTCAGCCACCAAGATTTCTCCAGTTGTACATTGTAGACACAGCAAATGAAGTTTCAAATCGAATAAATTCTCTAACGGAAAATCCCTCATCACTTCAAGAAAGCGTTTTGAAGCACTTGATTGACATGTTAGATTCAAACAACCATCTTTGCCAAATTTTTCGGAAAGCTCGAGATCGAGTCAGACGACGCCACAGAGTTCACTATAAGGCTAATAGCACAGCAAGGGAAAGGGAAACAATATGAATTGCCAGACACAAACGAGGTCGCTGGCTTAATCGTCGGTGATTTATCAACAACTACTGGTTACAGAGATGTTATCTTACAGTTTCAGTCTAATGATTTGCAAGAAATAAACGACGAGCATCCTTTGTATATGTCGTTGCAATATCCATTGCTTTTCCCTTACGGGGAGTTCGGTTTCCACCCAGAGATACCTTATGTTATAGATGAAGCCAGGAATCGAAAAAAGTCTTTCATAAGCATAAGAGAGTTTTACGCTTATCAGATTCAAAGCCGCCTAAACGAAGGGAAGACAATTATAAAAGGGGGGCGTCTGTTGCATCAGTATGTTGTCGATGCATACACAGCTATTGAGTCAGAAAGACTGAGGTGGAATAGAAACAACCAAGAACAGCTACGAGCAGATTTATACAGTAATGTGTGTGATGCAGTTGGTAAAGGTGATACAGATGCAAGACTACATGGAAAAAGAATAATATTATTACCTTCAAGCTTTACTGGAAGCCCGCGATATATGATAGAAAAATATCATGATGCAATGGCAATTTGTCGAACATTTGGAAATCCAGATTTGTTCATTACTATGACAGCGAATCCAAATTGGAAAGAGATAAATGATCATCTAGAAGCATGCGGTGGTGGTTCGGCAAATGATAGACCGGATATTGAATGTCGAGTTTTCAAAATGAAATTGGAGCAATTGCTAGACGATTTCAAAAAGGGAACTTTCTTCAAACCATATATCGCATGTATATATATTAGTAGTCTTACTTTGGTGTTTCTGTTAATGTGAACATAGTAACATATGTGGATAATCTCAAAACACCCTCTCTATTATACGTGTGTTTGTGAATACATATGAACAAATATATACACGTAAATGGCAACGAAGGTTTAATCATAATAGTATACAATACTAATGTACATTATAATACTTGCATACACCAATGTTAACAATATTGTTTTCTGGTACATTGAAAAACTAACATTTATTTTTGGTCAACAGTATTGAACACCATAGAATTCCAGAAGCGTGGGTTGCCACATGCACATATGCTACTTTGGTTGGATGGTGCATCAAGAATCCCCACAACAAATGAAATAGATGCAATAATCTCCGCTGAATTACCGCAAAAAGACGACGACCAAGAAGGATTTGAGCTTGTGGAGAGACACATGATGCACGGTCCATGTGGGTTAGATCGACCAAAATCACCCTGCATGAAAAATCGAGAATGTTCAAAGAGATATCCAAGACAATATAATGGGCAAACAGCAATCGACAAATCTGGTTATATAGTATATCGTCGGCGGCGAGATAAAAATAGCTTTGTAATCAAGAAGGGGACGAGATTGGATAATCGCTTTGTTATTCCGCATAACTTGGCTATTCTAAAAAAATACAAAGCTCATATAAATGTGGAGTGGTGCAACAGAACGAATGCTGTCAAATACCTTTTTAAATACATTACAAAGGGAGTTGATAAAGCAAGCATTGTCATAGAAAAAGGTCCAAGTGCTTCAGATTCAGATAACACTCAACATAATTCTACAGCAAGGAGACCAAGAAATGAGATACAAGAATACCTAGACTGTCGATACTTATCTGCTTGTGAAGCGATGTGGCAGACGTTTGCATTTCACATACATCAAAGGAAACCTGCAGTCCAAAAACTTATTATTCATCTGCCTGGACAGCATAGCATAACATATAGAGCTAAAGATGACCTCAGTCAAGTTCTGTCTAGGGAAGATATTGAGAGGACAATGTTCACAGCTTGGATGGAAAAAAACGATGAATCAGAAGAGGCAAGAAAAATCACCTATTTGGAATTTCCTTCGAGATATACTTATAATAGCAATAGTAAAGTTTGGACAGAACGACAAAAGGGAGATATGATAGGCCGCATAGTCAACATACATCCATCTGCAGGAGAGTTATATTATCTAAGGATAATAATCAACAAAATAACAGGACCGCAAAATTTTGACGAAATCCTAACAGTCGGGGGCAAAATATATCCAGATTTTAAATCAGCATGCTATGCTAGGGGTCTATTAGATTCTGACTCAGAATGGCATGATGCAATGGATGAAGCTATTCGATGGGCTACACCTTATCAACTAAGACAATTATTTGTCACAATGCTTATATATTGTGAAGTGGGCAGTCCTCTTAGTCTATGGAATCGATGTTGGAAATCTCTCAGTGAAGACATGCTTCAAAAGAAACGCAAAACTTTCGACTTTAAAAGGCTACATATTCCAGATTCTCAGCTACAGCAGTACAATTTGATTGAGATAGAAAAAATAATGCACCAGCATGAACGTTCTTTAACTGAGTTCAAGGATATACCAAAACCAGATCCAAGCGTTCTAAAAGAACTAGGTAACACTCTCTTAACCCAAGAGTTACAATACAATGTACATCAGGAAAAAGAAGAACATAGAAAACGTCTCAACAGTCTCAATGTGCAGCAAAAAGAAGTGTACGATGCTGTTATGGATTCGGTTGAAAATGGTCTAGGGAAATTATTCTTTCTATATGGTCCTGGTGGAACAGGGAAAACATACCTTTACAGTACCATCATTTCTAGGCTGCGATCAGAAAAGAAAATTGTGCTTCCGGTTGCTTCATCAGGCATCGCAGCATTGCTTCTACCTGCAGGAAGGACAGCACATTCCCGCTTTAAGATACCCTTGGGTATTAATGAAGATTCGATGTGTCATATAATGCCAGGAAAGATGCTTGCGGAATTAATAGAAAAAACAGATCTGATCATATGGGATGAGGCGCCAATGACACATCGATATGCATTTGAAGCGCTTGACAGAACGCTAAGAGATTTAATGTCTATGAAAAAACCAGAAGCCAAAGACAAACCTTTTGGAGGCAAGTCGGTACTACTAGGCGGCGACTTCAGACAAACCCTACCAGTCATTCCACAAGGCTCTCGAGCCGATACAGTTTCAGCATCAATTAGGAAATCATCCCTGTGGGATTCTTGCAAAGTCTTTGCTCTCAAACAGAACATGAGACTTGAAGAATCACAAGAAAGTTTCGCTGCATGGGTACTAAGAGTTGGAGATGGGAATGCACCCACACATGAATCAAACGTTGTCAATGAAGATGATGGTCAAATGGTGGCAATCGATCCCAAATTCCTAATGCAATCAACTGGAGATCACATGCATGATATATATAAAGCCACAAAAGGAACACGTGCAGGCATAACAGAGAGAGCAATACTAACACCACGAAATGAGACAGTTGATGAAATTAATGCATACATGTTAGCACAACTGCCAGGAACATCCAAAGAATATTTCAGCTCAGACAGCATAGGCAAGGCTGACACAATATCTACAGACTATGAGACGCTATACACGGTTGAGTACTTAAACTCTCTAGAGTTCACAGGATTGCCAAAACACAAGTTGTCTTTAAAAGTAGGAGTACCAATAATGTTGCTACGCAACATTAACCAAAAGGAAGGTCTATGCAATGGTACGAGATTCATTGTAACTCGATTGGGAAATAAACTGATTGAGGGAGAAATAGTAACAGGCACACATGTTGGGAAAAAAGTAATTCTACCAAGGATAATTTTATCTCCACCTGAGTCGAAGCATCCTTTTACACTTCGAAGACGTCAATTCCCAATAAGAGTTTGTTATGCAATGACAATTAACAAAAGTCAAGGACAGAGCTTAAAATCAGTGCTCCTCTATCTACCTCAACCAGTTTTCAGTCATGGCCAATTGTATGTGGCGCTTTCACGCTTAACATCTCCTAAAGGTCTAGCTATTCTAAAACAAAATAATGATGGAGAAAGGAGAGTTAAAAATATTGTATACAAGGAAATATACAATGAGCTACCTACAGCGTAAGGCAAAATCATAAAATCTGAGGATTTTCAAAGAGACTGCTCATAACGTGGCGTATCCAGACATCTACAGGGCAGAATGAAAGTGAGAAAAGCTAATTATTCCCTTTTGTGAGAGATTTTCGAACATTTAGTTGGGCTTTATTATTATTTTTAAATTACTATTTTATTTGTGCGGTATTAAGAATACGAAAATTCGCTACTACAACTTCAAGCATCAAATGAATCAAACAGTTTTTAATTCATCACTTTCTCCTCTGATTTATCATTAAAATACAAAAAAAAACATCGTGAATTCTCAAATGTGATTAGATACTTACTTTAGAAGGAGGTAGATAATGGGGTTTACTGCAACAATTGATTGACATGAAACTTCGTTAAAATCAGTTTTTAACTTACTCTACAACGACATTCAAACTCCGTGTAAGATCGCATTTCGGATCCACAATTCAACCATCAAAACTAATATTATCAGCTGAAATCAACACTATATAACTCAAAAAGGCAGGACGGATCAAAGAATTTACCCGGATCACTGAGCAGACGTTGAGTACTCGCTCAGCCACAGCTAGCTGTTGCTTCGTCGGAATCCTGATCAGAAAAAGAAAAAAAAAGCGAGAAAGAGATCATATGGATTCGCCAAATGGGATCGACACGAGATTGGAAAACAAACCTTGATGATCCTTCGAGGCAGATTACTGTTGGCCAAAAATATCCGTTATTTTAGATACGATGATCCGATCAAAAAAGGGAATGGAGAAGATGAGCAAACATGATATCCAGAATAAAATCTCAAGATTGAGACAGAGCGAACTAGATATGCAACAAAAGTAATATAAAATATACCTGCGATTCAATCGCAGAAAGTACTAATCTCATCGTTCGGAAACTTCTCCGTATAAATCTTATTCATTTGCAACAAAGTAACACATGCCTTCGTTTTAATCGAAGAAACTCCGACACTTTAGTTTTGGGCTGGTTTCACTATATTAGTTCATTCAGATGGGCTTTGACGTTATCTTTCTCTAATGACTGAGAAAAGCTATTTTAACGATAGGACTAAAACAGGTACAAAATTAAGCTATTTTAACCGTAGCTTTAGAACATGTTAAAAATTCTACAATCTCATGAAATTGTTTAACAATTAAAGTACTTAATAAAGAAAAGATAAATAATTTGATTCTCTAAAAATATTTTAAAATTAAAATAAAATAAAAAATATCTTATAAATAAATATAAAAAAGGTATAAATTACACATAATGATTCTATATATTTTCATCAAAGAAACTTTAGTAATTAATATTATTAGAAATTCAAAGGCTATTTCTATGGTTTTTCAAATAATATTATATGATGTTACAAAAATAATAATATCATAAATAACTTTTACAAAAAATTATTTCAAAGAACTTTTGGCATTTCAAAAATCAATGAATAAAATAAATATTACAATAATTATAAATACATATCCGCGCGTAGCGCGGATGAAAAACCTAGTATACTATATAAAAGTTGATGCATTATGCCATTGAGGACGTCCACATAGGACGAAGAAACTCAATTTGATTGGTCCAAATCAGCGTTTCATTAAACACAAAAATGTTAAATATGATTTAACATTTTAATTGAATTAAAACCCAAAAAAACTTGATATATAAACATTTTTTGGAAAATTAACATAGAAAAGGTATATAACAAAAATGTCAATAACTTCATAGAATAGTATATGTCAAAATAAAATAGAAATTAATACTAAAAATATTAAAAATGGAAATTAACTTGATAGGTTGACTTATTTTTTTTATAAAATCAACATAAAAGTAACTAATTAAAAAATACAAAAACAAAAATATGAATAACATTTTCATTATATTAAAACACAAAAAATAAAATTTAACTTGATATTTAAACAATTTGTTTTTGGAAAATCAACATACAAAATCTAAATAACAAAAACAAGGAAATTATAACTTAAAAAATATCAATAACACTATAATAGTATATTTCAAAATAATATGAAAATCAATGTTAAAATTATTAAAAAATGAAAATCAACAAGATGTGTAAACTAAATTTTTGGAAAATGAACTTAAAAAGCTAACTAAAAAATACAATAAAAATGAAAATATATCTTACACAAATGTCAATATATTCAAATAATAGTATATGTCAAAATAAAATTTAAAGTATCAAAATATAAAAAATTATAGAAATCGTATTTCTTTTTTTTTTGTCAACAAAAATTGTATTTCTTAAAATAAATTAACAATCTATAAGTAAATAATAAAAAATAAGGAAATTATATCTTAAAAAATGTCAATAACTCCACAGAATAGTATATGCCAAAATAAAATAGAAATCATTACTAAAGATATTAAAAATGGGATTTAACTTGATGTGTTGACTATTGTTCTAGAAAATCAATATAAAAGTAACTAACTAAAAAATACAAAATTTTTAAATATGAATAAAATTTCTTTAAATTAAAACACAAAAAGAAAAATTAACTTGATATTTAAACAATTGTTTTGGAAAATCAACATACAAAATCTAAATTAACAAAAATAAAGAAATTATAACTTAAAAAATGTCAATAAAGCCATAGAATAGTATATTTTAAAATAATATGAAAATCAATGTTAAAAATATTTAAAAAATAGAAATCAACTTGATGTGTAAACTAAATTTTTGTAAAATGAACCTAAAAAGCTAACTAACAAAAAAATGAAACTACGTCTTACACAAATATCAATACATTCACATAATAATATATGTCAAAATAAAATTTAAAGTATCAAAATATAACAAAGTTAGAAATAGTATTTTTTTTTTTTGTCAACAAAAATCGTATTTCTTAAAATAAATTAACAATCTATAAGTAAATAACAAAAAATAAAGAAATTATATCTCAAAAAAATGTCCATAACTCCATAGAATAGTATATGTCAAATAAAATGAAAATCATTGTTAAAAATATCTAAAATATAAATTAACCTGATGTGTAGACTAATGTTTTGGAAAATCAAGGTAACTAAGAAAGAAAATTGAAAAATTGAAAATATGATTAACATTTTAATTAATTTGAAACACAAAAAACTAAAATTAACTTGATATATAAACATTTTTTTTGGAAAATCATATAAAATTTAAATAAAAAAGATAAGGAAATTATATCTTAAAATATGTCAATAACTTCATAGAATAATATATGCTAAAATAAAGTGGAAATCAATGTTCAAAAATATTAAAAATGAAAATTACCTTTATGTGTAAATTAATTTTTTGGAAAATCAAAATAAAAGCTCTCTATTTTGCATTAGGGAGTCGTGGTTATCCACAATAGTGTGTAAGTAGTTAATATGCAACCAAAAATATATAAGTAATATTTGAAAATACTACACAAATAACTATTCACTTAAAACACAACAAGGATTAAAGTCTGATTTCATATTTATAGCTACTACCAATAATATAACACATCAGTAACACCTCATAGAATTATATTTAAATAATAATAAAGTATGACAGTGTTATGAATCAAACGCAAATTATCAAACCTAGACATGCTATTCAAAACATAACATTGAGAAAATACGCATAAGTTAATACATTGATAAATGGTTCAAAGACTCCACACCAACCTAAAAATATGAAAAAAATATTATTTAATAGCATGCTGCAAATAAAACTTATCTGAAAGATAAAAAAAAAAAGATAAAAGATCATTGAAACTTCCCAACAAAGCTATAAGCTGCTTTTTGTTTGTGATATCTCGATCCTCTTCTTTGTTTGTCTCAAATGCATTTGTACGAATCTCAGTATGCATATTAACAATTAAACTATATGTCCTCTATATGTTATCAGAGTTACATGATTTTTAACAAAAAATAGGAAAATATGTCCAAAGATACGATATAAGCATATACATTAAAAAAAAATATTTTGTTCAGGTTTATAAAATGTCAAATTATTCTTCTTCTATTATTGTTTCTACAAAAATGACATATAATTAAACGTGTTAAAAACAAATTAATTATTTAATCAAGTAAAAATCAATTGACTTATTATTATTTTACTTAACAAAATTTACAATCTTATAAATAAATACAAGTAAGAGAAAATGATACATTGTATGTTTAATAATTTTTTTTTAAAAATTCTGTAAACCTATTATGCATTCGGTAATTTACTAACAAAAAGAAAATTAAACTAAATTATTGATAAAGATATGTGCGTAGCGCGGATAAAATACCTAGTGGAAATAAAATAGAAAATAGGTTTAAACATGAGTGATTTACACTAGAAGGTACTTTAGAGTTTCAATTTACACTCAAAGGCACTTGTTGCTCCTCAAGGACTTTAAGAGTTTTTTTGGGTTGTAAAATACCTATTCTATCCTTAATGAACTTTCTTCAATCAAAACCCTTACTATCTCTTCTTGCCACTATCAATAACAAAGACGTTATTGTTAGCCGTCGCCTCCCTCTCCTTCTTCTTTCCCCTTCTTCTTTTTTCTTCTTCTTCTTCTTCCTTCTTCTTCCTTTTTATTCTTCTTGTTCTCCTGTTGCAGATTCATTTTTTTTTCTTTTTCTTCTCCATATGCAAATCATGATTTTTATATTGTTTATGCAGATTCTACAGATGCAAATCATCGAAAACCCAATTGGATTCGAGAATTCTGATTATTGAATCAAATCAATTGGTGACAACCTTGAAAATGGCGAGTTTAAACATAAATGAAATTTCAGTGAGTCTGCCTCGAGGTGGACAATAAGAGATGTACATGGGGTGTGGACGGTTAAAGTAACATGGACAAGTTTGGGTGGACAAGTTTATGTGGACATTATATCTCGCTCCCATCGTGTTTCATGAAATGTATGTGAGGCTGATCATGGATAGGTTGTAGTGGACATGTTTCCATTGTGAGGCTGATCATGGATAGGTTGTAGTGGTGTGTATAATTTTTTCATATATGTGAGACTTGTAAATTTTTTTATAACTGTAGTTTGAATAAGATTTGAAGTTAGATTGTTGTAAATGTGAATTATGATCTACTCTTAAGTTCTTTAGAATCTCCATTTGTGGACATATGATCGTGGATAGGTTACAATGGATGGTAGATTGTGGTGAACATCTTATCCAACATTGAAACCGAGACCATGTACACATGAGGTTGTGAACAAAATTCAATGGATGGACACTATATCGTGGCCATCACACTTTAAAATCTCTCGACAGATGTTCGAATCTCTAAACTCATCCACACGTACTTATCCATGAACATATGTCCATCAATGACTGTCCATTGAAGCTCGAACACATGGACTTACATGTGGTCATCACATTTTTGTCCACGACAAAGTGTCCATGCCAACTCGAACCAGACTCCATATGCACTCGAATCACACTCCACAACTCTTTGGTATTTTAGAAAATTTTGAGTCCTAAAGTTGTTGTAATCATCACCAACCTTCAATTAACCGGATTGATGAGAGAGAGAGAGAGAGAGAGAGAGAGAGAGAGAGAGAGAGAGAGAGAGAGAAAGAGAGAGAGAGAGATGTTTTAATGTTGAGAAGGTGGGAGTAAGCAACAAAGACTTAAAGATTCAAAGAATTTTAGAAACGAAGAGGAAGAAGAAGAGAGAAGAGGAAGAAGAAGAAGAAGAAGAAGAGAGAATGAATAATGGTATGAGAAGTTAAGTTAAAGGGAAAAAAGACTTTCATTTTGTAGAAAGTATGTCAAGAGCACAAAGTACCTTTTTGTATAATTATAAACTCAAGAAGTGCCTTTGAGTGTAATAATCTCGTTTAAACATACCGTTGATCTCTTAGATTCCTCCAAAAAGAAGTACTCATTTAAAAAAACACGCGCGTCGGCTAATCTGTATTATAATATAAGAGTGTATAAAAGAACATGCATCGCAGGTTGTTTACCACATCACTACAAGAAAGACACCAAACTCTGACGGCCATATACGTCGGAAACGCTTGTTTCCGACGGATTTACGACCAAAAAAGTCTGTCGGTTACAGTTCGTCGGAAATTCAACTTTGGTCGGAAATCTGTCGGAAATTTTCGACGGATTATTGTCGTCGGTAATCCGTAAGAAATTTCCGACGGATTACCGAGGGAAATAAACCGATAGATTTCCGACGAAAAGAAGTCGTCGAATACTTTCTGACGGCTTTCCGACGACTCTGTAGTCGGAAACGTAGGTCGAAAGTTTCTCGGGATTCCGTCGGAGATGAATACGACAACTTACCGACGGAATTATTTTCGACGGATTTTCGACGGATTAATGAGGGACACGTTCCGACGGATTTCCGACGGATACATTTTCAACGGATTTCCGACGGATACCTGTCCGACGGATTTATGACGGAAACGTTCCGACGGATTTCCGACGGATTTATATAATTCGTTAATATTAAAAAATTTAATATATATTATATCAAATTTAGTTTTAAATTAATAATTAAAATTAAAAATAAAATTTTAGAAAATAAAAATATATTATAAAATTGTTTTACAGTAAAAATAAAAAACGACATAAAAGAAATTGTTTCGAACAAACAAACTACTTTTTAAACAAATGTGGAAACGAAGCTTCCATTATTTCTTTCATCTGGCGTAGCTCTTCCCGTGTCGATTGGTGTGCGGACTCCAATTGTTCGTGCTTCTTCCCCATTTCTTCGACAATCGCATCACGGTCTTAAACTTCTTGGCTAAGCTTTTCGATCTCCTTTTGATATTGCAAGAATAATGAAAACCCGAAGAAGAAGAATCCGCTCCATCGAATCTCGGAAGTGGGCCTAACCCTACGGTTCAACCTTTTACTTTCCGAGTTTCATAAACAAAATTATTAAGATATTAGATATCAAAAATAAAAACTAAAATAAAAAATAAAAATAAAATTATAATAAAAATAAAAAACGCACCGAGAGAACAATGTCGTTGATCTCATCTCGGGTTAGCTGGTTCGAGGAGGTCGAGTCATCTGGATTCTCCTGGGAGAGTTGGGTCAATCGATCGAGCTTCTTTTTCTTGCATTTCTCCACAACCTCCCGAACACCGACGTCTTGGACTTCCCCAGTCTTTTTGTTGGTGTGCCTCGTCTCCATAACGTCGAGGTAATCGGGAACGACTCCACCCGCTTCTATCGTCTTTGAAAAATAAAATTATATAAGGTAAACCATTTAATAAATAAGAAAATTATGAAAAAAAAAAATTTATTTACCATTTCAGCCACTTGACGCAAGGTCGATTTTGCGCCCCGTTGTGAACATAAATGCCCTTTCCTCCTCGGTCACTCTTCCGGTTCTTCGAGTTTTTTGCGGATTGTATCTTTGTGGCAGGCCGACTCCAATACTCGCAAAAACCGTTCCAGACATTCTCCTCGAGATCCTTCGGCGGATCTTTCTCCTCGATGAACTTTTGTTTCCACTCGTACATGTGTCTCGTGTATTGGATGGCGGTGAACCTGTCGAACTCAACGAGAACGGTTCCGGTTCTCCGCCAGTCCCAAGTGAACTCTTGCTGTAAAAACAAATTACGTAAGATATAATAAAATAAAAAATTTGTTTAAAATTTTGAAAATCTTTAAAATAAACTTACAGCGAAAGATCGATGCCATGAATCTTTCACGTCAGGCGGCATCGATGAGTAGGTCTAATACGGGTGGTGCAACATGGTATGAAACATCCGCAATATGGTCTTGTTGATTTCAGGGTCCAACCCGAACCTGAAAAAATTGTAGATTAAAAAACTTTAGAAACAAATTTAAATTTAAAAAAAATTAAAAGCCAAGAAATATAAAAAAAATTTAGACAAGAAATTACCATGTACCGTCTTCGCAATCTGGGTCGAGTTTGGTGTAGTGCTTCCGGTTCTTGGATAGAAATCCGACTGCGGGCAGCGGATTCTTGGGACTCCGGAACATGAGAAGAAGATCCGCTATGTGCCGAACGACGAGAACGAGAGCGGCCACACGAGAACGAGAACGACAACCAGAGACTTGTTGCTGCGCAAATTCTCTATACATTAGCAAAATATAAACATTAGCATTAAAACAAAAGTAAAAACATTCAAATTTCAAAGTATCAACAAATTTTTAAAAAACTTTAAAATTTAATTTTTTAAGAAAATAAAAAATTTCATTCTTAACAAATAATAACAATTTTATTTGGTTTTACATTATAGAAATTCGATTTTTATTTTATTGACGAAATTCGTATTTAGTAAATTGTATTTTTTTAAAACTCTAAAATTCCTTTTTTAAATTATAAGAAATTCGTTTTTATATTATAGAAATTATAGAAATTCGTTTATTATGAAATATAATTTTAAAATCAAAGGAAAAATTATATTTGTGAAAATGCAAATACAAACTTGAAAAAAAAACATATTTGAGATACAAAATATTTAATTAAAACCTTAAATCTAAAAACCCTAATTTCTAACACCCTAAAATCCGATTCACATCTAAACATCTAAATTCTAAGCTTGTAACATCACGCAACAAACAACAATATCATTTCAATCCGGTTTTCTAACCCTCTAACATGATTTACACACCAAAATCTAAAAAAACACTTCAAAATCAAAGGAATATAAGAAGACTTACAAGTTCTCCATGGGTTTCGGCGGTTTTGGGAGAGAAGCAGATGGTTTTCGGCGAGATCCGGCGGTTTTGGGAGAGAAGCAGCGGAGGTTTTTGGCGGAAGAGAGAGAAGAGAAGAGAAGAAGAAGAAATGGGGAAAAATAAAGGGTTTTCTGTTTATATATAACGATTTACGACAGAACAAATCCGTCGGATTTTAAAAAAAATTCATTAAAATAAATCAATACGCGGTTTTGGGACGCGCCTTCTCGAAAAACACGAAATCCGTCGTAAATTCGTCGGAAATTTCCGACGGATTTCCGATTGACTTCGAATATACTGTTATTTGTTGCATGCGTTTCTATTGGTTAGTCAACGCATCACACGGATCGGTGAATTTTATCCGTCGGAAATTTCCGACGGATTTAGGGTATATTTAGAGTTTGGGATTTCAAAGCAAAATTTGTTATTCAAAGAATACTAAACATGTTGCATTAACAAAATATGTTGATTCTTAAAACAATTTGATTTTCTAATTGTTTAAAAAATTTTAAAACAACAAACATATAATTTTCCAAAACATTTACATTACTATATACTAACACTTATACTAACTCCTTAACCATATTTTAAATTTTGGTCTAAACATTAATAAATATGTATTAGATTACATTTACAATTGTTATACATATAAAAAAGTTATTATAGGAGTTTAAAAAAAATTGGAGTTAAAACTTCATACTCTAAACCACATTTTAAAAGAGGCCGTCGGAAATCCATTGGAAATTTCCGACGGATTTGTTCGAATTCATGTAAAATTTTGTTTAAAATGTTGCTTAGGGTATGAAGTTTTAACTAAATTTTTTTACAAATCATACTAAAGATTACAAACATATGATTCATATTTTTTTTGTTTAAAATTCACAAATGTGTACTTTTAAATTTATAAAAACACTTGATTAACAAGTTTATTACAATAATACAAGGTTTAAAAAACTACTATGAATCTCCTGACTCTGATGAATAATCTGAAGACGCCGTATCTGATTCTTCTCCAAATTCTTCAATTTCTTCCTCTGAATCCTCAAATATTCGATCGTCCGCATCTACAGTGAAGTCAACTACGAGCTCGACTTCGAGGGAATGATCTATGGAAGCTAAAGCAACAGTATTTTGTTTGCAAGGGATCATTTTCAGATATCCCATAAACTCTACCTCTCGGGTTAATCGGTGTCACTGTAATCCATGGGTCTTGCTTCTTTTTCACTCGAGGATAGGAAATATAGCATACCTACACCATAAAAATTAAATATATATTAACAAAAGTCATGTAAATGAAAAATTAATTATATCTCTAAAGATTAAGAGAAATTAATAAAACTAACCTGGTCTGCTTGTGAAGAAAGAATGAATGGATCATATTTCCGGAGTCGTCTTCTTCCATGTACTGATGTAACACCAAATTGGTCGTGTCGCACACCACTTCCATCTAATGGCTCGTACCAATCGCATAAGAATGCAACGCATTTCAAGTCCAACATTCCAGGATAATGAACTTCTAAAATCTCGCGAAAGACACCATAGTATACAAGATCACCGGATTGAGTGGATACCCCGTAATCAGAAGTCGGTATGCTCCTATCATCTCGAAGAATCTTAAAAGCGTAACCCCGAGTGCAATACATCATATGTGACCGAGCGACCGTTAGTGGAAATTGCACTAACTCTTCTAACCACGTGGGAAATAAATGACCTTCAGAGGACTTTGTCGTAACCTGCATAAATGAGTTTGTAATAATTTAAGCATTTATTATACATATATATGGTAAGATCAAATAATTAGTTCTACACTTACATAATATCGCAACCAACGTCCAAAATCTTCTTGTCTTAGCTCGATAAGCTCTTCCTCGGTTTTTTGTGGATGATTATAACGCATTTCAGCCATATAGATCCTATGAAAATAAACAACACACGTTATATTATATAAATGACATGATCAATTATACATATATATGGTAAGATCAAATATTCAATGGGCTCGGTTTAATACCTCTCATATTCGTCAACTTCGTCGCAGTTTGTGAGAATATACATATGCAAATGATTATGCTCAACGGTTGACAACTTTCGCTTCTTCCCCTTTCCACTAAGTCTTCCAATCTGGGAGAAAATATTAGGAACACAGACCGGATAGAATGGTCTCTCGCCTCCGTCATCATGTCGAGCGGGTCTTCGACTCTTTGTTTTAACTTGTGTTGGAAAGTGGAACTCCGCAAAATTAGAGGTTTCTTCATTGATGCTCTGCGCGACAATAGAACCCTCGACTCTGCTTAAATTTTTCACCTTCTTCTTGAGATGAAACATATACCGCTGAAAGGATACATCCAACGATACTGAACAGGGCCACCGAGTTCTGCTTCTCGAGGTAGATGAATTGGTAGATGTTCCATAACATCAAAGAAGAAGGGTGGAAATATCTTCTCTGGATTGCAAAGTATTACGGGTATTCTGTCTGCCAGGTTTTGGATACCGTCTATTGTAAGAGATCGCGTGGATATATCTCGATCAAATATTCAATGGGCTCGGTTTAATACCTCTCATATTCGTCAACTTCGTCGCATTTTGTGAGAATATACATATGCAAATGATTATGCTCAACGGTTGACAACTTTCGCTTCTTCCCCTTTCCACTAAGTCTTCCAATCTGGGAGAAAATATTAGGAANGTCAACTTCGTCGCAGTTTGTGAGAATATACATATGCAAATGATTATGCTCAACGGTTGACAACTTTCGCTTCTTCCCCTTTCCACTAAGTCTTCCAATCTGGGAGAAAATATTAGGAACAAAGACCGGATAGAATGGTCTCTCGCCTCCGTCATCATGTCGAGAGGGTCTTCGACTCTTTGTTTTAACTTGTGTTGGAAAGTAGAACTCCGCAAAATTAGAGGTTTCTTCATTGATGCTCTGCGCGACAATAGAACCCTCGACTCTGCTTAAATTTTTCACCTTCTTCTTGAGATGAAACATATACCGCTCGAAAGGATACATCCAACGATACTGAACAGGGCCACCGAGTTATGCTTCTCGAGGTAGATGAATTGGTAGATGTTACATAACATCAAAGAAGGAGGGTGGAAATATCTTTTCTAGATTGCAAAGTATTACGGGTATTCTGTCTGCCAAGTTTTGGATACCGTCTATTGTAAGAGATCGCGCGGATATATCTCAAAAAAATGAACCAATCCCTGCAAAGTTTACATTAAGGAGAAATATATTCAGAAATGATTAAAAACTAATATTCATAAAATTCTTGAATAAAATATATAAGATATTTAATTGTTAATAGTACCTGCAATTGCTTCATGGACATTACGTGGTAGAAGACCGGCAAAAGCAAATGGAAGGAGGCGTTGCATCACAACATGACAATCATGACCCTTCATCTCAGAAAACTTTCCTTCTCCATGATCAATGCAGTTACGAAGATTAGATGAGTATCCATCCGGAAATTTAACTCTATCGGCAATCCAGTCGAAAAACACATCCTTTGAAGGTGCATCCAATCGAAAAGCAGGGACCGGGGCCTTCCCATTCGCTGAAATATGTAGCGCCCTACGAGAACAATATTCTGGCAAGTCCAATCTAGACTTTACGTTGTCCTTTGTCTTCCCTTGGACATTGAGAACGGTGTTCATTATGTTCTCGAAAAAATTCTTCTCAATTTGCATCACATCTAGATTATGCCTCAATAAATGGTCTTTCCAATAAGGTAAGTCCAAAAAAAATACTCTTCTTGTGCCAATTATGTAGGTCACCACAAGCATTCACAGGATAATGCCCGTTACCACCACATTCAACGGTCCTTTCTGCACCAAAATCTCTGAACTGAGTCAACGCATAATTTCCATCTAACTGAGGAGGTGGACCCTCAAATACTCGACGGTTCTTCCTAAACAACGTCGTGCACCGACGATAAATATGGTCGCTTGGAAGAAATCGCCTATGACAATCAAACCAACACGTTTTTCGTCTGTGCTTCAATTGGAATGCATCTGTGTTATCTTGACAAGAAGGACATGCTAACCTTCCATGCGTTGTCCATCCAGATAACATGCCATATGCTGGAAAATCGCTAATAGTCCACATAAGTACCGACCGCATGAGAAAGTTCTGCTGACAAGAAACATCAAACGCCTCAACACCATGCTCCCATAACATTTGCAGCTCATAAATCAATGGTTGGAGAAACACATCAAGTGATCTCTTTGGATGCTCTAGTCCAGGAACGAGAATGCTAAGGAACAATAATTCTCGTCTCATGCACAAAGTTGGCGGTAAATTGTAAGGTGTAACAATTACCGGCCACAATGAATATTGCCTCCCATGCTTTCCAAAAGGATTGAAACCATCAGTACATAATACAAGGTAGACGTTCCTTGCCTCATACGCAAAACTCGGATACACAGATTGAAAATGTTTCCATGCTCTCGCATCTGAGGGATGATCAATTTTTCCATCTGTTGTGGTATGCTCTGCATGCAATCTCATTGCCCCCGCTGTGCGCTCTGATTGATATAACCTCTTTAATCTCTCAGTTAATGGCAAATACCACATTCGTTTATGTGGGACTGGAACTCTTCCACTTGTTTCCTTATACCGAGGTTTCCGACAAAATCGACATGTCGAACGGTTTTCACCCTCTCTCCAGTAGATCATACAGTTGTCGATGCACACATCTATCATTTGATAGGGCAATCCAAGGCCACAAAAAGTTTTTGTATCGCATAGTACGATCCAGGTGCAAGATTATCTTCAGGCAAAATATCTTTCACAAAATCTGCGATTGCATCCACACACTCCTCACTCAAATTGAAATTCGTCTTTATACCCATCATCCTAGTTGCTAAAGGGGGATCTCCCTTTCTACAGCCATCATATAACGGATGTTTAGCAGCGTCTAACATATCAAAGAACCTCCGAGCTTCCAAGTTAGGTTCTTCACCTCTATCTCCATACTCAGCAAACGATGGTATACTTTCACGAAACACATCATTTACCATCTGAACATGACCCACAGTTTCTACCTGATCCGTTCTAGGTTTCTCTAAACTATCTCCAACAAATTGTTCACTAGTACTAGCAATATCCACCATTGTATCATTTTCTCCATGATAATACCAAATCTTGTAACCCGCCACAAATCCATTACAATACAGGTGTGACCATACTTCCCTTATCACGATGAATCTACGATTCTGACACTTTATACAAGGACAAAAAATTTTACCGGATTTTTTTGCTTTCGGCTGCATAGTCGCAAATCCCATGAATTCCTGCAAACCTTCTTTGTACTCTTCCGTGATAAGATCCGTTGCCGGAATTTGATGAGGCTTGTCCATCCATGATCGAAAGTAATTATAAGGATCTGAAGAAGACATTTTTCAATATTTTAGAAGAGATATTTTTTATGTTGTTGTTTTTCTAGTGAATGAGAGAAGGTGGACTTGCATTTATAGGAAAATAGCTGCACATTTCCGACGGAATTCCCACGGATTTTCGACGGATCTCTGACATAATTCCAACGGCTACGTAACGGCTATAATATTAAAACGGCTAAAAAATCCGTCGGAAATCCGTCTTACAAATTTCCGACGGTTCTGACTCCGTCGGAAATTTCCGACGAATTTCCGACGGTCTCTTACTTTGTAACAATTTTGTGGCAACGGAAATCCGTCAGAATTAGCCAACGGATATTTTTCGTCGAAAAACCGTCGAAAATTTCCAACGAAGTTTCGATGGAATCGTAGCCATCGAAAATTTCCGTCGGATTTCCGACGGTTTATTACTTTGTCACAATTTCGTCGCAATTCCGTCGAAAATTTTCGACGGATAATGTTCCATCGAAACTTCCGTCGGAAATTGCCTTGTTTTCTTGTAGTGCGTCGGCTAATCTGTATTTGATTTTGTGAGATTCTCCTCAACCTCTTCTAAGTAAAAAACTGGATATGTTATGAATCGAATGAATTGTGTGTATTATTATGATGACCAAAGGTCTCTTTATATAGTGATTACATAAAAGGATAGAAAAGGAAATAGTCCTTTTACTAATCCTACAAGGAAAAGGAAAATATCTACTAATCCTATTGGACTTAGGAGTATGGCCGCCTATGACTTAATGGACTGGACCAGTTATGGAGATCCAACCTCAATGGATTATAACACTCCCCCTTGATTGACATAACCGGTTATAATAATGGGATCACAGTAATACGCTTGGGAATGCTGCCTCATTAAAACCTTTCTAAGGAAAATCCAGTGGGACAAAATCTTAGCGAGGAAAAAGAGTACAACACGCATTACTCCCCCTGAAAAGATCATCACTCTAAGTCCTTTAATCGGCGCATGCCGATCTGATGCATTAGCTTCTTCAATGAGGAGGTTGGAAGCGACTTAGTGAATAGGTCGGCTGAGTTGTCGCTGGAACGGACTTGGAGCACTTTGATTTCACCGGCCTTCTGTAGGTCGTGAGTGAAAAAGAACTTTGGTAAGATGTGCTTCGTCCGATCTCCTTTGATGTATCCATCCTTCAACTGAGCTATGCATGCGGCATTGTCCTCGTACATGCTGGTCGGTTCTTCTTTCCCTTCTATCATCCCACAATCTCGTCTAATGTGTTGAGTCATTGACCTCAACCAAACACATTCTCGGCTGGCCTCATGCATCGCCAATATTTCCACGTGATTGGATGATGTAGCAGTGAGTGTCTGCTTCATAGACCTCCACGAAATGGCTGTACCATCGTGAGTGAAGACATATCCCGTCTGGGATCGACCGTTGTGCGGATCCGAAAGGCAACCTGCATCAGCAAAACCAACTAAACCTTCATTGTTAAGGTTAGTGTAAAACAGACCCATATCTTTCGTCCCTTTCAGGTAACGAAGTATGTGTTTGATCCCATTCCAGTGCCTTTGGGTCGGACAAGAACTGAATCTTGAAAGGAGGTTTACTGCAAAGCAAATGTCCGGCCTAGTGTGACTAGCCAAGTACATTAACGCTCCTATGGCACTGAGATATGGCACTTCGGGACCAAGGATTTCTTCATCCTTCTTCTTTGGACCGAATGGATCACTGTCCAGACTAAGGCTTCTCACCATCATTGGGCTACTCAGTGGGTGAGCCTGGTCCATATTAAAACGCTTGAGTACCTTTTCTGTATATGCCATTTGATGCACAAGGATTCCATTATTGACGTACTCAAGTTGTATTCCCAAACAGAAATTAGTATTTCCTAAGTCTTTCATTTCGAATTCCTTCTTTAGGTATTCAACCGTTTGGGATATTTCCTCAGAGGTTCCTAGGATGTTCAGGTCGTCTACATACACAGCGATGATTACGAATCCCTTGTCAAATTTCTTTATAAATATGCATGGACTTATGAGATCGTTTTTATAGCCCTCTTTAACTAAGTACTCGCTTAGTCTATTATACCACATGCGACCTGATTGTTTTAATCCATAGAGCGATTTATTCAGCTTAATACAATGCTGGTCTCGAGAACTTCTTTTATCTTTCAGCTCTATTCCCTCTGGGACTTTCATATAAATTTCGTTATCCAGCGGACCATATAAGTATGCGGTTACAACATCCATTAACCGAAAATCCAATTTCTCTCTTATGGACAGACTTATCAGGAATCTAAAAGTCGTTGCATCCACCACAGGGGAGTATGTCTCCTCATAATCGATTCCTGGCCTTTGTGAGAATCCTTGTGCCACAAGCCATGCTTTGTGTCTAACGATTTCACCTTGTTCGTTTCTCTTCCTCACAAAGACCCATTTATGTCCAACTGGTATAACATCACGAGGTGTCCGAATTATGGGACCAAAAAACTCTCTCTTCATTAAAAAGTTTAACTCCACGTTTATAGCTTCTTTCCATTTATTCCAGTCTAATCGACGAGTGCACTCTAAAATAGACGTGGGTTCTAGATCCTCATTCATGAGCTCAAGTGCTACATTGCATGCAAATATTTCATCAATGTCGACATTCTTTCTGTTCCATTGGAATCCAGAAGAGACATAATTGATCGCGATATCTTTGTTATCAGAAACTTCAGGCCCATGAAGCTTGGCATCCCAAGCAACATTTTCCGACACCTTAAGTTAATAAATGTCTAGAACGTCCACTATCTCCTAGGTCTGAATTTCAGCACCTTTCTTTAATATCCGAGGAATCTTATCTTTGGAACCAATTGGTCTTCCACGTTTAAATCGTGGTTTAGACTCAGTAGCCGCTTGACTCGGTCCTTCTTGAACATCAATACGAATTGGTGCATTCACGGCTGGTATATATGATTTCGTTACCCTCTTTGGGTCTGCAAAGGAATCTGGCAATTGTATAGCTAGCTTTTGCAAATGTATTATCTTTTGGACCTCTAAATCACTTTCACGAGTCCGGGGATCTTGCCATTTTAAGGATGTTTGATTCCATGCAATTTCTTTTACCAGCCGGTTTCCATCACCTAATGTTGGAAAAACGGATTCGTCAAAATGACAATCCGCGTACCTGGCCTTAAATAAATCTCCGGTGGTCGGCTCAAGGTACTTTATGATCGTGGGTGAATCATATCCAACATATATCCCCATCCTCCTTTGAGGTCCCATCTTAGTCCTCTGTGGTGGTGCAATCGGCACATAAACTGAGCAACCGAATATCTTAAGATGGGAAATGTCTGGCTCTTGTCCCGATAATAATTGGAATGGGGAATATTTATGGTCACTAGATGGCCTGATGCGAATAAATTCGGCAGCGTGTAAGATAGCATGTCCCCAAGCGGATACAGGAAGCTTTGACCTCATGAGTAATGGTCTAGCAATCAACTGTATGCGTTTTATAAATGACTCGGCCAAGCCGTTTTGTGTATGTACATGTGCCACGGAGTATTCAACACTTACCCCCATGGACATACAATAGTCATTAAACGCTTGGGAAGTGAATTCACTAGCATTATCCATTCGTATAGTCTTTAAAGGAAAGTCTGGAAAGTGAGCCCTTAGGCGTATTATCTGAGCAAGGAGTCTTGCAAATGCCATATTCCGTGATGACAATAAGCATACATGTGACCATCTTGTAGATGCGTCAATGAGGACCATAAAATATCGGAATGTCCCACAAGGTGGGTGTATTGGTCCGCATATGTCTCCTTGAATTCTTTCCAGGAAATATATTGTTTCCTTAGTCACTTTCACTAGTGATGGCCTTACAATGAGTTTCCCTTGTGAACATGAGGCACAAGTAAGATTCTTTGAGATAACTCTCCTTTCTTTCAAGGCGTGCCCATAAGTATTGGCTATCAATTTTCGCATCATATTCGACCCGGGATGTCCCAGCCGGTCGTGACATAGGTTGAACCTATCCGTAAACTCTAGGTTTGCAGTGGCATTGGCCTCAATCATATTGACCTTAGTGCAATATAAGCCGGTAGCTATAGCAGGTATAGTCTCTAGGACTTTCTTTTGGCTTTGGACGATTTCAATTATTTGGAGGAACTCTCGGTTTCCTTCGTCCATTGTTTCAACATGAAGACCATTCATTCGAATGTCTTTAAAGCTCAATAGGCTTCTCTTTGAGCTGGGGGAAAATAATGCATCCGCTATCTCTAGATGCGTCCTCTTAGGCAATAAGACATTGGCCTGGCCATAGCCTTCTATTAGGCTGGCCATGCCTGCTATAGTATTTATATTGGTCTTTTTCAATGTAAGATTTATGAAATATCTCTTGTCCTTTAAAATCGTGTGGCTTGACCCACTATCCACCACGAATTCATCCATGTTGCCTTTCATTTTAAAACAAGAATTATGTCTTAAAAGCCATTAATTATTAATTAAGCAAATCCAAACAAATCCAAAGACATAAATCCAAATGAAAATAAAACATGAATGCAATACAATTTTAATGCCTATTTTAAATAATCTGATGTCTCCATGAGATCATTATTTCCGTAATCCATAAGGTCATCACGTTCATGATCGAAGTCGCCTTCCTTATCATGCTGGATCATGTGGGCTTCTAGATTCTTCCCTTTAACACTCTCTTGATAAAGTTCCACAAGGTATTTGGGAGTCCTACATGTCTTGGCCCAATGATTGTCCATCCCACATCGATGGCAAACAGACTTAGTCGGGCCGGACTGGTGTCCGGTATGGTTCTCGTGGCCACGCCCTCGACCACGGCCTTGACCGCGGTTAAAATCAGATCTGCGGCCATTCCCTCGACCATATGGGTGGTAGCGACCACGCCCTTGTATGTTTCCACGTCCACGGCCATTATACTTTTGGTATCTCTGGACATGGTTTGCCTCGGTTTCCATCTTAGTGTCCTCGGCCACATGGGCTTCAGGAAGTGGGGTTGATCCAGGAGGTCTCATCTCGCTGTTTCTCATCAGCAGTTCATTGTTCTGCTCCGCAAGCAATAAACAAGAGATCAAACTTGCATAGGTCGTGAAGCCTTTCTCACGATACTGTTGCTGTAGCAACACGTTGCTTGAGTGGAAGGTCGAGAAGGTCTTTTCAAGCATATCCTTCTCTGTCACAATCTCGCCACATAGCTTCAGTTTTGAAACTATCTTAAATAGGGCCGAGTTGTATTCATCCACGGACTTAAAGTCCAGGAGCCTTAAGTTAAGCCAATCATATTTGGCTTTAGGCAGTATAACCATCTTATGATGATCATACCTTGCCTTTAACTCCTTCCAGAGATCAAGAGGATCCTCAAGCGTCAAGTATTGATCTTTGAGACTCTCAACGAGATGGTGGCGTATGATTAAAAAATCGACTTATACTTATTCCTCTCGGATTCGTTATTTGCATCATTAATGCATTCATCGAGCCCTTTTGATTTCAGCATGATCTTTGCATCTAAAGCCCATTGCAAGTAATTATCTCCTGAGAGATTAAGGGTTGCGAAGTCCAAATTGTTAACTTTCGCCATCTGAAATCAAGCATCGGTTTTTCTCTTAGGATTTTAGGGTTTCTTTCAACCGTTTTTATTTTATGCATTTATCATGTGATTTTAATTCAAGCAAGTTTCCAATTTTAATCCTAACATGCAATTTTAGGTGATAAAAGAAAACAGGAAAGTCCAAATTCAAAATAAGGCAATTTCCAATTTGCGATTTCTATGTGGTCAAACAAAAAGGAAAATTTCCAAATTCAATCCTAGCAAGCAATATCTATGATTTTCGGTTTGGCCAATAAAGTTTTAATGGTCCGATTTTATCATGCAATTCCAAGTTCAATTATGATTTGGTCAAGCAATAGATTAAGCAATACACAAATCGATTTTAGGGTTTCTATAGTCTTAGGTCAAATTTCGATTTTTAACATGTGCAAGCAATCAATCTATTTCAAGCAATCCGATTTTTTAAGATTCTAGTTTAGCTTAGATTCAATTCGATTTCAAGCTCTCAAAAGAAATCAAACAAGTAGAACATGGAAGAATCGATTTTTAGGGTTTGGTAATATTAGGTCAGAATTCGATTTTAGTGTTCTAGGGTTTTAGAGATTTGTTTCTACCTTTGATTCTTCTTTTGGGTTGACTGGAAAATAACCGGGAGCTAAAGACCTCGGAAAACTTAGGATTGGATCGCACAGCTGATCGGCGTTGAACGGCGGCGGACGGCGGTGGACGGCGGCGGACGTTAGGGTTTTATGCGCGGCGGCTGCTAGGGTTTTTCAGAGCAAGCTCGTGCTGATAACTTGTTATGAATCGAATGAATTGTGTGTATTATTATGATGACCAAAGGTCTCTTTATATAGTGATTACATAAAAGGATAGAAAAGGAAATAGTCCTTTTTACTAATCCTACAAGGAAAAGGAAAACATCTACTAATCCTACAAGGAAAAGGAAAACATCTATTAATCCTATTGGACTTAGGAGTCTGGCCGCCTATGACTTAATGCACTGGACCGGTTATGGAGATCCAACCTCAATGGATTATAACAGGAGACATGTTTTCTTTACGGACACACAAAACAAAATATGATTCCTTAATCCATGGATAGATTTTTTTAACTAGAAAAAAATTGCAGTAAAAAAAAAACTAGTAAAATAATAAAAAAATTTATAATATTAACCTTTATTGGGCGCTCCAACATCTTCAGTGTCTAGGTTTTTTCATAATTTAATGTTTTAGATCTTCATTATATAAAATTTCGGAAAATTGTTTTGTGGAGTTACTGACTTCATCAATAGCATGTAAATATACCATTAGAAACTATATCAATAATACCTTTGTGACAATTTACTAACCCGCAGATAAACAGCTTTTAAACCTAGAAGAAAAAAAAGAACTCTCGTAGAAATGCCACGTCAGCATACAAAAGAATGACACGTGGCTACCCAAAAACAAAAAAATCTCCTTCGCCAGTGAAAATATTTCCGACGGGTTCAACTTGGAACCTTTTGGCCTCCTCCGTTAACTGAACGTTACACACAAAAAACTCAAAAATGCCAACAGCCTTTATATTTTACCTTCTTTCATCTCCCAGTTTCATTCTGGCGTAGAAATAACAGAACTCAAGACGTAGCTCACATCAAAACTACACAGTCTGAGAAATTTTAAAACTGTACGCACAGAAATAACAAATAAGAACTGTACGCACGATCAGAAACTGTATACAAATTAGAAATTAACAATTTAAAGAAATAACAGAATTCAAGACGTAGGTTAGGTACGCACGATCACATCAAAACTACACAGTCTGAGAGAGCTGCAGGTCTGCGTCACCTGGATGGTTAGTGTTACCGCATATGAGCTTCGGTATACAGAAATACATAACAGCGAAGAGCCAGGCAAGCCATAGAGGAGCGACGGTGAGAGTCAGGATGGGCGAAATGAGTGAGACAAGCATGAGAAGTGCGAGAGCTCCAAAGAGATGACTTATGTGTGCAATGAAGTGACACATCGGAGCTTGGTTTCTTGTGAGCTGCTCGATACATAGTATTGATAGAAAGTTTGGGCTATACATTATCAATACTTCTAGGACTCGGAGGACGGCGTAGATCAGAAAGAATACGCAGAAGGAGACAATAGCTGCTCGACTATGCTCAGCATTGGGTGAAGCAAATGTCTTGTCTGTGTACTGAAGCAAACCGATGGCGCAGCCGTTGCCACCAACGATTAGCGTATGCACCGTGGAGGAATAGAGAGCTTGTTCATCCATGTTCTCATCGCTGGGGTTAGAACTCCGAAGCACATTCATCTTCCCGCTTTTTTTTTATTTTGAATCTGCATGTTATTTGATACAAATTTTTTTTGGGAGAATTAGTAATAGATATGGATGCAGATCGAAGCAGAGTGGTAGATCGAGCATGCAGAGCGATATATATAAAAGTCTATGGATATATGATGTACGCTGATGAATCAAAACGTGGATATATATACAATGATAAGACGAAAGAAACTACATGGAGGACTAAGAAAGGAAGGCTCTAATATTAAAACAAAAAAAAAACAAAAAAAGAAGAAGAAGAAGAATAAAGAACCTGAGCTCTGAACCCCACCGGTCAATGTTGGCGGCGGTAAACGTCCGAAATTCATTTTTTTTTTTATGTCAAGTTATGAGGTGCTTGCGAGTCCACATGAGTATATTTTGTTTTTACCCTTTAAACATGATTTCAAAATCCTTTTAATAACATATATATTTTGTTTTTACTTAATTTAATTAGGTTGTGAATCCGGTAAAATATATTTCTAGTGTTGATTAACTTTATCTGTATGCAAGTTAATTGAATTTATGATGTGTTAGTTAACTTTATCTGTAACATTTCGCGTGTTAGGGCTTTTGATCGCTGAGTTAATCACAAATATAGACCGCACGATATATAAGGAAATTGCACCGCACGTTGTTTACCACGTCGGCTAATTTGTATTTGGTTTTGTGAGATTCTCCTCAACCCGTCTCTACACCATTTTACATACCGACACACACCAAAAAAAAAAATTTCTTTAGAGCATCTGGTAAATATCCTTTCTTAAAAAACGCGCTAAGCAAAATAAATTGTACGGAAGGGCATTATTCTTCACAAATTTTAGACGTTTTATTATTATTTTTTATTTATTTGTAAAGTATATGTATCAGAAATTTTTTATTTATTTATTATTTATTTATTATTATTGAATGGTAACCCAACGATATATATATGTTATTGTCCGTCCCACTTATGAAAACAGAAGACTTTTTTTTTTTTTTTTTTTTTTTTTTGAAAAAGGGCTTCGTAAACAGAAGACTTGTGTCAACCTTTTTAAGTACATGCACATGCACCGCAAGTTGTTTACATGTTTTATGATTTTGTGAGATTGTCCTCAACCTGTTTAAGTACAAAACTGGTGACATGTTTACATACGGACACACATAAAAAAATATATTCGTTAATGTAGTAAAGAAAAGTTACTATTACTTGAAGAAATGAGTTTTTACAATAAAAAAGTTATGATTGGATTTTTACCTTAAGAAGAGTTATACCAAAAACAAAATTTACAAAAAAAAGATTCTTTAAAAAATAAGCATACTATTACTTACGGAAAGGATTTTATAGCTAGTAAAAGAAAGAAGGATATCCAAAAAGAAAAGAAAAAAAACTAGTAAAAAAAGAGAGAAAGGAATTGATAGAAGAAGTGTAATTACTTCCTTCTTATACTGTTTAAAATTTATCTTTATGTATATTATATATGTATTACTTAAAGTTAAAAAGAAAAAAACTAGTTTTGCTTGATAATTACTTCCTTCTTATACTGTTTAGAATTTTATCAATATAACTAAATTAATTATTAAAAAATAATTGATAATAACAAATGAAACCAATTAAATAAAATTGTATCTAAATAATCCAAAAAAAAGTATGCAATAAAACACTATTATTATTGTTATTTTCCTTACTAATACATTATAATATTTAAAGTATAAATTGTAGAGAAATACCCAAGAATGAAATATTTAATAATTCCTACTTTAAAATATAAATCTATGACCAAATTCAAATTCACTGTGTTGACAACACTGACGTCATAAATGACTGTTGAGTGTTGAGAACACTGACGTCATAATTAAATGGTATTTATGATTTTGTATGGTTGGTCAACGATAATGTTAGGAGTCGCATCAGTATTAATTATCATATGTGGAGACACTTGAAAAAAAAGAATATTATGAAAAAGAAGGGAAGAAAGAGAAGAAGAAAAAGAAGAAGAAGAAGAAGCTTCAAGAGGGGCCGAACTGTAATTTTCCTTAAAAGTTGAGAAAAATGGATTTCGGTTCTAGTGGTTTCGGCTTAATTTGATCGTACCGGTAAATCCGACGATCCTTGAAAACCGACGAATAAGAAGAATTCCCCGCGAAGTCACGCACACGCTGAACCAGATCTAGACCGTAAAGCCCAAAACGTTATAGCCAGCAAAAGGAAGCCCAGCACCAACAACACCTACGTACACTACTATGCATGTCTATTTCGGATTTTGGAACGGGAAATAGGCGGATTAAACCATTTGCAATGGGATAATACAGATATTAAAAAACATTATCCAAACAATTCACAATAGAAAATAGAATAATTTTTTTTAATAATATGACGGGTTTGAAAAATTTATGAAGAGTATTTAAACTCTCATTCATTTGGGCGAAAATCGATTTTAAACGGATATTTTAAATTAATTTTGAGAAATTTTAGAAAGTTTTGGGAAAATTTGAAAAAATTGGATAATATTATTTATTTTCAGAAAGTTTAATATCCAAAAGAGTAATTCACATATCATATCCTAGCTAGTTTCCCATCAGTTAGACTAATTAAATATTCTCGAATGGATAATTATCGGACCGGAAAAAAAAAATATAAAACATAATATTTGTATTGTATGAAAATTGGAATAGGTTTTATATCCCGAAAAAATAGACTGCAGTCGTAGATGTACAAAACCTTTATATGTCAAATCAATGCGTTTTTTTTTAAATGAAAATTTAATAAAAGTATTTGTTACTAATTGTTTCTTTTTTCAAAGTATCATGATATCATCCATGCATAGTCCATAGTTATATTGAAAAATAACGAGGCTGTTAATTTATTAGATTCACTCAAATACGTATCCGAAAAATCTCTACAAGAATACTTTGAAGATGTCACAATAAGAGTATTGGATACTAGAGTCTCTTTCGGTGGATGTTTGTGACTCATGACCAATGTCAAAACTAAAAATAAAAACTGAGAGCGCAAGTAGACGTTATCCTAAATTTTCTGAATAAATGGGTGTGAAAGCTTTACTTAAGAAGAACTAAGAATCGTAAAAATAAAAAGAGTCGAATGGTCACAAATGTTTCAACATTAGCTACTTACCCGTTTTTGGATATTCCTTGAGATATTCATTATGGGGCTAGTGTAGTGAATAGTGATGATGCCTTTCTTTTTATCAAACAAAACATAATTTCAAAGTCCAATAGACAGTAGAATGTAGTAACAAACTTTTTCTTGTTTTAACAAAAGAAAAGGGAACTATAGTTTTTTCTTCTTCTTTTAACTTGTTAAAACTTGACTGGGAGACATATAGCAGAGTGGTTTGTATTAATATCACAGATGTGTCATATTTCAGATTCAAAATTTGGTAATGAACGTGTGTGAGTTGTAGACGAGTAAAAAATAATATTAAACCTTAAAAGAAATGAATAGAAGATGAATAAACAATTACATACAAACAAAAGTAGCTAGAACAAATCATAATAGAAAGAAAAAAAAAACGAATGAAGGAAAAATGATTTTGTCCATCAGAAATCATTAGCTAGGAAACTAAAAATATCCATGGTTTTGTCATTTGTTGTGCATCAATTAAATATATTTCATATTTATTGCTATGTTACAAATTTACAATTACAAAAGAATTGACGCAAACGCAAATGAGCATCAACATTATACGGATGGATTTGGATTTTTCCCTACGAGAGAACATATAATATATTCAGGATAAAAATAGCTTTTTCCTATAAACGGGTGTATATAAATTATAGTTGCAAATGAGCATCAACATGATTTTACCAATTCGATTAATATTTACCATTTCCTGCTCAGATTCGCCTATGCTTTCTTCTTCAACTATATAGCAACTTGAAGTATCTATTTGTGAAAAAGAATGGAATATGCTCTGTTCCATTAATTCACAATACCAAACAGAGCAAACAACATACTCATACGACTTCAAATTTCTTTCCTTCACGTCTCTACCTGCAAATAAACAATGAAATACATCATTATACTGAAACCCATCTCTCTCAATCACAGAAAACAAAAGCATACTATACTTCTAACTGAAACAAAACCGTAGGATTCACATGAAGGTTTTAAAAGGCCATATTTGTTATATAATATGTCGAAAATGGGGTTTTACGGGGCTTAATCGAGTTCTTCCGGATTGTTTTCTTACCTTTGAGCTCCTATTTTAGCATTTTTAGAGGTTTTGGTCCCCAACAAAGACGTTGAAGTTCTTCAGTGAGAGATGGCCAAAGCAGAGTCCAGAAAAACATGAGGCTATAGAAACAAGTCTAATGGAAACAAATGGAGAAAAGGCCTTCAACCACTCATTATTCTCTATTTCTACAAAGACAAATACAGAGTAACTGGAATAAAGGAAATGGGTGATTCTTATTCCACTAGAGAATCTGATAATGCAAAAAAAAAAAAATACTTACAAAAGAAGATTCTCTTTGAGATTAAGACAGAATATATGTCTTTCCAGAGTTTAACAGTTAACACATGACGTTGTAATATGCCCGTCTCAGAGATAATATAGAGAACCAGAACCACACCAGAACTTTTTCTTTAACTTTTCCTAAACAAAAATTCTGAAATTAAATATAGCAGAAAAAGAAAAGAGAAAAAGGAGGGACCTTTTGTATGAGATTATAAAATGACAAGATGCTAAGTTGATATCCAAAACTAGGCCTCTCACACCACCCTCTTAGCTGAAGGAGATTCGGTATGTAAAAGTGCCATAAAATCTTGTTCTATTCTATTGTTTGTGTTTATAGATGTTTATGTTACTTTTCTTTCAAAGGACTTTTCAGTGCAACAATCAGAGAGATGGCAAGAAATGAGTGGATCAATAGTTACCTGGAAGCTATTCTTGATGTTGGAACTAGCAACAAGAAGAGGTTCGAGAGCAATTCCAAGATCGTCCAGAAGCTTGGAGATATGAATAGGAAAGATCAACAAGATAAGGTGTTTAGTCCCATCAAGTACTTTGTGGAAGAGGTTGTCAACAGTTTCGATGAGTCTGACCTGTATAAAACATGGATTAAGGTTTGATCCTCAATCTACTATCTTTATATCAATGATATAACACAAAAAGATACGAAGAGAATATTATTCCACATAATCTCCCATAAGTATGGAAGTAACCAGAGTTCAAAATAGTGAGTATAGATCAAAGAAAGAATCAAAGAATGTGGGAGATCGTTAGATCACCATCCAAAACCCAAAATGATTTTAAGTAAAACCAAACACATATATTCAAATACACGCGAGTTATGGTGGAGGCACACCTTTCACTTCTTGTGGCAGGTGATAGCAACAAGGAATACTCGTGAACGGAGTAACAGGCTTGAGAATATATGCTGGCGTATCTGGCATCTTGCACGCAAGAAAAAGCAGGTTTGTTCCCTTTAATTTATTCAAAAAATTTCACCTCTGCATCAGAAATACAGAAAAGGTTGGTTGTCGCTTTCTTGAATTGATTCCTTTTCTGTACTTTGATTACTTTCCACAGATTGTGTGGGATGACGGGATTAGACTTTCCAAACGGAGAGATGAACGTGAACAAGGACGCAATGATGCAGAAGAGGATCTTTCTGAGCTTTCTGAAGGAGAGAAGGAAAAGAATGACGTTGTAACGACTCTAGAACCACCCCGAGATCACATGACTCGTATCCGCTCTGAAATGCAAATTTGGTCAGAAGATGATAAATCAAGTCGAAATCTTTACATTGTCTTAATCAGGCAAGTAGAGAGGTTGGTTTATCTGAATTATTTGTATTGTCAAGATGATCTTGAGACTTACTAGTTGCCTTTGTCTGGTTCCATACTTTGCCCTCTGCAGTATGCATGGACTCGTGCGTGGAGAAAGCATGGAGCTTGGAAGAGACTCCGATACTGGTGGGCAGGTAATGGTACTTTCACGTGTCGCCTCCAGTTTGTTAACTTTGCGTCAAACCTGAAGGGTCTTGTTAATGGACGATTAGGTGAAATATGTTGTTGAGCTTGCTCGCGCTTTGGCCAACACTGAAGGTGTCCACAGGGTTGATCTCTTAACACGGCAGATCAGTTCACCAGAGGTTGACTCAAGCTATGGAGAGCCAGTTGAGATGTTATCATGCCCTCCAGAAGGTAGCAGAACCTGCGGTTCCTACATTATCCGCATCCCCTGCGGATCTCGAGACAAGTAATATCACATAAAACTCGGATTTATGTATTCAGATTCCTTATTAACGTTTAGTTTCTCTATACTCATGTTTTTCAGATGCAGGTACATACCAAAGGAGTCGCTCTGGCCCCATATTCACGAGTTTGTCGATGGGGCGCTGAATCACATAGTGGACATAGCAAGGTCTCTCGGAGAGCAAGTCAATGGAGGGAAGCCAATATGGCCATATGTAATTCAAGGCCACTATGCTGATGCAGGAGAAGTCGCTGCACATTTGGCAGGAACGTTAAATGTGCCAATGGTGTTAACTGGCCAATCTTTGGGAAGGAACAAGTTTGAGCAGTTGCTTAAACAAGGGAGAAATACCAGAGAGGATATAAACAGAACTTACAAGATTATGAGGAGAATAGAAGCTGAAGAGCTGAGCCTAGATGCAGCCGAGATGGTTGTGACAAGCACACGGCAAGAGATTGAGGCGCAGTGGGGAATGTATGATGGGTTTGATATCAAGCTGGAGAGGAAGCTCAGGGTTAGAAGACGGCGTGGAGTCAGCTGCTTTGGCCGATACATGCCACGAATGGTGGTATAAGTCCTTTTCCACGTCCCACGAGATCTGATAGATGAGACAACACAATGACTATCCTATAAACTATAAACAAGCATACAACGGCAATTGACTGATACCTGTTAGTTGAACAGTAAACTGAAGTGAAGTAGAGTCATTCACCAATCTTACATGTCTTTGTGGCATCAGGTTATACCGCCAGGCATGGATTTCAGCTACGTCTTGACACAGGATTCACAGGACGCTGATGCAGATCTCAAGTCGCTAATTGGCCCTGACCGAAACCAGATAAAAAAGCCTGTACCTCCAATATGGTCCGAGGTACTTTTTCTGTCTTCATTGTTGTGTTATCTCTAACAGAAGTCATATCCAATCTCCGGCAAGAAAGAAAGGTTATAGTCTTGTTATTCCCTGCCTTTCAATGCCTTTCAATACATGGAGAAAATAACTGCATGAAACTTACCATCTGCAGATAATGCGGTTTTTCACAAATCCTCATAAGCCAACCATACTCGCGCTGTCCCGCCCTGACCCCAAGAAAAATGTCACTACATTGCTCAAAGCTTTTGGTGAATGCCAGCCTCTTCGAGAACTAGCCAACTTGGTAAGTATACAGTGAACTGACATATATTTATATGAAGACTACAAATTGCTAAAGTGCTATTCCATCTGGCTTGCTAATTATTTGGTAATAAACCTATTCCAGACACTCATACTAGGAAACAGAGATGACATCGAAGAGATGTCAAATAGCAGATCAGTTGTTCTCATGAATGTACTAAAGCTGATAGACCAGTAAGACTTGTAAGGCCAAGTAGCTTATCCCAAGCATCACAAACAATCTGAAGTACCAGACATTTATCGATTAGCAGCCAAAACAAAGGTACTTAACAGGAAGATCCTATAATACAATATGATCTCGCTGTTTACTCCTACACATAGTTCAAGTAGAATATACATTAGAGATTTTTATTTAGATGAGAGAATGCAGCATCTAAAATTACTAATTCCCATGTGCTTAGACCCCTGTGGTAGTTTCTCCTGAGTTTACACAGTGCAAAGGATAGAATTATCCTTAGCAATTCACCAGAACTCTTAGCTTCTCCCTCTTTGCAACATGAAACCCGTAACTATAAGGTGGCTTTCTCTTTTGAAGGGGGTTTTCATCAATCCAGCTATGGTGGAGCCATTTGGTCTCACGCTCATTGAGGTAACTAGCACCTATGCCAATGTACGAGGTTATGCTTCTTTACCTCTTATTACACAACCTATGAGATCTTCAAGCCGCACCATTTGTTGCGTATGACAGGCAGCTGCATATGGTCTGCCCATTGTTGCCACCAAAAATGGTGGGCCTGTAGATATCTTGAAGGTAATCAAATCTATCTTATTAAAAAACCAACTGCAAAAAGACATAGCCACACCTCACTGATCCCGAAAAACTTATTAACATATGTTTATGTCCCAGGCGCTAAACAATGGTCTCCTAGTCGACCCCCATGATCAACAAGCCATTTCTGATGCCCTTCTAAAGCTAGTTGCTAACAAACATCTCTGGGCTGAGTGCAGAAAAAACGGACTCAAGAACATCCACCGTTTTTCGTGGCCAGAGCACTGCCGTAACTACCTTTCCCATGTTGAACACTGCAGAAACCGACACCCCAACAGTAGTCTCGACATAATGAAAGTTCCAGAAGAACCGATAAGTGATTCTCTAGGGGATGTCGATGACATATCTTTGAGATTCTCCATGGATGGAGATTTCAAGCCCAATGGGGAACTAGATGCAAGTGCTAGACAGAGGAAACTAGTCGACGCCATAAGTCAAATGAATTCTATGAAAGGTAGCCCATCTGTTCTCTACAGCCCTGGTAGAAGGCAGATGCTCTTTGTGATTACTGTTGATTCCTATGATGACAACGGAGACATCAAAGCGAATTTGGAAGATATTATCAAGAATGTCATGAAAGCTGCAGCTTTGACATCGAGCAAAGGAAAAATAGGTTTTGTACTGGCAACAGGTTCAAGTGTGCAAGAAGTTGTGGAGATTACAAAGAAATACCTGATTAATTTGGATGATTTCGATGCAATAGTTTGTAACAGCGGAAGTGAGATATACTATCCATGGAGAGATATGGTGGTTGATGCAGACTACGAAGCTCATGTTGAATACAAATGGCCTGGTGAAAGTATAAGGTCAGTGATTCTGAGACTTGCATGTACAGAACCTGAAACTGAGGATGACATCACAGAGTATACAAGCGCATGCAGTACAAGATGCTACGCAATTTCTGTGAAACAAGGAGTCGAGGTAACTCTTTCAATGAATATATTTCTCATCAAGAGAGAACAGCTTAAATCTAATGCCTACATACTTCCCTCAAAATCATAAAACTAGTATTGATGTCTATGTGTGTCAATGGCAGACTCGAAGAGTCGATGACCTTAAGCAGAGGCTTCGTATGAGAGGTTTAAGGTGCAGCATTGTTTACACACATGCTGCAACAAGGCTAAATGTTATACCACTATGTGCATCAAGAATACAAGCAGTCAGGTTAGATACTGTCACGACTAAATAGTTTCTACAACCATATACACTATGTGTAGACAGTTCTACAGTGAAAATGACACGACTCGATGGCTTTATGTAGGTATCTTTCGATAAGGTGGGGAATCGACATGTCGAAGTCTGTTTTATTTCTGGGAGAAAAGGGAGACACAGACTATGAAGACTTGCTGGGTGGCCTCCACAAAAGCATCATTCTAAAAGGTGCAGTGGGATCTGACAGTGAGAAGCTTCTTCGCAGTGAAGAAAATTTCAAAAGAGAAGACGCAGTTCCACGAGACAGCCCTAACATTTCCTATGTCGAAGAGAATGGCGGACCTCCGGAAATTCTATCCACTTTAGAGGCCTATGGTATAAAGTAATCATTTTCTAATTTTCTCTCTCTCTGCTTATTATCTCAGTTCATATACTTCAATGAATTGTAAACAGTAAATAAGAATGAGACTACACAACATCATCTGTAAGATACTATATACTGCAATAAATCAGATGAATCCAATAGACATTTAGTTCGATATCTACTTTGCAAGCACAGATTCAATAGACATCTAGTTCGATAGATGATCACACTTTACACATACTAAAAGTTTGATACCTACCTGAAGGGTCGTGGTATCTAGTGTTCTATCGTCCCACCCTTGGCATTACACCAACAATATGTTCCTTGTCACATCCGCATTTTGCAGTGTAAATAAAGTCCCTGCAACAAATGGAAGTAGTGATTACAGAATTGAAGATCAAACTGAGCCTAAAGTCCAATACTACCATCAATTGTCCACAACGTGCGGATTCCCAAACGAAAATATGCTCAATCAGCATTAGTATCTACTACAACACGAGGAGGCAACTCAACATATGCTCAATCAGATTCGTCTGTACAAGCCAAAAACATATAAACATATCTGAATCCAGAAACTGTGAGAGAAAACTAACCCTGATCTAGGTCTTCTCCACATCTGACCTCAATCAAGTTCACCTAAAGCATCATAGAAGGCAAGACATTACCACAGAAAAATTCATCCAGTAGAAAACACAGAATTATGGTAGTGACAAAGAAATACCATTCTTTCAAGAACGCATAGTCTTGATGTACCGCAAGTAGCCCTATATTGCTTCTTCCCGGTCAGATTATTATGCTCATACTCATTCAAACAGAAGTACAAATGAAACTCAGAGAAGATTTTGAATCAGATCTTCGCAAGAACAACACAAAAAATCAAGACCATTTCACATAAATATTCAGCTTCGAGCAAATTAAAAGGAGACAATATTAGAAACTAGAGAGTGAAGAACAGGTAGCCAAACCAAAGAGCCTTTTTGTTTCCCATTATAAATTAAGTTCTTTATAGAACTAAAAGTTCTTCAACAAGTATAACAAATGAGTACAGAAGAATTTCCAAATCTGAACCAAACAAGATGACATTGGTCACAAGAAATCATCTCCTAAATGAATCTATCCACACAGCCAAAAATCATCCTCAAGCAGAATTCCTCTCACGTTGGTCTTAAGAGATCACCTTAAATAGAGATTCCCCAAATCTGAATCAACCCAGACATGAGCAAAGGATCATCCTTGAACCAGAATATACGTATCTAAACCAAACCCAGATCAGCACATTGCTCACAACTGATCATCTTGGAGAGGAATCTTCATATCCGAATCAACCCAAACTCGGGTTTTTAAAGAACAAGATCCACAGGGAAGAACAACAGACGCCACAAAAGCACCTAATCTCTTAACTTGAACACAATCGCCGCCTCTCAACAACTCAAACCCCATCGTTTCTAGCTCGGTGGAATCAACAGAAAAGTAATCACCGCACCTACACTGATAAAAAATCTCCACGGCTTCGCCTTCTCCACTGATCTCCACCGTCATATCCTCTATACTGATCTCATCAGCAGTGATCCCGTCCTGTCTCGAAGATCGAAGATCGTTGTCGTAAACCACACGTAGCTCGGCGTCGCTTAATACTCCCCACGCCTTTTGGATCTTCAGGAACTTTTCGTCTGAGCTACAATTAAGCTTATCCGGATGAGAGTGAAGTATAGCGGAACGATAGCTGTTGCGGATTTCTTCATAGCTCGCGTCCTCTTTCACGGAGAGAATCTCGTAGTATGTCTCGTGGACACAGTTTTCACCGAGAAGCATGATTGTTGGATCCTCTTCTACAATCCACGATATTAGGCGATCCTGCGACGGTGGAGGCTGACCGGTGATTGGATTGGGATATAAATTCACCGGCGACGGCGAGAAGATTTTGGAGGTTAAGAGACCAAAAGGGATTTTTAAGGGATTCGGGTAGGCAATTCGGTTTTTCAGAATGGGTTTTTCGGTTTAGGATTTTGGAAATGGGTGCAAGGTCAAAACCGAAATCTTATTTTGGTTCAATTCGAGTCGGTTTAAATAGTTTCATGGAAAAAGATCGATTTCAACCTCAATTATACCGTTCGTGCTCTTTCATACATATACTATTAAAAAGTAGGTTTTTCTACCCAAACTTTCATAAAATTCAAATTATCTACCCAAACTATCTATTTGGTGCGGAAATCAGAGTTGACCGTAACAGTGTTAGTCAAACGTTAACTCCGGCTGAATCACATGACGAAAAAGAGTCAATTTCAACCTGAACTAAACCAGTCGTGCCTTTTCATACATATATCCATTTGACACTCTTTTTTAATTATTTATTCATGTATATTTTTTTAAGATGTTTTATTTATATATTTCAGACCTTTTATGTTCACAACAATCAAAATTAATTATAATTTGATACAGTTAACTATTATATATTACTCCTTCCGTTTCAAAATAAGTGTCATTTTGACACTTTTTCTTGTTAAAAAAGTGTCATTATCGGATTTCAATACAATTTTTAACAAAACATTTCTTTTTTAACCTCAACTTAAATTGATCAGATATTAAGTTGTTTGAGTATTATTGAAATAGCAAATTGTAATTATCTAAACAGTGTGAGGGTATAAAAGAACTTTAACCTCTTTTCTTAATATGTGTGAAAAGTGTCAAAATGATACTTATTTTGAAACGGAGGGAGTAAAAGAGAATACAAGTTTTGTTTGCAAATGATTTTGTTGGGACATGGAAAAGGAATAATAGTGAGGCATTAAGTGAAGTTTGATTCTATAAAGAAAGTTTAGTCCAAATTTTATTGGTAGTAAGAGTTTAAAATTATTTCTTAAATAAACTAAAACATAATAATTAATTATAAACGGAATAAAATTAATATGAACATAATAAATAAAAATTTGTTATATCACTAACCATAAATTGGAAATTTTAACTCAAATCATAAATCTAAATTTACATATAAAATATTTAAAGTTATCAAATTTGAAGTCCAAATATGATCATACAATATATTTCTCATATAAGTGCTTTGGTATGTTGTCAAAAAAAAAATATACTTCCAATTATTTAAACAGGACCGTGCTTACCATGAATAAATAGAAACATTGGCCTACGGCCCCATCTTTTTAAAAATTATTGAAGAGGTTTTTTCTCATATATAAATTTATTTTTAAATACTTAATATTTAATAGTTTCTATTACGCATAATTATATACTCTATCAGTGCATAACTAATGCTAATTATACTGCTCTTTTTTAGAACTGATTTCCGGATAGGTTTATATTAACACCACATTTTATTGAACTTTTTTCTTAAATCGTACACAAATCATTTTCATATGTAGACTTGCTCCATTCTTTATTCTTCCTCTTTTATTGACGTTTTTTATTTATGTAAATTTACAATTTATTATCTAAAAAATTACTACACCTTTTGTAAAAAATAAATATAACTACTTTAACAAATAACGACTCAATTCTCCTCATTAGATAGCATGGATAGGTAATTTGAATTTTATGCAGGTTTAACTACAAAATGCACAATTCAATTGTATATGTATGAAAGGGCACGACTGGTTTAGTTCAGATTGAAATTGACCCTTTTTCTTCATCTAACTGAGCCGGAGTTAACGTTTGACTAACACTGTTACGGTCAACTCTGATTTTCGCTCCAAATAGATAGTTTGGGTATATAATTTGAATTTTATGTAGGTTTGGGTAGAAAAATGCACTGTTCAATAGTATATGTATAAAAGGGCACGACTGGTATAGTTGAGGTTGAAATCGACCCTTTCTCCGTTCGTTATGTCAAAGAGCTTGGAAATTGGATTGGAACTGAACAAATTACTTAGAACCGAAAAAACTGAGCGAACCGAATTAAATTGGTAGATATCAAACCGAACTATAGTGATTCTGAAAACTATAATTTTTTCTTTTTTTTTAAATTACTAGAGAAGATCCGCTCGTCGCGTGGATTTATGATAATTTAAATATTTTAATTTTATAATTTATTTTATAATATTTGTTAGTAAAAGTTTGTGAATAAATATGAATTTCTAATTTGTGAATATCATGTAGTTTTATAATGTTGTATTGAAATATTGGTGAAATAATAATATCTATAGTAAATGATAATTTTTTATTCATCGAAAGCATATAAAATATCAACTTATTTCTTTTCGACAATAATTAAGGACATGCTGTTTTGTAATATAACCAATCTGAAATACATATGATGAAATTTGTGACTGCAAAATAAAATGTTAAGATATTTTTTGGCCTTTATATATTATCAAGACATATATCACAATTGTCATATTTTTTTTGTATAACTTTGTGTTCTCTCTAAGTCTCCAATTACAAAATCAACATATAGTTTTCTTGATGCATTTGGGTTGAAATCTTCAATTTCAAAAGAGACTTCGAGGTATTATGTGTTATGTAATTGACGTGATAGTATAGATGTATGAATAAATTTTATTAAACTTTCGGTTAATGTACTTGATGTTGTGTCATCCATAAGATAAGTGAGGTAGAAGTTAATCATATTTTTGAAAGTGGAGTTATTTTCTTGTAGTATTTGATTGATGCTAAAAGGGATTGTGTAGTTGATGTTCTATTTTTTACAGAGTGGACGTGTGATTTGAGACGGAATTTGTTTCCTGTTGATTGTGTGAAAGAAATTATATGATAGTGTAATGCATATAGTATATATTCTATTGGAATTTTGTGTAGTAGTAAAAGTGAGTTGTGTTTGTAGATTGTTGTATTGTTCTTGCTATTTATAGATTGTTGTAGAATCTTTATTGCAGTTTTTTGTTTTTATTTTTGTGGATTGTATTTAATTATTTAGTGTAGTTGGATTTTTTTATTCTCTTTTGTTGGTTAGTTTTTCCTTCAAATATGTGTAGGATGAAGGTATGTTAGCCCTAAAAAAATTGGATGTCAAGGAATCTACGGCTATGGAACGGAAACAAAACATTTGTGAATTGGAAAGCAATTTCCGAAAGAAATACAGTAAAACCTCTATAAATTAATAAGGTTGGGACTTCAAGATTTTATTATCTTATAGAGGTATTAATTTATCTATAAATTAATAATTATTAATTTATCGATAAATTAATAATTTATAGAGATATCTTCGATTTGAACTTTTAACGTTCATCAAGAAACAATACAAAATTGTTTTCGAAATTATAAATTTTATTTAGAAAATATCATATCAAAAAATTTAAAGATAAATCAACAATATTTATAAACTTAAAACAATAATTTAAATATATTTTACTATATTACCTTAGTTATATATAAATATATATGCTTAGATGTATAATTATTAATTTAGCTTATTATTGGGACCATATATTTACATAAGAGTTTCAAAAAAATTATTATCTTATTATCTTATCGAATTTTGCTAATTTTAACACTGTCCCGACTCGGAACCAGCAAAAATTATTAATTTATAGTGATTATTAATTTATCGAGTATTAATTTATAGAGGTTCTACTGTATATGATAAGAATATCAGGAAATTTTAGAATAATTTGAAAAAAAATATATAATTTTGAAGTTTTTTTTTAATTTTTAAACAGATAATTCGGGTATCCGATCTAATACCCATTTCTTTCTCATGCCCTTCTCATATTCGTTTAAATAAAATAAATGATCTCGAATGGATAATTATTTTAAATGGGATAGAGAATTAGACGGAAAATTCGGGACAGTACATGAGGGAATTTTCAGGGCTTTCGATGAAAAAACTTTATTATATTTTATATAATATCACATGTGCTTTTTCTATAGTTATGTAGTTAATTATAGTTTTTTTAATTATCCATTCATATAACCCTACAACAAAATTAAAAGATAAAAAGAAATTAAATGTTATAATTATAAAATACACATATCAATTTGTTTATGTCACATCAGACATGTCACATAGCAGTATTTCAAAGCTCACTTTAAAAAAAATTATTATCTTAGAATATATAGATAGATTTGCTTTACCACTTCTCTCCGTCTAATCGCCTCTTTCTCTTCTCCCAACATGTGACCCTACCTTAATTAACTTAATTTGTTTCTAATTGGCTTAGCGGTCTAATTTTTTAGACTATTGAATATAATAGATTCGATAAAAGCCGCCAAGAAAATACATACTTATTTAACATAAGAGAAGAGAGCCGAAATTCTTCAATCAAAGAAGACAACTCTCAGCCCATTGTGCAAGCATCAGCTCTGCCCCGGGTCTAAGGGAAGTGTTGCGGTCGATAGTGATGATGTGTATCTGTGGCTGCCACATTTTATTTAGTCTTTGGGAAACCTTTCTTTCTTAAACAGTTCGTACAGATTATACTTATCATGTGCGCACACCCTTACAGAAAGCCACATGTATTCAAAGTTATGAGATGACTAAAAAGTAAAAAAACACAACGCATTTATCCAATACAATATCATATTTACTGATTTAGTTTTAGATTTAGCCTGAAATTATTTGGTCAACAAATGATATGTAGATTTTGTAAGAGTCAATGCATATAAAAATTAAATATGAAGAATTCATATTAATATACTTAATACGTACCAGAGTATGGTTTGACTCTCGGCTAGTATATAAGACAAGAGATTTGGCAAAAGAAAAACACATTATTACATACATCCCTAAGCAATAATAAAATATAACAAAGTCTCTGACTCTCTCACCATGTGGAAGCAATTTGTTTCTTATGTTATGGTTTTGATGGTTCTCTTCTCAGGTAACTAACTTTGTTTTATTTTTTGTAACTAACTTCTTAGTTTTTGAATAATGTGCAGGCATGTAGATAATCGACCAATGCTAACATTTTTGTATATGCACTATATTATCAATACAACAAACCTGTTTAATTTTTAGGAAAGCTACATAAAATTAATACATATGTATTCATGAATATTTTATTCACAATTGGCTGCAGTGTTATTGATCATTCCTAAGACTGAGGCACAAAAGAGATGCAGTCAAGAAATGGAGCCGGGGACACAATGTTTGCTGTCAAGGTGTAGGGAAATGTGTCTCAAGAAGTTAAACGGATTCGGAACTTGTGTTGAGAAGCCATCAGGCTCTGGTAAATATACATGTAATTGTGTATACAATTGTTAGGCACCATGATTTTTACAACAGTCAGATGATGTAAAACTACTTGAATTTTAATAAAATTTACGAAAATTATAACAGTTTATCATTCTCCCCTTTCTAAATTCAAAGGAATTCATGCCAAGATGACGGATCCTGCTGCAAGTACTTGTCGTTATTTGAGATGTTACATAGGTACAAGCATTTTGTTAACTAAAATGGTGGATAATTATAATAGTCAATTTGCCAGATGACTAAACTCGTGATAAAATTAAGATATAGATAACCACAAAAATGATAAAAGAATTAAGATAAAGGGTTCCTCTTCGAGATATTTGGCAACATCAAATTACATATAATGCTATTTGAGTGCGCATAGGATATTACTTTTAAAAGACATAATCGGTGGAAGTTACAATAAAGAAAACTCAGAGGCATTTAAAACCAACGATAAGATAATTTCAGTAAATAAAACATAATAGAATTTGAAATAGAATTGGTTTAAAATAATATAAAAATAATTAATTTTTTATTGAAAGTTTAAAACATAATAGAATTTGAAATAAAAACTTCTTTTAAACATTACTTACTACTAGAAGAAAATCCGCGCTATGTGGGATCATATTTTAATTCGTGTTTAAAATATTATGTTTTTTTATGATTTTTATAGTTTTTTCTATAAAATATATATTTTTTAAAAATTTAGTTTTTCAAATTTTATCTTCTTTTCATTCATCTAATTTTCAATATTATAATTTTTTTAAAACTCTCTTTTTATACATATTTCGTTGATTCCAGTTAAAGATGGTCATAATTTTCGTCTGGTCTTGTCCCGTCTCGTTTCAAATTTTAAATAAAACCATTTTGATTTTTACATTTTCGTTCTGTTCCCGCAAAGTTACAGTCCAAATTCCCGTTTGCCTACCTCTAATTTCCATAAGTTTTTTCCACTTTTTTACATTTCTATATTTTTATTGTTTATTAAGTATTCTTTGTGAAATATATTATTGAAGTCATAATTTTAGTTTTCAATTGTTTGAAACTTTTATAATTTGCTTTTCACTTGTACTAAAAATTAGATATCCTTTATTAGTTTTAAAATAACAATTAAATTATTTAAAAAGATAATAGAAAGATTCATTTTAAATATTGTATTATAATATTTCATATATTTATGATATTTTCAAAAATATCATTTACTTTATATTTACTTTCTAACTATTTAAAAAAAAAATTAAATTAAATTTTATTTATTTTATGTTTACCCTTTAATGATTCTAAAGTATTTTAATTTAAATTAAAATCTTTTAATTTATAATTAATAGCTGGACATGTGTTAATTTTTCATTTGATTTTACATGATGATGTGTTAGCTCATTTCATTTATTATATAGTAGATGATATGGGCAGATTTTGTTCGTTAATTTATATTTTAGTATTTTAACGTTAAGATAATATTTGTTTTTTCGATTTCACAATGTAAATCATGTAATATATGAGAATCAGTTTAAAGGTTTCATAATATTTTTATTTTAATACTATAAATAATTATCATTTTTTTTTTCATATGATCTTCGAAAAAGCTTTTACTTATAGTATTAAAATAATATATCTAATTTATTATTGATTCTATCTAATCCTTCAGCTATGAAATCTAATCCTTGTTTTGGCCACAAATTTTAGACTCTTGCTTATAGAAATCGTTCAGTGAAAAGCGCATGACAAAAACCTAAACACACATACACACCAACACAGATGAAAATTCTCGTCGACAAATGTTTTATTCACCACACTGTCCGTCAGGAATCTGTAAAAGACTAAAAGGAAGTAACATAGAAATTGCTACTTTCATTTATCCACTTTCATAGTTTCATTCATACTATCAACTTCACATACATACTAACAAAACTTTTTAGAAACAAAGACATATAGGATCGAACCGATTACAAAATTAATGGATCAAGTATTAAATTTTCAGCGAGGGTGATGCCTGTGTATCCAAATAAGCTTAACGTTAATAAAATCTCCAATCCAAACTTCCAAGTTTCAAAAAATCTATATTTTGATGAACAAATAACTTCAAGAACATCGAGTAGTCAGAACAACATACAAAAAATACGAATAGATTGTTCGGAATTGCCCTTTTTGAAATGTGATCATACATTTTTTGAATATGAATTGAAGAAATATAAAATCAGTTTGGATAATAGGGAGGGGGAGAGATGCTTAACTGGAACTTGAAGACCGATTGTAGTTCTATACATCTCACTCAGGTGATTTGATCCTTCTGGGTTACAAAAACAGAACCATTACTGTTTTATGGTTGTCAATTTCGATTTCGAGGCAAATATGAGTAACTGTTTTTTGGTTTTGTAACAGAAAATGATAATATGTGTAGGGTTTTACCATAATCACCGCCATTGATCCAATGGTCACTAAAATTGGCGCTAATTTTAATATCAATTATTATAATCGTCACAAATACTAATATCATTTTTTAAAATTGATGTAAAAGATAACATCAGTTTTTTATAATTGACACAAATTAAAATCGATTATAACAATCGATGCAAAAATAAAATATATCTATTGATAACTAACTGATGTTAATTATTTGCATCACCACATTCAGAGTCATTTGTCTAAGTGATGTAAAATTCATTTGCATGAATTATAAGTAATTCAAAAATATAAAAACACACCCTTTTTTGTAGCGTCTACGTATATTCCTCTATAATAATATGAATCAATTAACCCTACCACCATATTTATTTGCTTGATGTAGAAAACTTCTGTCTTTCATCCACCTCTTCCACCCAGATTTTTTCCGACAATGATGTTAAACTAAATTCTGAGTACTTGACATGGTATGTACGCCCACACTCATACTTTATTATATTTTAGTTATGTTAATTGCAATTATAGGTGCTAAAATACACATATGTTTTTTTTTCAAAGCTGGGTGAATCTGAGAATAATTCTATCATCACCTCAGAGGTTACAAAGTTAGAAACTGTCACCACCTCTAAAATTTATCAATTTCTGAAAAACGAGACTCCAAAGGTATAACCATTAAGATCAATGTTTATTATTTATGTCTTTACTCAATTTTGAAGAATGAGTTTTGACAAAATCAAGGCAAGACAAGAGGCAAGATACGTTTAACTGTGTTGATTTCTCTTAGGCATAAAACCTGATATTTATACAAGATGAGATAAAGACCTAATTGAAGGTTAACTGTGTTGATTTCTCTTAGGCATAAAACCTGATATTTATACAAGATGAGATAAAGACCTAATTGAAGGTTAACTGTGTTGATTTCTCTTAGGCATAAAACCTGATATTTATACAAGATGAGATAAAGACCTAATTGAAGGTTAACTGTGTTGATTTCTCTTAGGCATAAAACCTGATATTTATACAAGATGAGATAAAGACCTAATTGAAGGTTAACTGTGTTGATTTCTCTTAGGCATAAAACCTGATATTTATACAAGATGAGATAAAGACCTAATTGAAGGTTAACTGTGTTGATTTCTCTTAGGCATAAAACCTGATATTTATACAAGATGAGATAAAGACCTAATTGAAGGTTAACTGTGTTGATTTCTCTTAGGCATAAAACCTGATATTTATACAAGATGAGATAAAGACCTAATTGAAGGTTAACTGTGTTGATTTCTCTTAGGCATAAAACCTGATATTTATACAAGATGAGATAAAGACCTAATTGAAGGTTAACTGTGTTGATTTCTCTTAGGCATAAAACCTGATATTTATACAAGATGAGATAAAGACCTAATTGAAGGTTAACTGTGTTGATTTCTCTTAGGCATAAAACCTGATATTTATACAAGATGAGATAAAGACCTAATTGAAGGTTAACTGTGTTGATTTCTCTTAGGCATAAAACCTGATATTTATACAAGATGAGATAAAGACCTAATTGAAGGTTAACTGTGTTGATTTCTCTTAGGCATAAAACCTGATATTTATACAAGATGAGATAAAGACCTAATTGAAGGTTAACTGTGTTGATTTCTCTTAGGCATAAAACCTGATATTTATACAAGATGAGATAAAGACCTAATTGAAGGTTAACTGTGTTGATTTCTCTTAGGCATAAAACCTGATATTTATACAAGATGAGATAAAGACCTAATTGAAGGTTAACTGTGTTGATTTCTCTTAGGCATAAAACCTGATATTTATACAAGATGAGATAAAGACCTAATTGAAGGTTAACTGTGTTGATTTCTCTTAGGCATAAAACCTGATATTTATACAAGATGAGATAAAGACCTAATTGAAGGTTAACTGTGTTGATTTCTCTTAGGCATAAAACCTGATATTTATACAAGATGAGATAAAGACCTAATTGAAGGTTAACTGTGTTGATTTCTCTTAGGCATAAAACCTGATATTTATACAAGATGAGATAAAGACCTAATTGAAGGTTAACTGTGTTGATTTCTCTTAGGCATAAAACCTGATATTTATACAAGATGAGATAAAGACCTAATTGAAGGTTAACTGTGTTGATTTCTCTTAGGCATAAAACCTGATATTTATACAAGATGAGATAAAGACCTAATTGAAGGTTAACTGTGTTGATTTCTCTTAGGCATAAAACCTGATATTTATACAAGATGAGATAAAGACCTAATTGAAGGTTAACTGTGTTGATTTCTCTTAGGCATAAAACCTGATATTTATACAAGATGAGATAAAGACCTAATTGAAGGTTAACTGTGTTGATTTCTCTTAGGCATAAAACCTGATATTTATACAAGATGAGATAAAGACCTAATTGAAGGTTAACTGTGTTGATTTCTCTTAGGCATAAAACCTGATATTTATACAAGATGAGATAAAGACCTAATTGAAGGTTAACTGTGTTGATTTCTCTTAGGCATAAAACCTGATATTTATACAAGATGAGATAAAGACCTAATTGAAGGTTAACTGTGTTGATTTCTCTTAGGCATAAAACCTGATATTTATACAAGATGAGATAAAGACCTAATTGAAGGTTAACTGTGTTGATTTCTCTTAGGCATAAAACCTGATATTTATACAAGATGAGATAAAGACCTAATTGAAGGTTAACTGTGTTGATTTCTCTTAGGCATAAAACCTGATATTTATACAAGATGAGATAAAGACCTAATTGAAGGTTAACTGTGTTGATTTCTCTTAGGCATAAAACCTGATATTTATACAAGATGAGATAAAGACCTAATTGAAGGTTAACTGTGTTGATTTCTCTTAGGCATAAAACCTGATATTTATACAAGATGAGATAAAGACCTAATTGAAGGTTAACTGTGTTGATTTCTCTTAGGCATAAAACCTGATATTTATACAAGATGAGATAAAGACCTAATTGAAGGTTAACTGTGTTGATTTCTCTTAGGCATAAAACCTGATATTTATACAAGATGAGATAAAGACCTAATTGAAGGTTAACTGTGTTGATTTCTCTTAGGCATAAAACCTGATATTTATACAAGATGAGATAAAGACCTAATTGAAGGTTAACTGTGTTGATTTCTCTTAGGCATAAAACCTGATATTTATACAAGATGAGATAAAGACCTAATTGAAGGTTAACTGTGTTGATTTCTCTTAGGCATAAAACCTGATATTTATACAAGATGAGATAAAGACCTAATTGAAGGTTAACTGTGTTGATTTCTCTTAGGCATAAAACCTGATATTTATACAAGATGAGATAAAGACCTAATTGAAGGTTAACTGTGTTGATTTCTCTTAGGCATAAAACCTGATATTTATACAAGATGAGATAAAGACCTAATTGAAGGTTAACTGTGTTGATTTCTCTTAGGCATAAAACCTGATATTTATACAAGATGAGATAAAGACCTAATTGAAGGTTAACTGTGTTGATTTCTCTTAGGCATAAAACCTGATATTTATACAAGATGAGATAAAGACCTAATTGAAGGTTAACTGTGTTGATTTCTCTTAGGCATAAAACCTGATATTTATACAAGATGAGATAAAGACCTAATTGAAGGTTAACTGTGTTGATTTCTCTTAGGCATAAAACCTGATATTTATACAAGATGAGATAAAGACCTAATTGAAGGTTAACTGTGTTGATTTCTCTTAGGCATAAAACCTGATATTTATACAAGATGAGATAAAGACCTAATTGAAGGTTAACTGTGTTGATTTCTCTTAGGCATAAAACCTGATATTTATACAAGATGAGATAAAGACCTAATTGAAGGTTAACTGTGTTGATTTCTCTTAGGCATAAAACCTGATATTTATACAAGATGAGATAAAGACCTAATTGAAGGTTAACTGTGTTGATTTCTCTTAGGCATAAAACCTGATATTTATACAAGATGAGATAAAGACCTAATTGAAGGTTAACTGTGTTGATTTCTCTTAGGCATAAAACCTGATATTTATACAAGATGAGATAAAGACCTAATTGAAGGTTAACTGTGTTGATTTCTCTTAGGCATAAAACCTGATATTTATACAAGATGAGATAAAGACCTAATTGAAGGTTAACTGTGTTGATTTCTCTTAGGCATAAAACCTGATATTTATACAAGATGAGATAAAGACCTAATTGAAGGTTAACTGTGTTGATTTCTCTTAGGCATAAAACCTGATATTTATACAAGATGAGATAAAGACCTAATTGAAGGTTAACTGTGTTGATTTCTCTTAGGCATAAAACCTGATATTTATACAAGATGAGATAAAGACCTAATTGAAGGTTAACTGTGTTGATTTCTCTTAGGCATAAAACCTGATATTTATACAAGATGAGATAAAGACCTAATTGAAGGTTAACTGTGTTGATTTCTCTTAGGCATAAAACCTGATATTTATACAAGATGAGATAAAGACCTAATTGAAGGTTAACTGTGTTGATTTCTCTTAGGCATAAAACCTGATATTTATACAAGATGAGATAAAGACCTAATTGAAGGTTAACTGTGTTGATTTCTCTTAGGCATAAAACCTGATATTTATACAAGATGAGATAAAGACCTAATTGAAGGTTAACTGTGTTGATTTCTCTTAGGCATAAAACCTGATATTTATACAAGATGAGATAAAGACCTAATTGAAGGTTAACTGTGTTGATTTCTCTTAGGCATAAAACCTGATATTTATACAAGATGAGATAAAGACCTAATTGAAGGTTAACTGTGTTGATTTCTCTTAGGCATAAAACCTGATATTTATACAAGATGAGATAAAGACCTAATTGAAGGTTAACTGTGTTGATTTCTCTTAGGCATAAAACCTGATATTTATACAAGATGAGATAAAGACCTAATTGAAGGTTAACTGTGTTGATTTCTCTTAGGCATAAAACCTGATATTTATACAAGATGAGATAAAGACCTAATTGAAGGTTAACTGTGTTGATTTCTCTTAGGCATAAAACCTGATATTTATACAAGATGAGATAAAGACCTAATTGAAGGTTAACTGTGTTGATTTCTCTTAGGCATAAAACCTGATATTTATACAAGATGAGATAAAGACCTAATTGAAGGTTAACTGTGTTGATTTCTCTTAGGCATAAAACCTGATATTTATACAAGATGAGATAAAGACCTAATTGAAGGTTAACTGTGTTGATTTCTCTTAGGCATAAAACCTGATATTTATACAAGATGAGATAAAGACCTAATTGAAGGTTAACGNGGTGGTTGAGAGATAGTTCCGTCAAGGAAACCAAATTTCTTTCTGGAGCGTAACGCAGTCTTGAAACCACACGCCCATTCATCATAGTTGTTTGTCTTCAAGATTGGGTGGGAGATCACAGCTCCAGAGTTATCTGCTGCCGTCAAGTCATACGGTGAAATCGTCCTTCTCACCTTAGCCGCAAACGGATTCGCCGGAGCGGAGTTCGTTTCTGTCATCCGTCTAAGGTGGGTTTATCAATTTTTGAGTTTAATTTGAAAAACCAGGATTACGCTCTGATACCATGAAAAAATCAAGGCAAGACAAGAGGCAAAATACGTTTAACTGTGTTGATTTCTCTTAGGTATAAAACCTGATATTTATACAAGATGAGATAAAGACCTAATTGAAGGTTAAGGTTATAGAGGAAAAGACTAAAGAGTATAACAAAATAGTAACTCATATATGTACTCTAACTGATGTACGCTAATAGAAGAATATTAATTAGCAATATCTTTAACAAGTTTCTTACAATTACACTATTAATTGGTGTTGCAGATAGCTAGCTTATGTTGTATTGCTACCGTCATTAGCATACTGCCACAATATGGATATGTACTAAATGTAAATGTAAACTAGGACGAACAGACACAACATTGGTTTGCAAGACACGCAACCACAAAAAAATTGTTGGTCTTATCATGTAGGCAATACTTCTCTCACACCTATTTATTTATCAAAACCATAAAATATCCAAAGCAATATGACTAACATCTAATGGATATAATTAAATTTTCTAACAAACACGTATCGTGTTGAGCTAAGTGTTTTTGACAAAGACAATGTAACTACTTTTGTGATCTTTAACGAAGATGCTATTTAAATAACTGGTAGGAATGCCGCAGATATTCTGGAAGCAGATGAAGAGCTATAGCCTCTGTTAACCAAAACCAACTTATGAAAGACTTAATTTCCAGCCATTATTTCTTATTGTTTTCTTAATTTCATAACAGGATGATGAGAATGGTTTCACTGACAATCATAGTTCAACACCACAATGTTTGTACGATGTTGTTGGCCAGCAAAAAGAAACAGCTACGCCTGAAGTTGCTCCTGGTGATGAAGAGTGCAAAGACGATGATACGATTGACATCAAGCACAAATATAAACGTACCCGCTACAAATGACTTTGATACTATATCAAAGAATTCTTATTAATTTTTCACATTACTACTTTAAAATTTATAATTGGTTGTTTGTTCACGGACATTTTCTTGCTTCTGAGATTTCAATATATAAGTAAGTAAACTTCTAATTTAACGTATTTGATACTTAACTCTTTTTTATTTATTTTACTACAATTAGTTTTGATAACATGTTTCATATCTTTCAATTAAACTAAGTTATAACAAAATTGTAACCTACCAAACATGTAAACACACTAAACGAACCTAAATGTAAAAATGCAACATCTTCGTAGACACATACTAATCTATTAGTAAATAAATACTTAATCAAGAAAAGACAAATAATTTAGTTCTCTTAAAAAGACTTTTATTTAAAATAGCAAAAAAATATCTTATAAAAAATACAAAAATGAGATAAATTACAAATCCTGATTTTTATATATTTTCTTCTTACAAACTTTAATTTCTAATATTATAAAAAATTCAGAGGCTATTTCTATGGTTAAAAAAATAATATTATTTGATGTTACAAAAATAATAATATCATAAATAACTTTTGAACAAAGAAAAATTTAAACAACTTTTAGTATTTCAAAAATGAGTTAACAATAATTATTGAAACAATCTATAAATACATATCCGCGCGTAGCGCGGATGAAAGACCTAGTAAGTTAATAAATAAAGCATTCATTAACAGATTTTAACATATTTCTTTTTAAAAATATTAATTTTAACTTCGTATTTAGTGTAAAAAATAGTTATTTTATAACGGTAAACGAACGAAAACTGTTAGGATATCAATTGAAATCTCATATTATAAGATTAGACAATAATGATCTAATATGTAAGTTAAGTCTAATTTTTGTTAGTAAGATCTTTTTTTATAAAAAAAAAAAATCCAAAAACGAATATGTGACCAACATAAACATTTTAGTAACAATGAATCAAAAGCTTTTAACATATCTGGACTTTTGACCGCTCGCAAATGGTTATCCTTAAAGAACTAATAGAATAAATATTGAAAAAAATGAATGAAATTTCATTTTATCGGTTCTCGTCCAAAATAGTAGAGGAATTAATTGAACATGTTTACTAATTTTTTTGTTTTTTAATAGAATAAGTTAAAACATTTTCAACTATTTTTTATTTAAATAATAAAATTTAGAGAAATGTTCAATTCCACCAAATTTCATTTCTCTAAATGTGCAACCATTTGCACCCTAAGAGCATGAACAATGGTAAATCTCATGTGAGGTTCTTAGTAATTTTTTATTGTGAATTTAATCTAATAATTTCTAATTTATTTTTACTCCTCCAATGGAAAACCTTTGACGAGGTTCTTAATAATTTTTTTTTTTGATTTTTGATTTTATTTTATGAAAAGTTTATTTGATTTACTGAAACATAAAATATATTGCATTGACCGAAATTTTAACCATACATGACATAAAAACATTCAAAACATAGATTTTCAAATCATAAAGGAAAGAAAAGCTGAGTTGTAATCTTCATTTTGTCCAAACTTCTGCTATATATGCTCAACCAAATCCTTTTTCAATTGTTGATGCATATGTCGATCACGAACTTGAATTCGAATGTCCATCATATTGCAGAGAATTGTAGGCATATCTATAGAAAACGTGTTTTCTCCTACATGTTGGATTTCTGATACATTAAAATGAGTGTATCCATCTCGTTTGTCTTCTACTATCATATTGTGAAGTATGATATATGTTCTCATAATATTTCCTATTTTTACCTTATCCCAAAATAGAGCTGAATTTTTAACAATGGTAAATCGAGATTGCAAGACTCCAAAAGCACTTTCGACATCTTTTCGGGTAGCTTCTTGTTTTGAAGCAAATAAAGATGCTCTCTCACCTTGGGGAAGTGGAATAGATTGGATAAAAGTTGCCCAGTTCGGATAAATACCATCTGTGAGATAGTAAGGTAAATGATACTCCTTTCCGTTCACAGAGAAATTAACTTGCGGAGCTCGACCTTTTATTATATCATCAAAAACCGGTGAGCGATCAAGAACATTGATATCGTTTAAGGTACCTGGAGCTCCAAAGAATGCATGCCATATCCAGAGATCATATGAAGCTACAGCCTCTAATACGATCGTAGGTTTTGCAGATCTCCGTGAATATTGCCCTTTCCAAGCGGTGGGGAAATTCTTCCACTCCCAATGCATACAACTTCCTATCATCCCGGGAAATTCGCGTTGCTCGCCAATATAAAGTAGTCGCTGAAGATCCTCTTGTGTGGGTCTTCTTAGGTACTCATCTGCGAACAAAGATATTATTTCTTCGACGAAATGTTGCAAGCATGAACGAGCCGTGCTTGCACCGAGCCTGAGGTATTCGTCAGCCGCAGTAGCATATGCAAAGAGACGAATTGCTATTGTACACTTTTGAAGTACAGAAAGACCATGTCTTCCGGTAGCGTATCTCCTTTGTTGAAAGAACGGGACTTCGTTTGAGAGTATATCAACAATACACATGAACAAGTGCTTGTTCATTCTGAAACGGCGTCGGAATAAAGGAGCAGGGTATGTGGCATCTTTACTGAAATAATTGCTCCATAAACGCATGTGTGCTTCTTCTCGATCTCTCTCAATAAAAAAGTCTTTTTTTTCTTGAATCGGTTACCTCCTCATGATCACCATAATCATCGAAAGCTTGATTGAAAGTTTGATTAAAATATTGTTGGAATGCTCCGTTTAAGTTATTACGGGAAGAAAATGCCATATTTGTTTGGGATTTTGTTTTTGAAAATTGTATGTTAAAGAATTGGAGATGGAGAAGGAGAATAAAAACGAGAAGTTACCACTAAGAGATGGAGAAGGAGAATAAAAACCTTATATACAATAGCAAGAGGAGAAGGAGAATGAAAACGGGAAGAATGAAGTGTTGTTTAAGCTTGTATACAATGTCACATATATAGTAGTTGTAATACAGCCAAGAAGAAGAAAAGAAAAAAGCTCGTGACATGTGAATCCAATTTACGTAGGCGAGAAAAAATACAAGAAGAAAAATAAAAAAAAGCTGCCAAAGATTTGTGACTTGTGATTACAAAAGCACTTGTGACTTGCCGACATGTGATTACAAAAGTACTTGTGACTTGCCGACATGTGATTACAAAAGTACTTGTGACTTGCCGACATATGACTACAAAAGACTTGTGACTTGCCAAAGACTTGTGACTATATATATATATTTGCTAATGCTCATTGAATACAAATCAAATATCTCAAATCATTCATTAAAAGCAAACACAACACAAATCAAATACTAATCGTTCTAGAAACTTAAGCAACAGTATCTGACACACGGAAACGATAACATGACACTAGAAAGAAAATTAGAAACATATGTGATTACTAATTAGACAACATGTCTGTTATGAGCTTGTTCTTCAGAGCTTCTTCAATCTTAGACAGTGGCTCTTTTTTTCCAAGGAGAGTTTCAAGTACTCCTATCTTGGACTATTGTGCTGTCGCAGCGATATCCTCCTTTTTAATTTCCCACATGCTCTGAAACTCCAACAGTTTTGTGCCTTCTTCTACACTCTTTTTACCTTTGCCGTTCGCTACCTTAACACCAGGAGAACGTTTGCTTGCTTGATCACCTACATCGCTATAAGAAGATTGTGCACCTTCCTCACACTTTCTTCTTTTGGCGCTTCCATCATTCTTACTTATAGAAAGGTCACACCATTTCTGGTCATTGCGCAGATCAGTCCAAGCGTGTTCAAGGGTGAATCTTTTCTTATGATCGTTATAGAAGATTTGGTGAGCCAACTTAGGAACATTCTCATTCTGGCCACTACTTTTCTCTCTTTTTGTAGCCGCATAGGAACCACCGAACTTGCACAGCATATCGTTAATCTTCGACCACCTCTGCTTACAGTTACTTGAACCTCGCTTTTCACCACCTACAACCAGAGGGCTTCCCGCAAAGTAATTTGCAATACGCTTCCAAAAAATTCAAGATTTTTGCTCGTTGCCGACAACAGCATCCTTGCTGGTGTTTAAACAGGCGCTGATGAGTACTACATCATCTGTGGGAGTCCACTTGTCCTTTCTCTACGCTCTTCAAACATCTCTCTGCCTAGGCTCGGATCATCAGTACATTGAGTACTGAAGAGAGAGACATTGGATGATCCTAGTGGTATACTAGGGGAAAAACCCTCATACGGAAAGGGTTGAGAATAGACACCATCTTTTTTACTGTTCCGCAAGTCCATAAAGTTGGAGGATTGACTTAATGGATTCGTAGAATCCATAAACAAAGTTTCAGGGTTTTAAAGAAGAATGTCTGATTTTGAGGATGAGAAGAAAGAGAAGAAGTAATGGTTTTTAAAGGCCGATAAGAAAGAGAATGCAGAATGATTTTGCGTTTCTGGGGCAGAGTTGAATATATAGAAAGTTGTTCAAGTGTGTTTTAAAGTTTTAAGAAACAGAACCAGTGGATAATATATTAACCTAATCTACTACTAAGCATTTATCACAACTATATGCCAAACCATTACCTAACAAGCATTCATGACCTACGGTGAATCTAAAAAAATTTCATTCTTTAGTTGAGAAGCATTCGTCACACGAAAAGCAAGTAAACATCTATCACAATCGCAGTCAATCAACAAACATCACACACGCAGTCCAAATATATACAGTAAGAAGCATTTATTAGAAGTTGCAATCAATGGCAAAGTGAACTCTTTACCTAACCTAACACTATCACAAATAAACCACACCGAAGCATTAACATGTAGTTACACATCATTCATTTTTGTTTTAGTTAATACAGTAAAACAAAGCTAACTAATTTTTTGTTTTACAGAGATAAGAGAAGATTTTCGAAGTTACCTTTAATCTTGCTTTCGGCTGATCATCTCCGCTAATATGCATCTGAGGGACCAAATCTCAATGGCTCTGTACCAGCGAGTAACCACCGAGCAAGGATCAAAATGAAAAAACCGTGTAAGTTACCATTAAGAGATGTGCCAAACCATTACCTAACAAGCATTCATTACCTATGGTGAATCTTAAAAAAAATTCATTCTTTGGTTGAAAAGCATTCATCACACGAAAAGCAAGTAAACATCTATCACAATCGCAATCAATCAACAAACATCACACACGGAGTCCTAATCTACACTAAGAAGCATTTATTAAGTTGCAATCAATGAACAAGTAACTATTTATCTAACCTAACATTATCACAAACAAACCTCACCGAAACATTAACATATAGTTACACATCATCTATTTTTGTCTCAGTTAATCCAATAAAACAAAGGTAACTCACATCATCCGTGTAAGTTACCATTAAGAGATATGAACGTGAAGCAAATATGAAGCCAAATATGAACAAAGGTTATCAAAATGAAGCAAATTCAAAGCCATGTCATAAAGAATCATCACAGAAACATAAAACAATAAGATTAAACATAAAATTGTGGATGTATATGTCTGATCAGCGTGTGTTAAGTACTAAAAACGACATTACATATAGATTTATGGCACCATGACCAATCAAACAACTCAATAAGACAGATTGTGGAAATGAATAATGGAAAAAATTGTTAAAGCGAATGATATGAACAAATCAGAAACGTAAAACAAAATCTAGAGCAGGGAACTCGCAAGAACACAAACACGACGACAAAATGCCAAAAAAAAAAATTCATCGGAGAGTAGCAAAATCATCTTACCGGCGACGATCGGAAGTAGTGTCACTGACTAACACACCGACGGATCTTCTCTCTCTGTTTCCCTCTCTCTGTGGAAAAGGCAGAAGAGAGTAGATTAGAACAATTCCCAATTTCAAAGGACCCTAACTTCCATAACATCAAAATCCCTAAATCAAGAATGTGTCCACTTAACAAATTCAGATAACTCTAATTGACCCCGATAAATAACAGATTGCATAAGAAATCTTACCATGCAAAGCGATTCACCAATCCATCGAGCAAATTGGCTGATCTTCTATTCTCTCTCTCACCGATTATCATGAGAGGATGACGAGATCCGACGATCCACCACTTAATAAATGATGTGCGATTGGTTTCTCGCATGAAATCTGAAGAATTTTGCTTCAGAACAGGAAAATCCCCAAAAAATCGCATGTGGAGATCAAATGTTTCGAGAGAAAAGAGGGAGAAGAAAGAGAGACGACATTGGTTTGATCAGATGTTTTATTTTTTTCCCATAAAAAAAATACCAACCCATTCTCCTTCAGACACGTGCCACTAAGATACATATCTTAAGCATGACTTAAACCTTTTTTTCAAAATCCGATTTTCTGATTAAACCCCAATTTTTATTTGTTTTTGGATTTTAATTGCTTAAGAACCTAGGATAGACATCATTGTTCATCGTCTAATACTAAACCATATAATCTAGTGTAAGTTATCTATTGCTTAATACGAAATCTCGTTGTTTAGATCGTTGGTAAATTTAAGATTTGGAATATTAAATCGCTGGGTTTAAGCCCGTTTTAAAAGTCAATATTCGACCCGATTACCCGAACCCGCTTCCGGAATTATCGTTCCGTGCCCAACGGAAAAAAAAATACCAACAAAAGCCGATTCGACACGTTCATCTCTGAATCTCTTTTAACTCTCTCTCGTGAAGTTTTCGTTTTCAGATTTTGGAGAATCGTGATGGGTTTATCGAAAGGTAGATTGAAAGCATGGTTCAATAAGAAAATCACCGACCCTCTTCTCCAGATCTTGCGTAGGTTCGTCTTTCTTCTTTGTCTTTCTCTCTATCTTTACGCGTTTTGTATCGTACTGTGATCATATCTTATCTCCGTATGGATCTGAAATCAGGGCTAGTTGTTTCCCATGATTCGATATTTGAGAGATGGAATTAGATAGATCTCATTTGCTATATGTTGATCGTTGGTCTTAGAAGCTTACCTATATGTGTTTCTTAATTTGGAACACTAGAGAGACCATATAGAACAGTAAAGGCAGAATCTTTATCGTTCTTTCTTCATTGTAGTTCCTAAAGGATCTTTTAGGCATCTCTCTTTCTGTTGCAGAAACGTTGATCGTTGGTCTTAAAACCTGACCTATGTTGGTTTCTTAATTTTGAACACTAAAGACCATGTAGAACACTAAAGGCAGAATCTTTATCGTTCTGTATTCATTGTAGCTCCTAAAGGATCTTTTAGGCATCTCTATCTGTGTGTTTTTCAGAAATGTTGCTGTTGTAAGTAATTTGAGTTTGATTTTGTTTTCCTTTTTCTATTTCCTTAGAGGTACTGAGCCTAAGCAGCTTGCTTTCTCCGCCGCACTAGGTATCACCCTGGGAATATTTCCGATATGCGGTGCGTGTCTCTCCCTCGCCATTTTTCCTGTTTCCTAAGCTTACTGTTTTTCGCTTTGTAACGTTTTGAGATTGCAATGTATCTTATTTGGGATGATTTTTTTGCTTCAAAACAGGTGTTCCTGTGTTTCTATGTGGAGTAGCTTTTGCTTTGCTTGGATCTGCTTGTCATGCTCCTACCGTGATGTTGGCTAATATCATTGCCACTCCAGTAGAACTAGCGTAAATCTCTCAAAAATTCTGACACTTCTTCTTTGAGAAACAAGTTGCTCTTGTATCTTTTTGTTATCAAATCTCTAAAAAATTCTTCCCGACTTGGATTTCGGTTTTTCGCGTTGAAGTCTCGTGGTGCCTTTCCTAAGACTCGGTGAAAAAGTCACCGGTGGACCTCATTTCCCTTTGACATCAGATGCACTAAAGAAGGTTTTCACTGGTCAAGCCTCTCAAGAAGTCTTTTTAAGCATTGGCAATGCGGTAAGTAACTAAAACCGAGTCTCTCTTTTCTCTTACCGTAAACAGCTTGTTGCATCCCCTAGCCTAATCTTATTATGAACTTAACCTTAGTAACTTGCAAGACTGATGTTCTAAGTCTAAGTCTTTTGTTTTACTCCTATGGTTTATTGGTTATTGCAGTTACTAGGGTGGCTTGTAGCAACTCCGTTTTTCTTTATTGGGCTATACGTTCTGTTGCTGCCATGTTTCAAAATCTTGGTCCGCAAGTTCGGCGCAGTTGCTTCAACACCAAAGACACCTACAAGTATGGAGACAGAGCTCAACCCAAAGCCAAGAGACGCTTAAATTCAACAAGAGTTAGAAGAAACCATACTGTTCTATTATCAACACGAAGCCCTTGAATAGACTAATGTATAGGGTATATACACGCTGGCACTGTCAAATCCTCACATTCTTGTTTTTGAAACTTCATAAAAAAATGTCAGAATTCGAAAATATTGGTGGTTACATAAGCGTTAAAGACCATTTTTTGTTCTTGGATTGTAGTCGAGTTTGATCGAATAACAAACAAAAAAACTAGTGTTTCTGCAACTGAAGAAACTGAACATTGGACTCATTATTGTGATGGAAGAAAAGCATCTTACTTTGAGAGTAAAACCGGTGGTACTCTTAAGCTATATAACCGGCCGAACTAATTAAACCGGTCCTCTTTTGATTCTTCTTTTTCTTTTTAATCTTGGATGCAATTTGGAGAGAAAGTTAAAAGAATAAAAGGAGTTGACTTTTGAAGTTGACAAAGACGATGTCAAAAAGAAAGAATCAAAAGATTCGAAAACGTCTCTTGGTTCGTACGAACAAGGTACGTTGACAAAACTAAAAAGCAGAGCGAGAAGGCAAATCTGCGAATCTCCGCGTCCGTGGGAACGATCAAAGCTGATGTGTTTCATGATCCATATCTTGGTGTTTATGTTTGTATAATGAAACATATTGACATTAAAAACTATATAAATTTAGATAAGTCTACGTATGCTATTTTTTTTAGATGGTGGTGACATTAACATACTAAAATACTATAGTGAGATGCTGGTTTTTAATCGCATTAGCCGCATTTTTGAATCTACCAAGTTAACAAAGCCAGTGGATTGGTGTTTTGTTGCGTTGTACAAAACAGGTGTTATGTTCTTCGGAAACGATAAACTATTTCTCAATCAATAGTACAATCTTTGGGCAACCTAATAAAGCAGTTTATAGTGATTTTCGTCGGATTTCATGTTTAGGAGTTACATTTGAAATGTTTGAAATATATGGTGTGTTAGAACATGAAAACAGAAACAATGAACATAATGACCTTAAAATTAAAGTTTTTCCTTGACATTAATTCTAACATCGCCGCCACAACTAACATGATTCAATCAATTGACTCGTTTTTAATTACGGTTTATTATATTCGGAATTTTTGAATTTAATTGGTCTCACCATTCGCCAGGGGACAAGGGAGTTTCCTTATAGGTCCTTTATATAGTTGTATAGCACCCCAAAATTTATCTTATGTATTTATTTCTCTTTTTATTAACAAAACTCAGTTACCAACAAAAATAATGACATACCAAATTACCATAGTTAATCGGCAACAGACCTAGATGGTTCGTTCTGCTAGTAGATAAAGATTTAGTGTAAACGAACTTTTAAAATTACCAAAGTCAATCGACCTACAAATTATTAAAGTCGATTGATTTGCCATGAATTTACAAAATTAACAGAGTCAAGGGATTTGCGCTCTACATAACACGTGTTCCTAGAAAACGATAAACTATTTTTAATTAATGGTGCATTAATTCTGCATTTAGTAAAATAATTATTTATCATGATTTACGCCGAATTTTACATTCAGAAGTTACATTTAACTTGAGATATTTAAGTGTTATACCATTTGAACGAAATTGGGCGTTAACCGAAGATCCTTAGGGATCGATTCGATACTCTCGTTTTTGCTCGGCCGGTTTGGAGAGAAATGAACCGGGAAACATCTTTATCTAAAACAGTTTTTTTGGTTGGCCAGATCGGGTTAATCCGCAGGCAGAGGGCATAATTTTCTGTTTCAGATCCAGTACTTGGCGTTAGCCTTTCCTCTTTAGAGTACTTGGAATTTCTTCCGTTTTTTAACATTTATTGCGAAAGTAATTTCAGTAATATTATTTCAAAATCCCCTTAAAGAGGTGTGCTCTTATAATTTTAAAAGAAAGAATCCTTGAGTACCTCTGTTATACAAAAGTAGAGTAATAATATAATTCGAGAATATAAAAGCGTAATTATCATATATCCCTTATTTGTTTCTTTTTCTTATTTTAATCCGGTTTTCCTTTCTAATAATTTCCTAATTTTCCACCGAGTAACGAATACGAAGGGGGAATCTATGGACCTAGAAATATGACCTCTGTCCTTAGAAAATACTTGTAGGTTTTTCCTATTTCCTTCTTACAACTTGTTCCCCTAATCTCTAATCAGATTTTAATTAGATTATCCCTGAGACTTATTACCCAGCGTTATCAAAATTTTCACGACTTAAGGGATATACTGCTCTTGATTGTTTTAGGTACTAAAAGTTTGAGTTTTCTTTTCTAAGGCGTGGAACATGTCATTTTTCTACCCACAAACATCCATGTCACAATATCGTTGGACGCATTCCGAGTATTCTACGGTGTTTACTCAAAAGGTTATTATTAAATGGATTTAAACCAGATTATTCTTAAAAGATGAAGGGATATATAATAACACACTTTTATTTATTCATATGGATTACATATTTATTACACATACCTCCTCATAACAGTTTCCTCTCGGATCCTTGAAGAATTACTCCATACCTTAGATTACAAACGCTTGATTTATCTTATAATGCTTTTTTAGAAAATATTTTTATAGTATTTAGAGAGAGATGATGAACAGATGCCCTCCTCTGCTCTCCTCCTCTCCTTATATAGGGCAAGGATAAGAGTCTTGCCTTCCCCTGCTTCTACCTCCCCTTAGCTTTTTGGTAAAATTATCTCTTCCTCCATCTTCACGTGAGAAGATTCGCTATTTCTGCCATTTGCTTTTTCTTTGGCATCTTCCTCCTTTTCTTCATTTGGAAGGGGTTCGTTTTGTTTGCCATCTGTCTTTCCTTTGGAGTCTTCCTCTTTTTCTTCACGTGGGTGATTTTCTTCTTCTTCGAAGCGATCATTGTTGGGTCCCTCCTTCTTTATCTCCATTTGTTCGTGGAGTGTAGTGCTGAAGTGTGTGCACCATTGATTGGCTAAGAGAGCTCTACAGAGAACTCCGTTGGCATCATTTCACATAAAATGATTGGCCCAGTCAAGACGGGTATTCAAGATATATTCGATCTGGATCTGTCTTATCTCTTTGTTGGACATAATTGGTTTTGGGCCTCCTATTGGGCTTTCGCGGATCAGCGGAAAGTCCGTGAAGGAAACTTCTTCGATCTCATGTTGGGCTGCTATCTTCTTGGGTTGTTGTTCAGATAGGGCCTTCACCGTCTTTTTGGATTTTCAATATACCCCGGGCTTATGCTGTCGAATAAAACCCAAAGCTCGCCATTCATATTTCATGGGTGTTGATAGAGATAATTGATGAAATCGTTTATCTCTGTTCTACAATAATCAAAATTCTTTGGTGTCCAGACCCTCGCATATCTTAGAAACCCCGATTCCACCAGAGTGGCCATAGCAGCGGCTTCCATCGTGCTGTAGACATCTACGCGATTTATTTCTCCGTCGTGAATAATTTTTATCTAGGCCTTATCGGCATTTCTTCCCAGATAATGCACTAATGCCTGATGGTCTGCGTCGGCAAGTATCTGTCGAAGCTTCTCCCATCTTTCCATTTCTATGTAGAAGACAGAGAATAACTTGTTACGAATAAACTTGTATTCGAGTTCACCTTGTGGGTCATATCCATCGAGTGGTAGTTCCGCTAGATAACTCCTCTCTTGACTCTCCTGAGATTTGTTTATAAGAGTCTTTGCACTATTGTTCTTGTGAAACTCTTCTTCCAGTCCTTGGCATAGTTTCACCTTTCGAGTCTCGTTCCAAATTGAGTTGATTAATTCGTACTAATTTGGGGTTAGGATCCTTTTTTCTCCTTTTCTCCAGAAGTCTTTGTTATGGATCTCCTTCTTCTCGGGTCGTAGATTGAGTGGGATGTATGTATTGACAGGGAGTCTTGGTGGCTTGCTTCGTTCCTTCTCAATGTCAATCTGCAGCTTTGCCATCTCAAGTTCTAGCTCAAGTTCTCTTTTTCTTGCCTCCATCTCCTGGATCTTTCCTGCCATCTATAGATGATTGTTAGTTTTAATAGTTTATGTAAGTACTAATTTCCTTGAGCACACCCTTATAGTCGTTGTTGCTGATTCTCATCAGACTCCTAATCATTTAAGACCAGTTTTTGCTGATTTTCATCAGGCTCCTGATCATTTAAGACCAGTTTTTGCTGATTTTTATCAGACTCCGAGTTCCTAGATACTCGTTGTGCAAGCTGTTCTTCCATGCTTATTTTCCTCGAGAGTTCATGAGTTAAGGTGTCGGCAATATAGTTTCTGGCTCCGGGGATGTGAGTTATGGTCATCCATGATATGTATTGTTAAATACATATCTTATCCCGTATCTGCTTAGCCGAAGCTTCTTCTATTGAGATCTTCTTGAGGAATCCAATAACCGCTCTACTATCGGTTCTTAATGTGAATGGTTCATAATTGACAAAGATCTTGAAGGCTTTCAAAGCATTTTTTATTGCCCTCAATTCCTTATCAAAGGTACTCCATCTGGTCTCGGATTCTGACCATGAACCATTAGCGTATCGCACCACTCTTTCCTCAGGTTTCCATTGGTCCTCGCCAATCTTTTCTTGAGAACAAAGGACACCAGCCCAGGCGTGTTCGCTTGCATCAGTTATCACCGTTAGCTTGTCGCCTTCTCTGGGTAAGACTAGTGGTGGAAGGTGTCTACATGCTTCCTTCAATCTTTGAACCGCTGTGGTATGTCTTTCATCCCAATTGCTTTGTCCTTCTTTCTGGTTCTTCTTCCTAAAGTAATTCTTGCAGAGGCTTCCTTAATTCTCCCGTATGAGGCAAATAATGGGAGGTTGCATAATTGATACATCCCAAAAAACTCTGCAGGGATTTGATGTCCTTAATCTCGTCTGAGAATTTTTCAAGAAAGGTAAGGACATGTGGTTGTAGGAGTATTCTACGATCTTCTATTTCGACTCCTAGGAAGTGTATCTTTGTCTTCCCAATCTCTGCCTTTCTCTTGGATAAGACAATACCATGCTGGTATAATATTTATGATACCTCAAGAAGGTGCCTTTTGTGATCCTTCATGTTCTTGCTGAAGACCAGGATATCATCGATATATACCATGCAGAATTCTCGTAGTCCTTCAAGAACTTCGTCCATCTTTCTTTGGAAGATTGCGGGTGCTGTTTTTAATCCCATATGCATTACATTCCATTCGTAATTGCCCATACACATGCTAAAAGCAGTGTACATGATGCTTTCAGGCTTCATGCGTACTTGGTAGAATCCTGACTTGCAGTCTAGTTTGGTGAAGACCTTCATTCCTTTGAGGCGTATAAATAGATCATCTTTGATAGGGATTCGATAGGCATCATCCTTGATTACCTTGTTTAGGCGCACATAATTAATGACCATCCGTGCTTTTCCTCGTGCAATTTCTCCATGATTTCTGACCATAAAGGCTGGGAATGACCACAGACTATTGGATCTCTTTATTAACCCCATTGTTAATAACTCAGAGATTTGGATTTCAAAATTCTTCTGGTCTTCAGGGGTTACTTTTATAGGCTTGACTCTTATAAGAATCTGTGTTCCTTCAATTTCTTCTGGATTTTTTAGTTGGATTTCGCATTGTACTGTGTTCTTGTGCTCCAATGCTAATGGATTCTCATGGAAGCATTTTGACAAAATTTGTATTGCTTCCTCCAGCAATTCCGTCTCATTTTTTAGTTGAAGGAGAATGCCTGCTTCTTTTATAGCCTTTGCTTTTGAGCTTATCGTGGTAGTGGCTATTGTCTCACCATGCACAGCTGCTAAACTCTGATGCAACTTGGAGGTAGTGGGAAAAATCGCCATTACCCAGTTGGATACTATTGGGAGTGACGACCAGCGGTGTATGGGATAGCCAGAAATTATTGCCCATGATCACTTCAGGTTGCATGTTGCCGTGGCGTAGGAAATCTTCATTGAATTCGGATGTGCCCAAGACGAATGGTACTTGTTTAGCTACCATCGTAACTCCTTGTGTACTAAGATTGCCAAATATCAGCCGTGTACCGGTTTTTGATTCCCAACATTCTTCTGGAAATACATGACCCTTGGCAAGTATTGTTGTACATCCTGGATCATAGAGGCACTGTACCGGATATGGTGTACGTCCCTCAAGACATATCCTGATATCAAAATATATGGCGTGGTCAATATATTGAGAGAGCTCGATCACATCTTCTGTTTTGACTTCATTGAAATATGGATCATAGGCTGATTCAATATCGTCCTCCATCTCTTTATCTTCGTCATCACTTCCTTCGATTTTTTCGTAATAGTCTCCATGTTCATACTTGGAGTCATCGTTGAATACCAATGTCTCGTCCTCAAAACATCGAAATCTTGGTGTTTCAAACCGTATAGGAGCCTTTTCTCTTCGAATTTCTGCCTTCAACCGCCTGATTTCTTGTTCAAGTTTCTGTATCCTTTCCAACAACGTCTCCATGTGTTGTTGGTTTCTTTCTTCTGGCCAGTCATCCACCAATTCTTTTCCGACGATGATTCTGGCTCGATTAAGTAGTTCTTAATCAGAAAGTCCTGCGAATGATACGTAACCCCATGGGGCATCTCTACACATCTTCATCTCATTGAAGCGTGTTAGGATTTCACGATCATCTTCGTCCATGCTATCCTTGATTCTGAATTTAGAATCCCTCTGCATCTTCTGTTTCATTGGATGTATCACTATCTGAGCTGTCAGAAGTGACGATCTCATACTCTGTTTCCGCTTCTTATAATTCGTACTCTTGAGTAATCAGAAGATTATTCTCCGTGATGAATTTGACTTTCTCTTTCTTCTTAGGCTTTGGGCAGTCTTTGGCAAAGTGTCCCATTTCTCCACATGCATAACATGTGCATTTTGACTTATCCTTTCTTTGTAAAGGGGGTCGCCTCTTTCCTTTCTTGATGAAGGAATATCGTGGTTGCATTTGTCGTTTTCTGTTGTGGGATATTCTTTTAATTCTCCATCGTCGTCGTCTGGATTTATGTTCTCGTCGTGGGACAGAATCAATCTCCATATTGGGTACTATCGTTCTCCGACATATTTGATCTACTCCATATTTCGCATCCTTCGAGAGTTCTCGATCGAGACAGTACTTCTGGATTGATTCTCTTACGAATTTGATACGTTTTCCTAGCGTATCTTCTCCATCTGGTCCTTCTTGGTATGTTTCTACCAATTTTTGAGGCCATCTTCCAGGTAGCTTATTGAAGTATAATCTCTTTATCTCACAGTTTGTGAGATCACCATAGAGATAATACAATTGTTCGAATATTCTTTTGTATTTTTCCAAGGCATTTAAACTTTTTAGTTGGAGTTTTTGTAACAGCTTCCACACCCTTTCCTTGACTTTGGTTGCCTCAGCTTGGGTATCCAGGCTACCACATAACAGCATCATGAAGACATCACCCATACTTTGTCCTTGAGCTGTTCCGTACTGTGCTCTCCATGCGGCATAGTATGCACTTTGCTCGAAATCTTTCCATACCGTAGCGGCTAATCCTTGTAATGAAGCCTTCTAGTATTTGATTTTATCTTCATCACTCCAATCACCATGTGCTCCAATAGCAATATCCATTGATTTTACCCATTCTAATATTTTCGCCATCCTTCCTTCTAGATGATCAACATTTAGATAAATCCCCTTATCATTAATCGGGATTGGATTTATCGGATTAGACCTGACTCTTTCTTCAAGATCAATGCCGATTGTGGGTTCAGTTTTTATCTGAGATCACCTCTTCCAAAGGTTATCACTCCTGTGTCGATTTTTTTCGTACTGAGCTCCTCGTCTCCTATCTGCGGGATTCCTTCCATAATAGTAGGTGACATTCACTTCCTCCAATTCTTTTTCTTCGAGATTTAGTTCTTCCAAACTATTCTTGGTAATTTGATGGACTTGAGATTCATCTTGTGTTGAGGAAGGCTCCTCCTTCAATTTCTTAGAAATTTCATGTAGTTGCACTAGCGCAAGGTTTTCTTGGATTGTATAGTTGTATTCTTCAGGAAATTCCATCATGCTTTGTAGTGTCATGTACTTGATGGTCATTTCATCCGTCAATTCTTCTGATGTTTCCCATACATGTTGTAAAGCATTACAGGCTACACGCATATCTATTATTGGTTTGATCCCTTTTGATAATAAGAAATCCTTCCAATTAGGCATCGTTTCCTTCTTCTTCTAGATCTTGAATTTGTGTTGATCTGCTTGGGTTCCTTATGAGCTTTTCATCCTTTAGAATTATACAGAGTTCTTCACTGGATTCAAATATAACCTCATGCTCTGTAGATTCTTTTAATTTTGGCCTTGGATTTTCTTTCTTGAAGCTAAACCGGCGATCCACCATCAATTCTTCTGTCATAATTGGTCGCGGCAGCTGTGCTATATCCATATCCGATGTCTTCAAGTATATGGATTTTCCCTCGAGTCTGGCTTTTGCCCCGAACTCTGAATCCCGAAGCCTGAAGGGTTGAGGTTGTTCAAACCATCCATAATGTGTTTGTATCGTTACTGACATCATTTTACTCTTGTCCTTCATTTCCTGAGATGCTTCGATATCTAAGATGAAGGCTTCCATCTTGTTTGCATCTTCAGCAGATATCAATATATCTGTGAGGAACTCCGTGTAGACCGCTCATGTGTATAGGTTTGAGCTATACAAACCGAGAATGTTTTTACGAGCATCCAAGATTCTTCTATCACGAACTATTATCTTGATTGGTATATCCAATCCAGGATTACCAAGATATTTTATAAGTATTTGTACGGCCGCGATATGATACCATCCTTTTTTGTTTTACCAAGTCATCTTTTTCCCATATAGATGTGGTAAATCGTCCGGTGCTTGCAGTATCTCTTGTGGATTCTTTATACATCCATTGTCGCCCTGATCTTTTTATACGATTGGTCTCGTATAAAGCCTTGACAGGGATCTTTGCTATTTGGTAATTGGCAATATCATCAACTTCTTCGTATGTAACCTTGACGTAGGCTTGATATTTTGGTCTCTCCGTTTCCTTGATTAGAAGACCTTTAAGATTTTGTAGAAATCCTTTCTTTTTTCCCTCGATATGAAGACTCATTCTTGGGCTTGATTCCACCAGGATGAATATGTTTTCTCCTTCCAAATAGTACCGAATCTTTCTTTGGAAGTCTTCGGGGTATTTCCGTTGATTTGAAGATTCTGCAATCTTTCTGAAATCATCAGGATTTTCTCGGAGTCTTCTGTTGATCTCTCCGTTTGCCATTCTTCTATCTTCTTTTGTATTTCTTGTAATTTTGTGAAGATTTCTGCTGTACTAACCTCCTGGTTTGTATCTTGCCCGATTGTTTCCAAGTACCTTAGTATCAATGCCATAGAGTCAACGGCCTTCGCGGAAGACTCAGCATGCTCATTTATTCTTCCTTCCAACCTTGTAATTTGCTTGTTGATGGTTGTACTCTTCTCTTGGTAGTCTTTGTAACTTCCTCCAAGATGTATCATTAAATCAACCAGGAAATTTAAAGTTCCGATCATGTTACTCCCGTCTTTTGTATGCAGTGTATGATTGCAATCTTCTTCTCCAGGAATTTGACAATATTCCTTTTTCAATCTTGACTTTCTTCCAGAAAAAGACAAATACTCCATTATTTGTGGATAGGCTCTTCTGTATTATTGTCGTCACTTGAGGAAGATCCTTCTTCTATTCTTCTTCGTTTGAGCGCGTGTTCTGCTTCTCCGAGGAGTCTTTCGAAGTCGAATTCAAGGACTCCTTGTCTTACCATCTTTTCTTTTTCTTGAGAGATAAATTCTTCTGTTATTTCTTGGAGTTTTCCGAAGATTAGGGCCATGTAGTGGAATTGTGCAAAACTGGGATGCACCTCAGGATATATCTTATTTTCCGTAATCTTATGACGCAGATAAATAAGGTCTCCAATTCTTCGATAAGCCATCTTACTCTCGATTCCCCAATTTGAGAATGATCGTAAGAACATGTGGGTTTGACGGATTTGATCTGTGACATACCCGTTCTCGTAGAAAGGTCCATATGGGGGTGGGCGATGGGCCAGTATGTCTAGTAGTCGTACGATATCTTCGATGATTCTGTAGTGTGTCATCCCACTCGTCCAGTACGTGACTTTGTTAGCAGCATGTAACACTAGAGGGCGTTACCATTCTAGCCTTTGGACTAGTAGTCCTGACATCCACATTGTTTCTAGCCTTTATACCGGTTGTAGTAGTTGTCGAAATCAAAATTTTATAGAACATAAAACCATGATCTCTAAATTGTAGAGTGTTTGCCATTCGTGTATAGAATGTTTCACTCTCAAATTTTAGGTAAAATAACCGAGTTTCGGCTCTGATACCATTTGAACGAAACTGGACGTTAACCGAAGATCCTCAGGGATCGATTCGATACCCTCGTTTTCGCTCGGCTGGTTTGGAGAGGGGTGAACCGGGAAACACCTTTATCTAAAACAGTTTTTCAGATCGGGTTAATCCGCAGGCAGAGAGCATACTTTTCTGTTTCAGATCCAGTACTTGGCGTTAGCCTTTCCTGTTTAGAAGATTCGGAATGCGTCCAACGATATTGTGACATGGATGTTTGTGGGTAGAAAAATGACATGTTCCACGCCTTAGAAAAGAAAACTCAAACTTTTAGTACCTAAAACAACCAAAAGCAGTAAATCCCTTAAGTCGTGAAAAATTTGATAACGCTGGGTAATAAGTCTCAGGGATAATATAATTAAAAGCTGATTAGAGATTAGGGGAACAAGTGGTAAGAAGGAAATAGGAAAAACCTACAAGTATTTTCTAAGGACAGAGGTCATCTTTCTAGGTCTATAGATTCCTCCTTCGTATTCGTTACTCGGTGGAAAATTAGGAAATTATTAAAAAGGGAAACCGGATTAAAATAAGAAAAAGAAACAAATAAGGGATATATGATAATTACACTTTTATATTCTCGGATTATATTATTACTCTATTTTTGTATAACAGCGATACTTAAGGATTTTTTCAGGAGAGTTAGAACATAAGAAAATGGATTCTAAACACAGTCGCGACAACTAACATGACCCAGTTAATTGTATCGACTTTCATTAGTTCAACCGAATATAATCAGATTTTTCGATTTTAATTGGTTTCATAGAGTTTCTTGAATTAGGTCTTTAGACATTTAGTTGTATGGCACCCCAAATTATATCCTATTATGTATTTTTTGTTAATAAAATTCAATTACGGACAAAAAAATGAATATAGTCAACACTAACTGATCTATATGGCTAGATCTGCTAGGCGATAAAAGGTTTTCAATATTAGTAGTGTCAATGAAACTGAAAAATTACCAAAATCAATTGAGATACAAATCACCAAAATCAACTAATTTGCTATGAATTGACAAAATTAACCGATTTTGGGGATTTGCGCTCTACAAAACATGTGTTCCTAGAAAATAATAATCTATGTTATAATAAATGATGCAATATCTCTATAGTTAAAAAACAACTATTTATCATGACTTGGGCCAAATTTTACGTTCGAAAGGTACATTTGAAATGTTTGAGATATTATATATATATAGTGAATTAATACATAAAAATATATAGACAATGTATTGACCTAAACTTTTTTTCCATGAAAATGATTCTAATTGGATTTCCTGAATTTAATTGGTCTCGCCACTCGCCAAGGGCCATAAGAATTTCCTTGAAATAGGTCTTTATATATTTAGTTGTATAGCACCACAAAATGTATCTTATGTATTTATTGTCTTTCTATTAATAAAACTCAGTTACCAACAAAAATAATGATATACAAAATTAGCATAGTCAATCGGCAACATAGACCTAGATGGTTAGATCTGCTAGTAGATAGATTTCTACAATAGTAATAGTGTAAATGATTCTGACAAATTACCAAAGTCAATTGACTTACAAATTATCAAAGTCAATTGATTTGCCATAAATTTACAAAAGTAACAGAATAAGGAGATTTGCGTTATACATAATACGTGTTCCTAGAAAACGATAAACTATTTTAATTAATGGTGCATTATTTTTGCATTTAATAAAACAATTATTTATTCATTTTTCTCTTTAGATGATTAGGTTTTTCCAAAAATCTTAGTCGCCGCCGCCAGTGAGCACCCTTCTCTTCCTTTCTGATGGCTGTTCTTCCTTCTGTTCACCGTCCGGAAAAGTTTTCTCCAGTTTCAGCTATCTCGTTTCCAAAGCCACCTCCCGCCCTCACTTGCTACTCTCCCACATCTGCTCGCGTTGTTCTCTTCTCTCAACCCTCCTGAACCTCCCGACTTCGGTGGCGTTGCTCCAACGCCGGAGCCGCCTGACCCGCCTGACACACTGGAGCCTCTCCTGCCTCTCACTTTCCTTTCATCTTCACCCATTTACCTCGCTTTCCTCTCCTTTCATATTTTAACCCTCTTCCCAGACCTGAATCTAATGATTGCAGATCTTCAGTCTCCGCGTTCTGAATCGGTGTTGCCAAGGCCAGATCTAGTAGAACCTCTATAAATTAATACTCGATAAATTAATAATCACTATAAATTAATAAATTTTTCCGATCCCGAATCGGACCGGTGTAAAAATTAGCAAATTTCGATAAGATAATAAAATAATAATTTTTTTGAAACTCCTATGTAAAAATATGGTCCCAATAATTATATAAATTAATAATTATACATTTAGGTATATATAAATAATGTAATATAGTAAAATGTGATTATATTGTTTTTTCAAGTTTATAAATATTGTTTATCTTATCTTTCAAATTTATAGATATAATATTTTTTGAATGAAATTTACATTGTTGAAAATATTTTTTTGTATTTTGATGAACATTAAGAATTTGAACCGAAAAATATCTCTATAAATTAATAATTATTAATTTATCAATTAATTAATAATTCTATAAATTAATAAAATATCGAAGTCCTAATATTATTAATTTATAGAGGTTTTACTGTAACAAATTTCCAAAATCAGTTGACCTACAAATTATCAAAATCAATTAAATTTGCTATGAATCTACTAAATTAACTGATTTCGGGGATTTGCGCTTTGTAAAACATGTGTTTCTAGAAAACGGTAAACTATGGTATAATTAATTATGCAATTATTTTACCGTTAATAAAACAATTATTTATTATGATTTGCACCAAATTTTTACACTCAAAAAAATAAATTTGAAATATTATTTATATATAGTAAATTAAAACATAAGTATATATAGACATTAAACATATTGACTAAAAACTATGTTTTTGCATGAAATTGATTCTAAACACCGCCGCAGCAACTAACAGCCTTGTTCGCCTTTGTAAATACTTGATGACTTAGCTGTCTCATCCAGCTAACTCGTCCCCACACCAAACATTTCCGTTCTATTCTTAATCTTTATATTACTAATTTACTACTATGAGATACTTACTTTGAAAAATTTATGAGATATCTTATTTTTCATAAAATAAATCTGAGTAGCTAGGTATGGATTTTTGTAAAATGTTTGCGTTTTCTCGAGTTCCAGCGAGATAATTACAGTCCCCCAATTGTTCTTACTAAAATAAATAATATAAAGCCAAAAAAATAGTGTTAGGAAAAGTAAAAAAATCAAAAATAAAAATAAAATAACCGACATGTGTGTATTTTGTGAATGAAAGAGCATCTATTTAATGGGCATGGCTCAGTTTCTACTACTACTACCACCTAACCGTTTCTATACATGCTAAGTGTGTGTATAAACTCCAGTTAATTATCCTTATTAAGACAAAAATCTTTCCTTCTAACTTTTATAACCATATCTCATATTTTGTTTCTATCCAATTTTATAATTTTAATTCATTTTGTTCTGACATGTTTCCTCTTTAAAAAAATAAATAAATAACACAAACAGAGATGGCTTTTACTGACACCTGAAGACTTCACCTGAAACTTTTCCACCTCTCTCTTTCTCTCTCTCTATCATCTTATCACCCATTGCTTCACCTCCGATTCCGAATCTTGAGATTCTCTCTCTTATCTTGCTTCTTCGCTTTCTTCAGACAAACCAAAAAGACTTTGTCTTCACTTTTTTCGAATCTTGGAGATGTCTTACAGCGACCCATTTCCAGACACTTACGTTCCATCGCCCAACGACACAAACCCGGCTGAAACCATGCAAAAAATCAAAATTTACCAAGCTTTCATCTTCTCCGTTCCCATCTGCGTCACAGTCATCTTCCTCTTCTTCTTCTACGTTCTTTACCTTCGTCAAAGAAACAGCAGTGTTGATTGGTCTTTTCTTGGAATGCGTGGTGGTGGCGGCTTCGTCTCCACCAACACTCTTTCAACGGTAATAATAACTTAATCTTCCTTTTGTTGATTAATCTCTGATTTGATGAGTTAGATTTTGGGTTTTTCTTTTTCTTTTTTTTTCATTCTCAACAACATGCATTCTACCAGATTTATATTCGGGTGGTGACACATTGACAAGACTAGTATAATATAAAGTATAAACTATTAGGCTAATGTCTTTGTCGATTTTGTGGGTTTTGTGTGTGTTCTTCCTTCTTCTTTCTGCTTTAATGGGTCTTTTTCTTTTTCTTCTGCTTTAATTTTGTCGGCTTAATCAATGAAGGTGTTCTACTCTCCATTTATCTCTTACAACATTTGATATGAGTTTTGTTCTGTAACGATTTGTGGGGATCAAATATGAACAGGCTGAATTAGGGCTGAACAAAGAATTGAGGGAGATGCTTCCCATTGTCATCTACAAAGAGAGTTTATCTATCAATGATTCATCGTGAGTTCTCATATTCTTTTTTTTTTCTTTTCTGTTAGTTGATGTTTTTTATTTTCTCTCAATTCATGACCTTGACTCAGATATTTATAAAGGCTTATCTCATGAATTTTTTTTAAGTTCAAGACAGTTGTGGACTTGTGGTCGTGACATGAATTAAATTTAAGCCAAAGTGAAAAATGAGCTTTTTTTTTGTTTTTGTTTTCTGCTTTTGGGAGTGATGATTTATTCTATCCATTGTGTGATCATCAGTTTCGTGTCCCTTACGAACTTGTGATTGGGAAATGGATAATGTGTCTTCTGGTCAAAATTGAATCGAAACCGTTACGTATCTACTTTAGTCCGAAAAAATTTCGTAGTTTTTTGGGACTGGACAATTTTGGTTTGCAGATTTGAGTGATTGAGAACAGTTCTTATGAGTTTGTGGTTTGTATAACTCTCTTGATTGAGTAGTTTTGGAAGTATCCTTTATCCTCAGATAATTATTGGCCTCGTAACATGGGATTATATTAGCTCCTCAAGAAAACTAACAAAACTACTTTATTGTTTGTTTCTTTGTTTGTTTGAAGAGCCAAAAACATAAGAAAGTAGAATTGAGAATAACCTGATTTGACCTTTGACTTAATTACAGATGTTCAGTGTGTCTTGGGGACTACCAAGCAGATGAGAAGCTTCAACAAATACCAGCATGTGGGCACACTTTTCACATGGAATGTATTGATCTTTGGCTCACTTCACACACAACTTGCCCTCTTTGCCGTCTTTCTCTTATCCCAAAATCTTCTCTAGAACGGTCCCATCAAAGGGCAGAGATTGTCTCTTCCATGGAGAACTCTAACGAAGGAACTGCGACTGAACCAGAGCCCCAGTCCACAACCGAAGAAGTAAGTCACGTCGATGATGGCCAAGAAGGTGACCGCGATAGTAGTGAGGTCTTTAAGGAAACAGAAGAGAATGACCCAAACAGCGTAGGGACATCTAATGATTGTTGTAACAGTAGACTTGGTTAAAAACTTAAAAGCTTTGCCCATTAATGATGTTTTGGTATGTTGTTTTTCTTGCGTTTGTGACTCGTCACATTGGTAAGAGTGAAATAAAAGCATGATCCATTGGAATAAAAGAGGTAATTTTTGAATTGATGTTTCACACAAATGACAAAACTTATATACTTTCTTGGAAAATCCTCTTCTGAAAGGAATTAGTCGGTTCCTCTCGATAACTTCTTCATAATACCTTGCATGTGTATGTGGTTAGGAAAATTTGCATCATGAATTGACTTAATTTGTCCCATGCTTGTTCCTTTGTTTGATTAAGCTACTAAATATTCTATCTGTAGAAGTTTGATTTCAGTGCTCTGATTTACTTTCTCTTGTGGCTTTTATTGTTTCTTTTAGCTTGATTTCATTATGAATAAACATTTTTGATCATTGGCATGAGATAATGTACATCAATCATATTTATTACATATGTTTTTTTATTCATATAATTTCTATTACATATAAAATTAGGTATTATTATTATTTTTTTATTTTATTTGGTCAACATAACATTAGGTATTAATTAGGACTGATTACTGAATCAACATAATTTCGCAGCAACACATATAGCCACTAGAGTGTATTATACAAGTCCCTTTTCCGTATAACAGAGATTGGCATTTTCCATTGCAGTCTGCTGTGGTTGGGCAAATTTGCATGGTGAATTCACTTAATTTGTCCCATGCTTGTTAATGGCTTAATTAAGCTACTAAATATTCTATATTTAAAAGTTTGATTTCAGTGCTCTGTTTATTATCTCTTATGGCTTTTATTGTTTCTGTTAGATTGATTTCATTAGACCACTTCTAATTAATGGTTACTAGTAAAAAATAGGGTTTTTTAAAAATAGAGAATATGATTGCTCCAATGGTTACATCTACTTTTTACTTTAAAAAGAATATTCCAAATATATTTTATTTCTTTTTAGTTATTAACTTCTTATAAAACCATTTATTTTGCAAATGTATAAATTTTACCCATTTATTTTATGTGTTTAACAAAATTTAATTAAAATTATGATTTTATTAAAATTAAGCATTTACCAAGAAAATACATTTTTATTACAAGTTTACAACACATAAATACAACACACAATTCAAATCTGAATTGTTTTTGTATTAATTATATATTTCTAGTTTATCGTTTTTTATGTCATTTTAACTTAATATATTTCAATGTTACATTTTAAAACTTGAATTAATTGTATAATTAGCTATTATTAATATATTTTTTAAGTGTAAAAATAACACATATAATTTTAGCGACATCCTCAAATTGCATCTGCCAGTCAGAGAGAAGAGGTGATTTGTCGTTCTGATGCGGCTTGGAACGAGAATGTGTCAGCATGCAGCTGGAGTGGTTTGAAAATTTTCTCGAATTCGGGCTGGCCGGATTGAATAAATCCCAATCTCAAACTTTTGCATTTGTGAAATCGCCCCTTTGGCAGAGGAACTATCAATGTGAGCGGCTATGGAGCACGAGGTATCTATGGATTTCAAGCGAATCTCATTTGAGTTGGATTCTAAGCTTTTGATGACATCAATTGCAAATGGATCAAACTTCTCAGATTTTCATGGCATCATCTCTGATATCATATATATCTCTTGTTTATTTGATTCTGTTTCAATTCATTATGTCCATCGCGACTCGCTATCAACAGTGGATTGTTTAGCAAAACAAGCTTTAAACTTGTTTCTACTGAATCCGATTTAAGTTTGAATTAAAAATAGTTGGTGCACAAATTTTAAAAATATATGTGTCATGAAAGATAAATTCAAAGCCAAGATTTTTCTGGCACATCTCCTTTTGAGTTCTATGTACTCATCCACCAGGTTCTCCCACACTTCAGTTTCATCCTTTGCATGACATCGTCTTTGAAAGGAATTGACCGCATTTTAGAAACATCATGATGTGTAAGCGAATGTCGTGCTTTGTTAAAAACCTCACACATCTATGTTGGAGTAGGTGAAGGTTGAAAGCTGATTGTAATATCCTGATTTCTGGAATATAGTGATGCATATGGAGATGGTTAAAAAAATTTGATTCATCTATCTATATCACCAAAGTGCGCTTATATTTTCGGTAACTTATCCGGAGAAAATTTCAAAGTTAAACGTGCTTGAACTATAACCATTTGAACATGGATGACTTCCCGATATCGAGTTAAAACAAAAGATATAAAAAAATCACGTAGTGATTTGTAGGATCAGTATATCAATTTTTTTTAGCTTGCTGAAGTACCGCATTGTAGCTAAGATCATGATAATGATTTTCCCATTCTTAAATTCGCTTGATGCTCTCTTGAATTATTTGGATCAAAGTTCTAAATCATTTTGTTATTCTAGGTGACTTAAATTTTGATAATGTACTGCAATGAGTCCGTCCATTTTCGAGCAGGCAGGAAGAATACTATGGACATGAGGTCATATAATAAAACGTTATATAATGCCACACAATAATACAAAAGTATGCCTTATGGTCATACTCACAATCTTGAAATATTTAAAAATCAACACGATTTTCCGCAGTTTGGAGTCTTGTGCTCAAGATAAGCAGATACGAAATAATCACGAGGCTGAGTACAATAATAGGAGCACATCTTCATGCAAAAGTGCCAATTATGAAGCTTAGGCATGCATTTCCTATGGACACAGTGTTTGATGCACGAGAATATATCCACTGAGCTGTGCATTAATGATATACTTCCCTTGGACTTCTTTGAAAATATCTCATCACCGTTCAAACCCCATGTCGTGCTCAATAGCATCGCAACGATTATCATCGATATTAGAACTCGTTCGTTTATTCCTTTGGCATCCATTTTCTTATTTGAACGGTTGATTCTTTAGTAAATTTTTCTTCCTATTTCCAACAAAACAAAAAACAAAATTCTCTTTGTTTTTGTTTTGAGGAAATACGATTCTGATTGTGGTTTGCATGGTGAGGGTTTTGAGAGAATATATAAGTATATTTGTAGCTGTAGTATCTATTTTAAGTTTTTTAATTTTAACGGTTTCTTTTGAGTTTTGTCTTTGTCTCTAAGCAAAATCACCAAGTATAGATCTTACTTGCTTTATAGTTTCATAATAAGTCTGTCAATAACTAATTGTTCTAATTTTAAAAAGTATGAATTTCTTAATACGACTCTTGCTAATTTTGTTATGTTTTTGATGGATCCTAAATTAAGTTGTCTATTTGTATCTACTAAAAAAATCAAGTAACTTTTTATTCGATCCGGTTTAGTACATACGGTTTTTAATGTTTTTGATATTTATATGAGAACTCTGAATATAACTGACGATATAGATTCAAGTGAATACACTTGAAGAAAACTTATTCTACAATGTTCATCCTTTTTTTTTTGTAATAGTTCTCGCCTTAATCGGTGAATTACACAACATAAAACTTCATTTCAAGAAAATAAAACATCTATGCTATAAAATTTATTCGGATAGACAGCCAAACTTACCAAACAAATCTTGTCTCTTTATATTTTTGGTACAATATACAATAGGGTTACAAATATTTCATATTTCCTATTTCTGTTTGTATTGGATTTTGGGATTTATATGTATAGATCACATAAAGGTTTGTAATCATTCGTTCACACAATTAGTGAAAAAAAATCTTAAAATAAATGTTTGTTTCAATTGATTTATCCCTAGGTTTTCATACGTTTTCATATTTTTATAGTATTTTTATTTGTAATTTTTTTTTTTTGGGCAGCAAAGTAACATTAAACTTAGTTCAATGGTTCAAAGAAATTAGCTTCAGAGGCTAACCAATCCAAAACAATTGTGTTTACATGGGAAAAACAAGACCTCGAGCACGCGCTCTTTTTGCAAGAGAATCAGTTCGGGTATTACAAATACGCGGTATAAAAGATAAAGAAAACTTTGTAAACGCATAGCGCAAGTAATTAATATCTTCTAATTCTGATAGGAGATTCGGCCACTCCTCATCTCCATCAACGAACTTAACAAGGTGCAGACAATCTGTTTAAAAGTGAATAGAAGTAATACCAGAATGTTGGGCAAACCTCATTGCCCACAAGGTCGTTTCCATTTCGGCATGTAAAAGTGATTGAGCTGAAATTCCTGCAAAAGTCTCCAACTGATTGATAGAATCATTATGTAAGAGAACGAGGCCTCCTACGTGCATTTTATCCAAGCCCACCCAAGAGGCAGCCACCTGACATCTGAATTCACTACCTGGAATCGTTATGTCGGTTGGCCCCGGGTTTCGGGTTTCCACCTCTTCGATCGCAGCTTCAACCTTATTAGCCATCTCCCAATTTTCAGCTTCATGTATTGCTAACTCTATGATATCCAAAGGGGAGACATCCTTTCCGTTAAACACTTTTCGTTTCTAGCTTTCCAGATATACCATATAATTCATGAAAAACACTTAATATGCATATCCGTAGCTCCCCTCTCCCTCGCTCTTGTCAATAAATAATCAATATTGCAGAACAGACCGTCAGACCGAAATAAATCCGAGATATTTGTAATAGGACATAAAGCCCATACTTGTAACGTCACATGACATTGAAAAAAGAGATTGTTTATCGATTCTACCTCAGCACCACATCGTGGGCATGATTGATCAGTACCGCAGTGCCTATCAACAAGCTTATTGCATGTCACAATACACCCATAGATGATTTGCCAGATAAAATGTTTGATCTTACGTGACATTTTAAGTGACCAAACCTTGTTCTTGAGCGTATTAGTACTCGGTTCCAGAACTTCTTGGACCTTATTAGCCATCTCTAATTCGCATGCTACTTCATATCCCGATTTAACATTATAGTTACCTGATTTTGTGTGTACCCAGCAATACCCATCAATATCAAATGTTCGCGCTGGTTTGACGCTTAGGATTCTCGGAATGTCCTCGGGAACGACAAGCTTTTGTATCTTTTCGACCCGCCATAACTTGGAGTCAAAATCGATCAAATGGTTAACATATAAATTGGGATCCTAAAAGGCATCAATGCTTCTTCCTTCAGCAAGGAACATACGTCATACCATAGTGAGTTTGTATTGCTCCACCAAATTTGAGAAGTCAAACTCGGGGATCCCAATGATATCATCTTCTAGCTCTAACCTCCGTCTGGTATTATTATGATTCCCACTCTTCCTCTGTTCACCATATCCAGACAACGTATTCGAAGTAATAAACTCAGATGACCGACCCTATTACATGGGAAATAAAACTTGAAAGGTAGCCCACAAATCTCAAACTCCACAAAAATTACAGCCGATATCACCAAAACACCACCAATATTACCAATGTATGAAACGTGACAGGCACGCTAGAGCAGGATAATCGCCAGTCTAAGAGCAGGGGTTCCTCAAACTTTGATCTCTAATGGCAGAAGAAACTTTACCTGACGACTAGTCTCAGCGACGTTCAAGACAAAGATCAAATTCTATGAAAAATCTCAGATCTGAAAGTCGCCCTCAGAGTCGCCCCTAAACCCTAGCCGCATCGCTCTTTGTACGTATTGATGAAATGAATCTCTTTTACTTGTAATTTATCAACACATTTCAATAGTTTGCATGACATGCTATATTGCATTTAGTGAGATTTTTAATAATGCAGTTAATTTCCAAATGATTTTTTTTAATTAATTTTTTTGGATACGCTTAACAATAGTTTAATTCTTCTGTAATTAGAATTCTATTTTCATTCACTGGCATATGCACATAATATATATAACCATGACTTTTTCATGTATTGTGTATTGAGAGATAGCTATTTCCTTGCTTTATATAAAGATTTGAGTGTTTATCCAAACACATCTATTTATACTTTTTGTTTTGAGAAAAAATATATTTTGAAATTAGTGTATTTGTAATTTTAATCTTTTTACAATATTAAAAAGTATGCTTAAAAAACAATTTGAGAAAAAAATCGCTCAATAGAACATCTTTACATTCTCTTATCTTATTATATAAAGTTGTATGCATCAAAATTGCTAATTCACTTGATCGCAACACATGGCAAATTAATCGATAAGATTTTGACACGTGTTTTGATTAAAATCTATTATAACGAAAAATATACTAATCCTACAAGAAAAAGGAAAATACTTATAAGGAAGAAAGAAAAATAATTTTTTTTTGGGATTAATTAGGATATATTTTAATTAAAAAAAGAAAATTAAAGATGCTAATGATATGACATTAAACGATGATGAGCTCAATGAGGAGGAGGATATCAAGACTCATGTAGAGATGCTTTTGATGCGAGTCTTGAGAAGAATCAATGGCTCAAGTAGCCTTTGACTTGAAAAGAAGATCTCAAATAACCCTCCTCTTATTTGGATTTTCTTTTCTATTTATTTTAAATCAGAAAATAGGTTGTTTACTATAGTAACCTTCAAAACTTAAAGAAATTACAGACCCAACCAAGCATATCCAATTAAATGGGTGGATAAAACCTAACCCGATTCAAAATAAATCGGATATGACTAACCCGCTTCAGATCGGATCAAACACCCATCTTCTTCATGAAGATTGAAAAAGTCGATTCTCCTCCATTCTTCTCCCTCGCGATCCAACTTCGGCAAATTAGAAAAGATAAATCGGGTTTTTATTTTCGTTCTAGTCTCGGAATCCCTATCAAAATCTAAACCTAAACCCAAAAAGATCCGAGAATCTCAAATTTTGCTAATTTTCAAAAAATCTGAAACGAAAAAGTAACACTTGGTAATACTTGGTACAACTAAATTTGGATTGAAAGATTTCGAGGAGAAAATTTTGACACCAGCAACAAACCTCTATTTATAGCAAATTGTGGGTGTTGGCTGCATTGGGCTTGATGGGCATTACATAAAAATCGGTTACTTTTCACATCTTATTTAGTCATAATCATATATTGTCATTGTTTTAGTTGTACCAATTATTGTCAAATATTGATAAATGCAGTTGTACCAAGTCTTACCCAGTATTACTAAAACGCAAAAATCCAGAAAATCAGAAATACAAACACCCAGAAATTCGAAACCAAGAACGAACAGCAAACATGAAATCCATAGACAAACCCGAAATCAAGTATTAAATCTCAAATAAACATGAAATTCGAGTTACATTGAAGTTTGGAAACTCTCTAGAAATTGCTACAATGGAGGTGCAAGAGAAAAGAAGAACTATGAAGAAACCCTAGAATGAAATTTTGGGGAAAAAATAAAAAAACAAAATAAACTTAAATACATATATATAAATATAATATTATAACGAAAAATAACATTAAAACACATGTGTGCCGTCATTTTCCACATGTGCGCCGTTTTTTGCCCCATGTCGTTGTGTGAACTGACACGTGGCAATAAAAAAGCGGTTACTTTTCACATAGTTATATCTAGTAATCCAGTATTACTTGCTTCCAAACAGTGTTACTTTTGGTGTTTTTTTACTTTTAATTAGTATTTACCTTGCCATAAAATATATTTTTTTAGTTGTACCGATCATTTTAGTCAATTAAAGTACATTACAAAGTTTTTATGCATTAAAATATCTTAAATCACATTTTTTGTATGTTTTGCATCCTAATATGGTTAATATTAACAAAGTGATCATAAAAGTATAAGGTGTTTATTGTGTACATATTCTAATAACAATCATAATGCTATAATTTTTTTTTTATCTAATTAGTATATGTTTCTTATATTTAGTAGTTACTTATATAATATATAATTCTTTGTTTCGTGTGATTTATTTGTTTCTCTCATCTTTTGAATGAAATTGAACTTAATTGTACCATTACGAAAATAAGTGTTAAGAAGTTGTACAAAATAGAGAGTCAAAGAAATACAAATTCAAACACAAATTAAAGTTAACTACTAGTATTGATCTCAGCCACCTCAAACCATCTACCCAAGTTTCGTCTTGACACATTTTTAGTACTCATCCTTCGATGTCGTTCTGAAGCCAATTAGAACCTTTTTTCTTGATTTTTTCCCTTTTTTGGTGTGATATGGAGGTAAGACCTGTAATTCTTAAATTTCATCCAGAACAATCAATTCATAACCCAATATTTCATCTGGAACAATCAATCAGTAATACCAAGTCTATCTAGTTATATTTTTGTACTCAGTAATACCAGTTTTACTTAGTTGTTCTATCGCTGCAACTCAAATCAGATGATTTGAGGATGATCTGGGTTTCTAATATACTTACGATTTTGCTACGATTCAGCAACTAAACTACATTCATTACTAATGCATGGTCTTAATCAACGCATACATCATTGTTACAAACCGTAATGTGCACTCCAAATTGATAATTTTTCAAATCGAATTGAATTTTTCAATTTGAAAAAAAAAAATTGATTTCAACAAATGAAATCGACCTTGCAGATGATGAGATACGACTGAAACATACATGTATTAGCTGGAATTTGAAGATGTTGTACCGAAAAAAAGCTCGAGCTCTAGCTTCAATGGTGGATCGCGATTTCTGATGAGGGAGGGAGAAAGAAGACGAGGAAAAGATGGGTTGAATTTTGATTGATCTAATTTAATTGATTTGTGATTGGTCAATTTTTATTTTTGTTTATTGATTTAATTTAGATGGATATAAAAATGGATAAAAGATGGGTTGGATAGTAGGGATAGAATATGATTTTCATATTTCATTAAAGAGGGGAAGGGTATGAAGATTAGAGGAGGGGTAGATTGATCTCTTTATTTTTTTGAAGGGCAGTTGAGCCTCTCATCCTCTTGAGAAACATAACTTCTCTAGAGAGCAGAGAGATCAAATAAGGGAGATGAATGTGAAGAGAAAGAGAGACTTTATTTGCTTGAAAAAAGTTAATCGGAAATTGTTAACATACTTAAAGGACTCGAATTGCATACCCAAATTTTTAACGCAGCGGAACAGAAAAAGATAGTTGATAAAGTGTGTGAACTATATGAGAAATAGGGTTAATGTTGTTTAGGACCCGCAACAGATTATGTGTTTTAAATATTTTAATTAAAAATAAATGAAATTTAAAATAAATAAATAACTCTTAGGTTTCAATTTTGTGTTTTTCATATATTTTTTTAGTAGTGATCAGATTTTGTTTTCTATTTTCTTTAAAAAAATATTTTAACGATTTTTAAATTTTATAATAATATATTTGCGTATACGCAGATCCTAATCTAGATTTTAATTATGATAAAAGTAGGATAATTAATTCGTCAAAATTATATATATATAGATAAAGCATTAGAATTAAACTTAATTTATATAAGAGTATTAAAACATATATATTTGGAATATTAAAAGTAAATTTTATTTTTTCTTTACATATTATCAGATTTGTTTTCAATTTATTTTTACGATTTTAAAATATTTTATTAAAAACCCACGTATATGTGGATCTTATTCTAATTGTATTTGTATCTATTTTTGTTTATATTAAAGAAAGCAAAACAAAAATAGAAATTTGTGTTGTTATTCATTTGCGTGCTACATAAATTACTATTCAAAAACAGTCGCATATCCGTCTATGCAGCCAATCGGACGTTTTAGCCCAATCGGTAAATGTAAATTAACAAAAAAAAAATTTGTAGCTTCAAAAAAAGTGTAACTTTGACACATTTAACACACATTAAGAAAACTATTAAAATTTCAATTTTATCCTCTGTTCACACTTTAAAATAAAATCATCTTTCTAATTATTACATTAAATTAATAAAGGAAAATTTTNAAGAGAATGACCCAAACAGCGTAGGGACATCTAATGATTGTTGTAACAGTATTGGTTAAAAACTTAAAAACTAAACTGTCCATTAATGATGTTTTGGTATGTTGTTTTTCTTGCGTTTGTGACTCGTCACATTGGTAAGAGTGAAATAAAAGCATGATCCATTGGAATAAAAGAGGTAATTTTTGAATTGATGTTTCACACAAATGACAAAACTTATATACTTTCTTGGAAAATCCTCTTCTGAAAGGAATTAGTCGGTTCCTCTCGATAACTTCTTCATAATACCTTGCATGTGTATGTGGTTAGGAAAATTTGCATCATGAATTGACTTAATTTGTCCCATGCTTGTTCCTTTGTTTAATTAAGCTACTAAATATTCTATCTGTAGAAGTTTGATTTCAGTGCTCTGATTTACTTTCTCTTGTGGCTTTTATTGTTTCTTTTAGCTTGATTTCATTATGAATAAACATTTTTGATCATTGGCATGAGATAATGTACATCAATCATATTTATTACATATGTTTTTTTATTCATATAATTTCTATTACATATAAAATTAGGTATTATTATTATTTTTTTATTTTATTTGGTCAACATAACATTAGGTATTAATTAGGACTGATTACTGAATCAACATAATTTCGCAGCAACACATATAGCCACTAGAGTGTATTATACAAGTCCCTTTTCCGTATAACAGAGATTGGCATTTTCCATTGCAGTCTGCTGTGGTTGGGCAAATTTGCATGGTGAATTCACTTAATTTGTCCCATGCTTGTTAATGGCTTAATTAAGCTACTAAATATTCTATATTTAAAAGTTTGATTTCAGTGCTCTGTTTATTATCTCTTATGGCTTTTATTGTTTCTGTTAGATTGATTTCATTAGACCACTTCTAATTAATGGTTACTAGTAAAAAATAGGGTTTTTTAAAAATAGAGAATATGATTGCTCCAATGGTTACATCTACTTTTTACTTTAAAAAGAATATTCCAAATATATTTTATTTCTTTTTAGTTATTAACTTCTTATAAAACCATTTATTTTGCAAATGTATAAATTTTACCCATTTATTTTATGTGTTTAACAAAATTTAATTAAAATTATGATTTTATTAAAATTAAGCATTTACCAAGAAAATACATTTTTATTACAAGTTTACAACACATAAATACAACACACAATTCAAATCTGAATTGTTTTTGTATTAATTATATATTTCTAGTTTATCGTTTTTTATGTCATTTTAACTTAATATATTTCAATGTTACATTTTAAAACTTGAATTAATTGTATAATTAGCTATTATTAATATATTTTTTAAGTGTAAAAATAACACATATAATTTTAGCGACATCCTCAAATTGCATCTGCCAGTCAGAGAGAAGAGGTGATTTGTCGTTCTGATGCGGCTTGGAACGAGAATGTGTCAGCATGCAGCTGGAGTGGTTTGAAAATTTTCTCGAATTCGGGCTGGCCGGATTGAATAAATCCCAATCTCAAACTTTTGCATTTGTGAAATCGCCCCTTTGGCAGAGGAACTATCAATGTGAGCGGCTATGGAGCACGAGGTATCTATGGATTTCAAGCGAATCTCATTTGAGTTGGATTCTAAGCTTTTGATGACATCAATTGCAAATGGATCAAACTTCTCAGATTTTCATGGCATCATCTCTGATATCATATATATCTCTTGTTTATTTGATTCTGTTTCAATTCATTATGTCCATCGCGACTCGCTATCAACAGTGGATTGTTTAGCAAAACAAGCTTTAAACTTGTTTCTACTGAATCCGATTTAAGTTTGAATTAAAAATAGTTGGTGCACAAATTTTAAAAATATATGTGTCATGAAAGATAAATTCAAAGCCAAGATTTTTCTGGCACATCTCCTTTTGAGTTCTATGTACTCATCCACCAGGTTCTCCCACACTTCAGTTTCATCCTTTGCATGACATCGTCTTTGAAAGGAATTGACCGCATTTTAGAAACATCATGATGTGTAAGCGAATGTCGTGCTTTGTTAAAAACCTCACACATCTATGTTGGAGTAGGTGAAGGTTGAAAGCTGATTGTAATATCCTGATTTCTGGAATATAGTGATGCATATGGAGATGGTTAAAAAAATTTGATTCATCTATCTATATCACCAAAGTGCGCTTATATTTTCGGTAACTTATCCGGAGAAAATTTCAAAGTTAAACGTGCTTGAACTATAACCATTTGAACATGGATGACTTCCCGATATCGAGTTAAAACAAAAGATATAAAAAAATCACGTAGTGATTTGTAGGATCAGTATATCAATTTTTTTTAGCTTGCTGAAGTACCGCATTGTAGCTAAGATCATGATAATGATTTTCCCATTCTTAAATTCGCTTGATGCTCTCTTGAATTATTTGGATCAAAGTTCTAAATCATTTTGTTATTCTAGGTGACTTAAATTTTGATAATGTACTGCAATGAGTCCGTCCATTTTCGAGCAGGCAGGAAGAATACTATGGACATGAGGTCATATAATAAAACGTTATATAATGCCACACAATAATACAAAAGTATGCCTTATGGTCATACTCACAATCTTGAAATATTTAAAAATCAACACGATTTTCCGCAGTTTGGAGTCTTGTGCTCAAGATAAGCAGATACGAAATAATCACGAGGCTGAGTACAATAATAGGAGCACATCTTCATGCAAAAGTGCCAATTATGAAGCTTAGGCATGCATTTCCTATGGACACAGTGTTTGATGCACGAGAATATATCCACTGAGCTGTGCATTAATGATATACTTCCCTTGGACTTCTTTGAAAATATCTCATCACCGTTCAAACCCCATGTCGTGCTCAATAGCATCGCAACGATTATCATCGATATTAGAACTCGTTCGTTTATTCCTTTGGCATCCATTTTCTTATTTGAACGGTTGATTCTTTAGTAAATTTTTCTTCCTATTTCCAACAAAACAAAAAACAAAATTCTCTTTGTTTTTGTTTTGAGGAAATACGATTCTGATTGTGGTTTGCATGGTGAGGGTTTTGAGAGAATATATAAGTATATTTGTAGCTGTAGTATCTATTTTAAGTTTTTTAATTTTAACGGTTTCTTTTGAGTTTTGTCTTTGTCTCTAAGCAAAATCACCAAGTATAGATCTTACTTGCTTTATAGTTTCATAATAAGTCTGTCAATAACTAATTGTTCTAATTTTAAAAAGTATGAATTTCTTAATACGACTCTTGCTAATTTTGTTATGTTTTTGATGGATCCTAAATTAAGTTGTCTATTTGTATCTACTAAAAAAATCAAGTAACTTTTTATTCGATCCGGTTTAGTACATACGGTTTTTAATGTTTTTGATATTTATATGAGAACTCTGAATATAACTGACGATATAGATTCAAGTGAATACACTTGAAGAAAACTTATTCTACAATGTTCATCCTTTTTTTTTTGTAATAGTTCTCGCCTTAATCGGTGAATTACACAACATAAAACTTCATTTCAAGAAAATAAAACATCTATGCTATAAAATTTATTCGGATAGACAGCCAAACTTACCAAACAAATCTTGTCTCTTTATATTTTTGGTACAATATACAATAGGGTTACAAATATTTCATATTTCCTATTTCTGTTTGTATTGGATTTTGGGATTTATATGTATAGATCACATAAAGGTTTGTAATCATTCGTTCACACAATTAGTGAAAAAAAATCTTAAAATAAATGTTTGTTTCAATTGATTTATCCCTAGGTTTTCATACGTTTTCATATTTTTATAGTATTTTTATTTGTAATTTTTTTTTTTTGGGCAGCAAAGTAACATTAAACTTAGTTCAATGGTTCAAAGAAATTAGCTTCAGAGGCTAACCAATCCAAAACAATTGTGTTTACATGGGAAAAACAAGACCTCGAGCACGCGCTCTTTTTGCAAGAGAATCAGTTCGGGTATTACAAATACGCGGTATAAAAGATAAAGAAAACTTTGTAAACGCATAGCGCAAGTAATTAATATCTTCTAATTCTGATAGGAGATTCGGCCACTCCTCATCTCCATCAACGAACTTAACAAGGTGCAGACAATCTGTTTAAAAGTGAATAGAAGTAATACCAGAATGTTGGGCAAACCTCATTGCCCACAAGGTCGTTTCCATTTCGGCATGTAAAAGTGATTGAGCTGAAATTCCTGCAAAAGTCTCCAACTGATTGATAGAATCATTATGTAAGAGAACGAGGCCTCCTACGTGCATTTTATCCAAGCCCACCCAAGAGGCAGCCACCTGACATCTGAATTCACTACCTGGAATCGTTATGTCGGTTGGCCCCGGGTTTCGGGTTTCCACCTCTTCGATCGCAGCTTCAACCTTATTAGCCATCTCCCAATTTTCAGCTTCATGTATTGCTAACTCTATGATATCCAAAGGGGAGACATCCTTTCCGTTAAACACTTTTCGTTTCTAGCTTTCCAGATATACCATATAATTCATGAAAAACACTTAATATGCATATCCGTAGCTCCCCTCTCCCTCGCTCTTGTCAATAAATAATCAATATTGCAGAACAGACCGTCAGACCGAAATAAATCCGAGATATTTGTAATAGGACATAAAGCCCATACTTGTAACGTCACATGACATTGAAAAAAGAGATTGTTTATCGATTCTACCTCAGCACCACATCGTGGGCATGATTGATCAGTACCGCAGTGCCTATCAACAAGCTTATTGCATGTCACAATACACCCATAGATGATTTGCCAGATAAAATGTTTGATCTTACGTGACATTTTAAGTGACCAAACCTTGTTCTTGAGCGTATTAGTACTCGGTTCCAGAACTTCTTGGACCTTATTAGCCATCTCTAATTCGCATGCTACTTCATATCCCGATTTAACATTATAGTTACCTGATTTTGTGTGTACCCAGCAATACCCATCAATATCAAATGTTCGCGCTGGTTTGACGCTTAGGATTCTCGGAATGTCCTCGGGAACGACAAGCTTTTGTATCTTTTCGACCCGCCATAACTTGGAGTCAAAATCGATCAAATGGTTAACATATAAATTGGGATCCTAAAAGGCATCAATGCTTCTTCCTTCAGCAAGGAACATACGTCATACCATAGTGAGTTTGTATTGCTCCACCAAATTTGAGAAGTCAAACTCGGGGATCCCAATGATATCATCTTCTAGCTCTAACCTCCGTCTGGTATTATTATGATTCCCACTCTTCCTCTGTTCACCATATCCAGACAACGTATTCGAAGTAATAAACTCAGATGACCGACCCTATTACATGGGAAATAAAACTTGAAAGGTAGCCCACAAATCTCAAACTCCACAAAAATTACAGCCGATATCACCAAAACACCACCAATATTACCAATGTATGAAACGTGACAGGCACGCTAGAGCAGGATAATCGCCAGTCTAAGAGCAGGGGTTCCTCAAACTTTGATCTCTAATGGCAGAAGAAACTTTACCTGACGACTAGTCTCAGCGACGTTCAAGACAAAGATCAAATTCTATGAAAAATCTCAGATCTGAAAGTCGCCCTCAGAGTCGCCCCTAAACCCTAGCCGCATCGCTCTTTGTACGTATTGATGAAATGAATCTCTTTTACTTGTAATTTATCAACACATTTCAATAGTTTGCATGACATGCTATATTGCATTTAGTGAGATTTTTAATAATGCAGTTAATTTCCAAATGATTTTTTTTAATTAATTTTTTTGGATACGCTTAACAATAGTTTAATTCTTCTGTAATTAGAATTCTATTTTCATTCACTGGCATATGCACATAATATATATAACCATGACTTTTTCATGTATTGTGTATTGAGAGATAGCTATTTCCTTGCTTTATATAAAGATTTGAGTGTTTATCCAAACACATCTATTTATACTTTTTGTTTTGAGAAAAAATATATTTTGAAATTAGTGTATTTGTAATTTTAATCTTTTTACAATATTAAAAAGTATGCTTAAAAAACAATTTGAGAAAAAAATCGCTCAATAGAACATCTTTACATTCTCTTATCTTATTATATAAAGTTGTATGCATCAAAATTGCTAATTCACTTGATCGCAACACATGGCAAATTAATCGATAAGATTTTGACACGTGTTTTGATTAAAATCTATTATAACGAAAAATATACTAATCCTACAAGAAAAAGGAAAATACTTATAAGGAAGAAAGAAAAATAATTTTTTTTTGGGATTAATTAGGATATATTTTAATTAAAAAAAGAAAATTAAAGATGCTAATGATATGACATTAAACGATGATGAGCTCAATGAGGAGGAGGATATCAAGACTCATGTAGAGATGCTTTTGATGCGAGTCTTGAGAAGAATCAATGGCTCAAGTAGCCTTTGACTTGAAAAGAAGATCTCAAATAACCCTCCTCTTATTTGGATTTTCTTTTCTATTTATTTTAAATCAGAAAATAGGTTGTTTACTATAGTAACCTTCAAAACTTAAAGAAATTACAGACCCAACCAAGCATATCCAATTAAATGGGTGGATAAAACCTAACCCGATTCAAAATAAATCGGATATGACTAACCCGCTTCAGATCGGATCAAACACCCATCTTCTTCATGAAGATTGAAAAAGTCGATTCTCCTCCATTCTTCTCCCTCGCGATCCAACTTCGGCAAATTAGAAAAGATAAATCGGGTTTTTATTTTCGTTCTAGTCTCGGAATCCCTATCAAAATCTAAACCTAAACCCAAAAAGATCCGAGAATCTCAAATTTTGCTAATTTTCAAAAAATCTGAAACGAAAAAGTAACACTTGGTAATACTTGGTACAACTAAATTTGGATTGAAAGATTTCGAGGAGAAAATTTTGACACCAGCAACAAACCTCTATTTATAGCAAATTGTGGGTGTTGGCTGCATTGGGCTTGATGGGCATTACATAAAAATCGGTTACTTTTCACATCTTATTTAGTCATAATCATATATTGTCATTGTTTTAGTTGTACCAATTATTGTCAAATATTGATAAATGCAGTTGTACCAAGTCTTACCCAGTATTACTAAAACGCAAAAATCCAGAAAATCAGAAATACAAACACCCAGAAATTCGAAACCAAGAACGAACAGCAAACATGAAATCCATAGACAAACCCGAAATCAAGTATTAAATCTCAAATAAACATGAAATTCGAGTTACATTGAAGTTTGGAAACTCTCTAGAAATTGCTACAATGGAGGTGCAAGAGAAAAGAAGAACTATGAAGAAACCCTAGAATGAAATTTTGGGGAAAAAATAAAAAAACAAAATAAACTTAAATACATATATATAAATATAATATTATAACGAAAAATAACATTAAAACACATGTGTGCCGTCATTTTCCACATGTGCGCCGTTTTTTGCCCCATGTCGTTGTGTGAACTGACACGTGGCAATAAAAAAGCGGTTACTTTTCACATAGTTATATCTAGTAATCCAGTATTACTTGCTTCCAAACAGTGTTACTTTTGGTGTTTTTTTACTTTTAATTAGTATTTACCTTGCCATAAAATATATTTTTTTAGTTGTACCGATCATTTTAGTCAATTAAAGTACATTACAAAGTTTTTATGCATTAAAATATCTTAAATCACATTTTTTGTATGTTTTGCATCCTAATATGGTTAATATTAACAAAGTGATCATAAAAGTATAAGGTGTTTATTGTGTACATATTCTAATAACAATCATAATGCTATAATTTTTTTTTTATCTAATTAGTATATGTTTCTTATATTTAGTAGTTACTTATATAATATATAATTCTTTGTTTCGTGTGATTTATTTGTTTCTCTCATCTTTTGAATGAAATTGAACTTAATTGTACCATTACGAAAATAAGTGTTAAGAAGTTGTACAAAATAGAGAGTCAAAGAAATACAAATTCAAACACAAATTAAGGTTAACTACTAGTATTGATCTCAGCCAGCTCAAACCATCTACCCAAGTTTCGTCTTGACACCTTTTTAGTACTCATCCTTCGATGTCGTTCTCAAGCCAATTAAAACCTTTTTTCTTGATTTTTCACCCCTTTTTGGTGTGATATGGAGGTACGACCTGAAATTCTTATATTTCATCCAGAACAATCAATTCATAACCCAATATTTCATCTCGAACAATCAATCAGTAATACAAAGTCTATCTAGTTATATTTTGTACTCAGTAATACCAGTTTTACCTCGGATGATTTGAGGCTGATCTGGGTTTCTAATATATTTACGATTTGCTACGATTCAGCAACTAAACTACATTCATTACTAATGCATGGTCTTAATCGACGCATACATCATTGTTACAAACCGTAATATGCACTCCAAATTGATAATTTTTCAAATCGAATTGAATTTTTCAATTTGCAAAAAAAAAACAAAATTGATTTCAACAAATGAAATCGACCTTGAAGATGATGGGATACGACTGAAACATACATGTATTAGCTGGAATTTGAAGATGTTGTACCAAAAAAAGCTCGAGCTCTAGCTTCAGTGGTGGATCGCGATTTCTGATGGGGGAGGGAAGAAGAAGACGAGGAAAAGATGGGTTGAATTTTGATTGGTCTAATTTAATTGATTTGTGATTGATCAATTTTTATTTTTGTTTATTGATTTAATTTAGATGGGTATAAAAATGGGTAAAAGATGGGTTGGAAAGTAAGGATAGAATATGATTTTCATGTTTCATTAAAGAGGGGAAGGGTATGAAGATTAGAGGAGGGGTAGATTGATATCCTTTTTTTTTGGGTTCGAGTTCAGTTCGATTCCGTCCGTGTTCAGGTCGGTTCCGAATACCGAATTATATGATAATTATCTAAAATACTTAAAAATTAAGGTATTTTCGTTATTTAGTTAAATTTTGAAAAAAATATATTTAATTTTGACAAATATATCTAAAGATTTTTAAATATTTCGAGTATTTTAGTTATTTCGGTCTAAACATAACTAATATATCGGTTTATAATTGTAAAGTTGGGTATTTAAGGTATTTAAAGTCTAATACTAAAACTATTTTTGGGTATATAATTGTATTTTGAGTATTTCGGGTACCCATTCAGTTTTTGGTTCGGTTCGAACTTAGTTCCAGTTTTCCAGATACAAAAGTATAGGACCCATTCGAATATTTAGATATCTTATAATTAGGTTTGGTTCTTTGATTCCGGATAATTTGCCCAACACGACATACCACCATTTGCACCCAAACTATCAAAGAGTAACATTTTTTTTTCTTTTTTTTTGTAATTCTTTCTTACCCAAGAGTTTTTTAGAAGAGTTTTGGATTGTGGTTGTTCAGAAATTGAGATAAATTAAAACATCAGTTATTCCGAAGAGTCTCCGAGCTGCATGACTCATCATCATGGTATTAAAAAATTGATTATAGTTGTCAAGATTCCTTGCATTCTTAAAGTGTTACAAAAATGTTCTAAAGTGTAAAACCGTAAATCATTCTTAAAATACGATAGTTTGTATTCGCCCAGGGCATTTAAATCGGAATCGGGAACCGGATCCGGACCGACCCGAAAATAAAAGTTCGGTTCGAACCGAAATAACCAATAAAACCCGATCGGTTTCCATTTAAATTTGATATGGTTCTCGATTCGGTTCGGGTTAAATCCGAGAACCGAACGGTTACCCGAAAACTCAAACCAAACAATTAAATGATATATATTTTGATTTTTTTTATCTCATTATTGATAAACCTAATAAAAAAAAAAAAAATCTTCTGCGCCTCCTTCTTTCTTCTGCGCCTCCTTCTTCTCCTTCGTGATTCTTCTTCTCCTTCTCCTTTTTCTCCTACATCTCCGATTCTTCTTCTCCTTCTTCTCCTTCTTCTCCTTCTTCTCCGACTTTTCTTTTCCTTATCCTCCTTCTCCTTAACTTCTTATGAGATCTTTCTTTTCCTTCTCAGATTTTTGATATGAGACGCCCAGATCCTAGTGCGTTGGGATCACGTTTCGGAGAAGCTGAGAAATCTCTTCGGAGAGCGTGGAGAGGAGGCTCGATCCGACGCCGGAGAAGCTGAGGAGGCTCGATCCGGAGCGTGGAGAGGAGGCTCGTCTCAGATTCTTCTCTGGTTTTTGGGTCCTAATTCGAGTTTTCGGATCCAAATTTTGGGTCCGAACCAAATCCTTTTGTTTTTCGGGTTTTCCCCGGTTCTATCACAAAATTGTAAACCCGACCCGACACGACATGGAACCGACCCGACCCGAACCAAAAAAAACCCCGGTTCCTATTTGGATCCAATACTAACGGACCCGAAAAACCCGGAACCGCGTAGACCCGGTCCGAACCGACCGGCGGACCCGAACGCTCATGGCAAGTTTGTATTGTAGACTTCATAAATTGACAGAAGAACCATATCGGTTTACTAAACCGAAACGAACCACTCATAAGTCATAACCATTCTAATACTTGGTTCCGAGTTCTCACTTTCGAGAGTTCTTCAACATCCCTGAAGGTTTGTTCCCTATTAAACATGTAATTAGATCTCTCTCTCTCTCTCGGTTAGTTGATTTAAACCAAGAGGTTTAGCTGGGGTTAGCTTAACCGGGCCACACGTATAGTCTTCTTCGCACGTGTGTGCATTTGTTGTAATCGGCTAAAAGAAAGAGTCGAGGTTTACTTCTTCAAGATATAGAGCTCGAGAGTCTTTTTCGGGTAGAGTGGAAAATAGATCGAGAGAGAGCGATTCGTGAGAGAGAGAGAGGGAGGTCGAGAGCTCGAGTTTGAGCTGTTCTAGTGGATTGCTTGCCGGAGCGTTTTCCGGCCCCAGAGACGTAGCCGCAAGGTGAACTCTGGGTGAACAAGTCTCGGTGTTCTTTTGTGTTTCTTTCTTTTTCGTTCTTAACAAGAATCGCGACAGAATCGAGTAGATCTAGGCTTATATCTTGATAGGATTCAAACAGAACTGATAGAGATGGATAGATATACATTGATATATNATAAGAGTATTAAAACATATATATTTGGAATATTAAAAGTAAATTTTATTTTTTCTTTACATATTATCAGATTTGTTTTCAATTTATTTTTACGATTTTAAAATATTTTATTAAAAACCCACGTATATGTGGATCTTATTCTAATTGTATTTGTATCTATTTTTGTTTATATTAAAGAAAGCAAAACAAAAATAGAAATTTGTGTTGTTATTCATTTGCGTGCTACATAAATTACTATTCAAAAACAGTCGCATATCCGTCTATGCAGCCAATCGGACGTTTTAGCCCAATCGGTAAATGTAAATTAACAAAAAAAAAATTTGTAGCTTCAAAAAAAGTGTAACTTTGACACATTTAACACACATTAAGAAAACTATTAAAATTTCAATTTTATCCTCTGTTCACACTTTAAAATAAAATCATCTTTCTAATTATTACATTAAATTAATAAAGGAAAATTTTGATTTTTATTTAAAATTCTGTATTGAAAATGTAAAACGACACTCTTTGTGAAACAAAAATAAAATTCTAAAACGACACTATGAAACGGATGGAATAATTTATCAGTATAGACTGTCCGATTAAATTATTTATAATAATTATTTTATAAAATATCACTAAAATAAAACAAAAAAGTTTAACAATAAAAATGCACATCAAAATATTACTGAAGCTCCAACTTTAACCATCGCAAGCGTTTTCCGCTTATCTCTCCGATTTCAAATAGATGATTATCACCTTGTCAAAAGAACGAAGGATCTTCAAAAGGTTTAAAATCAGAACTTCGTCGGACGGTTTTGTTAAAACCTCAGCTCTACTGATACTGATTCAAAATCAATCGAAGATTAACTTCAAACAATATCCTTTAATCTTGGACTTCACTCTGCAATATCTGTTGAAACAAAAAATAAAAGATGAAAATCGCTCTCTCTTTGAAGGATACGAGAAGAGCTAAAAAAAAAAATATTTAACATTAGTCAATTATATTAAAAAGTACTATACAATAAATTTCTCATTAATGTCCAACTAATTGCTTGTTACAAAAAAAAAATTGTCCAACTTAATTGGCTATGATTTGATGACATAATCCGATAATATCATAATTTCCCAAATGATCCACTATCCTCTGCTCTCTCTGTCCTTAAGTTGTGGACCACGTCGTCCTCTTTGGTTCTGACTTTTTCGTTTTTCTTTTTGCTATTTCTTCGCGAAGATAGAAAAAAAAAAAACTCAAAGCTCGAGCCTTTTTATTTTTTCACTCATGACCCAGAACCCTAGAAAGGGATATGAGAGAATTCATCCTCGATTTTGAATACATCGCCGAAGGATTCTGTTGGTACTTTCTTCTTGTCTTTGACTTCTTCTCTGACCTCTTCATCTCGATTTCTCTCTTCTTCTTCGCCCTAATCACAGACTTATCCTCTTTCCTCTTCTGCCTCAATTTAATTTCCTAAAAAAACAAAAAACAAAAAAAAGCTCCTTCCTTTTAGTCGATGGGTTTAATCAACAACACAGTTCACTACTGTTGTGTCTCTAGAGACAATCAGGTTCTTTACGCTTACAACGGCGGAGACCACAGCAACGAGGGTCTCGCGGCCTTGTGTTTGGAAAAGACTCCGCCTTTTCACAATTGGTACTTCGAATCCATAGGTAAGAGGAGGTTTGGGTTTCTAATCGGAGATGGGTTTGTGTATTTCGCCATTGTTGATGAGCTTTTAGGGAAATTTAGCGTTCTTAGGTTTCTAGAGCATCTNAGGTAAGAGGAGGTTTGGGTTTCTAATCGGAGATGGGTTTGTGTATTTCGCCATTGTTGATGAGCTTTTAGGGAAATTTAGCGTTCTTAGGTTTCTAGAGCAACTGAGAGACGAATTCAAGAAAGCTGAGAGGAACAATTGTAAAGGAAGAAGCTTTACTGCTATGTTTGGCTCGGTCAATGTTGAAGATCAGCTTGTCCCTGTTGTTTCTAAACTCATAGCTTCGCTTGAGCGTGTTGCTGAGGCTAACAACAACGATTTGATGACCAAAAGTAGTAATCTTGTTGAACAGAGCGAAGCTGTGAATAGTTCCACGAAAGCCCCGCTTTTGGGGAGGCCAAGCAAGCAGGAGAAGAAGAAAGGGAAAGATCATTTGATCTCAGTTAGAGGCGTTGAGCTTGAAGAGCACAGGAAATCCAATGACAGAGGGAACAGAACAGAGCGTTCTGATGCTTCATCCGCAGCAGCGACGTCGTTGCAGAAGGAGTATGTACCGAGTAGGGGACGTTCTGGTTCTCAGAGCTTCGAATGGAAGTGGCGGCGTCTAGTTCAGATTGTTCTTGCTATTGATGCAGCTATTTGCTTGACTCTCTTTGGTGTTTGGTTGGCTATTTGTCAGGGCATCAAGTGTACACGTTCATGATCTACGAATCTGTTTCAGATCGCGTAGACAAACTCGGATACTCGGATATACACAGTCGAAGTTGAATCGATTCTTTACAGACTTGTTCCCTTCTGCAATTCCAGTAGGCAAAACTAGTAATGTTGATTGTATGTGAAAACCTTTGGGGCTCAAATTCTAATTTGGCTTATGTATTGCTTTAGTTAAAGCTTTGTACAGATATGTACAGTGCCCATCGTTGGAACTAAGTTTCTGATTATGCAGACAAACTCGGATGTGCACAGTCGAAGTTGAATTGGTTCTTTACAGACTTATGCAGCAGCATTGTTGATTATATGTGAGGACTATGTGGGTTAAGTTCTTATTTAGTTTATGTAGTGCTTTAGTCAAAGCTTTGTACAGATATGTACAATTGGAACTGTGATCTCTGTTGTGTTCTTTGTGCTTTCATGATACGGTAGTGTCCATCTCTATATAATTAACTGCCCGAATTGTGACTCGTGATCTAATCCTGAATCTTATATGGTCTTATGGTTTTAGTCCAAGTTCTATAACTCCAACGCACAATGAACCCACCAATGAACAGTTAGTTCTTGATGTTGGAAGTCTTCAATGTTGGTTTGCGCCTTTCTTGATGTTCAAAATCAATGTTCTAACTTCAAAGATAAGACTGTGTAATAGGATGATATGTTTCATGCACATCTTCGCATTTACATCAAACGCTATTTTGCAACCATGGTTAGGTCTTAAGTGTGGAACTTGAGAGGCATATGCATCAAAGTAGTAAACCTTGCCTTGAGGTTTTAACTTAATAAGCCTCTGCACAACGCCATGGAATCAAAGGTATAACCACGAGTCTTCATGGTCAACAAGGCTGTGGCACTGCAAAGCAAACTGCAGTTAACATTAGCACTTCTGGTTTTTTCAAGTTTTCTACATAAAGAAGCAAACATATTGATCACGCAAAACCTGATGAAATGGCTAGTGAAAAAGCAAGAGACGAGGCAAGAGCAGAGTGGTGAGACAGGTGGTTCGGGTAGTGGACAGAGGCATGACCAATTACAGGTCCGTTTCATTGATGATGAAGCATCTCTATTAATAATCTCTGTTTTGAATAACATTGATAAGCTTATGTGTGAGTAGAAGATGGCCTCTCATACATTCTATAGAAAAATGCATAACTATTGGAAAATATGCATGTGGAGGAAGTTAAAATGTCTAAAAGAATCTAATTTATCCATGCCGTCGCCCACTTTTCTTTCTCGACTCCGGCGGCGTCTTCACCGTTGGAGTTGGTTTTTTTCTTCTTCTTTCTTTGCATGGATTGTTTTTTCTTTGCTTTTGCCGCTCAGTTTCCGATGGCTAAAGGTGGGTTTGTTGCATAGGCGTTTTGTTCTCAGATATGGCCGTTTTAAGTGGTTGCGAGAATCGTGGTTCTGGATCTTTTTGATCAACGGTGTAGCATGCCTCCGGCATGTCTACAAGCGCCACGATGTTTCGTTTCTGCCCTAGTTTCTTTTAGCTAGATCTGATTCTCGCCGGATTTTGCATCGCCGGTAGGTCTTCCTTGTTTTTAGAGATCTCTTTGGTGTGGTTCTTTTTCGGATCGATCTATCTCCTTCTCGCTCTTCCAGGGTCGGTGATATCCGGGTTCTTTCGTTTCGCTCCTTGCCTCTACCTCCCTATCTAATCGAGATCTCGTTTTTCATTGGGCTTCTATCTAGGCGTCTTTACTTACCTCCGCCGCATCCGAAAGATTTATCGTTTCTGTCTTGCCGGGTTTTGAAGCTTTGAATCTTGAATTGAAAGGTATTGTGTTGTTCTCTAAGGAGGTCTCTATCATCGTTTGTGTGGTCTCGACCATCTTTCGGTCTTTTATTTTGGAAGAATCTCTAGTTTGGTCGGAAGTTTTATATGGTTGGTGTAAGACCTTTGTTTTCGGTTTAAATCTGACTTCAGTTGTTTGTTTGTAACTGGTAATGTTTTACGGTTCCCTCTTTTGAGCTTATGTTTCCGGGAAAATCTCGTCTTCTGCCGGCTTGTGTTTATCGGGTTTGTTCTTGTATCCGGACATATTTCACTTTGTTCCGACTTTGTAAGTTTTGGGTTAATTTCAATGAGATCCATTAGTTGAAAAATAATAATCTAATTTACCCAAAAAAAAACAGAGTTAAATAAATATCTCAACATGACTTTGGAGATAAAAAGCACATTTTCTTTTTTTTATAAATGGATAAAAGAACATGTCATAACAGATCTTATATTATATAAATTTTGATGTTTTTTATAAATCAAATTTAAATGTTTTATGATTATTTTGTAAAAGCTATATTCCATTAAATTGTATCATTCAAGTATTAGTTATGTTGTTTTACTAATTAGAGAAAACTGCAATAACAAAAAAAATTAACAAAATTTGAGAAGTAAATTAAAATACAGTTTATTATTATTATTATTACTATTATTATTATTTTGTTTTCAGTGTTTCTTGTTTATATGGAGAAACTACTATAGCTTTGCATATTGACGTCAGAGCAAATTCGTTCTATATTAGTGCTGTTCGTTTGGCAGACGCAAGTACCTGCAGCTGCAGCAGCGTCATAAATTATTGTTCGTTTTGTTGCCGCAGGTACCTGCATCTAAATGCAGCGTTAACCGCAGATACTTGTGTTCGATATTTTTAAACGCCAGAAAAATTTAGCGGTGTGGCTAGATTTGCTGCGATTAAATTATTAAAAGACTGAAATTACCCATACTATTATTTGTAAATTACAAGCATATGCCATCAACCCTAATCTAAATCATTTCCTCTTGTCGCCTCCTTTCACGAGTCCTTCTCCCAGCTCTTTCAAACTTCATCTTTGATTTCCTATGGATTTCTGGGTTTGTTCATTTGGATTTATGGATTTCTGGGTTTAGTTTCTAAGCCACGCTCAAGATCTTTTCTCTCTCTCTGTCTCGTTCGTTTCTCGATCTCCTCTCTCAGGTATCGTCTATCATTTTTGTTCCATAATTCAATGGATCTTTCGATTTCAACATTTTCTAGAGCTTCCTTCCTTTTGATATTAATCTCATCTCTGTATTGCAGATTACAACTTCCAATTGAGTTTTCGCCATGTAAGCTTATTCCCTTATATATACTCGATGCCATTCTTTTTTTTTTTTTACCAATCTCCACATCATGTTGGGTAGATGGATCTCATGTAGTCCTTCCTATTCATAGGTCTCTGAATTAGTAATCATAACAGCTGAAGGAATGTATGAAAAATTACTATTCTGATTTTTGAATTCTGGGTTTTTGTTGAGTTCACTATTCTGATTGATAACGGAGATGCTTGCTTGTAGCGTTTGTTTTCACTAGTGCTTGCTTGTTGCGTTTGTTTTGTCTCTCTTAATGTTTATATCGTTAGTTTCTTCTCGGTGAGAGATCAAGACAATTTAGTGAAAATAGATCATGTGTTGTAGGTTTGTAGTGATTAAGCATGAATCCTGAATGAAGTTCAGAAACTTTAATTGACATTTGTTCCTGTGTTGATCATAATTTGTGTTTTTCTTCTGTTTAATTTGTTCACGAATGTTTACTCATCGTTTGCAGATTTTCGAAGGTAGGTTCCTGAAAAACAAAACATTTATTAAGAATTTGTTTTCTCTGTAGCAAAGCTATCGGACGACACCTTTTGAGAGATGCTCTTTTAGTTTCTTGTGGTCTTCGTTTTAAGATTTATTGATTCAATTTGGATGAGTTTTTTGGTTTGTTCTTTCTGGTCATGAGAGTATGGCTGAGGTTTTAAGACTCTTAAACCTTCTCATTGAATTCTGAAACTTCCTTGCATCCATCATGTTTTCTCAGAGCTTGCAGATTTTTCAAACCAACAGTTGGCTTGTGTTTTTTCAGGCACTGACATATCATGTTTTTTGCTATATAGGAATGGCCTGAAGCTTCCCTTGGAGAAAGTTTATCAGATTGTTCATGAGACGGTGGACATTGAGACAGAGTTTGTCTGCAAGGCTCTTCCATGTGATCTTATCGGAATGAACTCAAACCTCTCATTCTTCAAACTGTGTAGTAGAATAGTAGTAGTTGAAGAAGAAGAAGAAGAATCATATTCACTTATTTAAACTTTGGTTAGCAACTGATGTTATGTTCTCTTAGCGTTACTTGTGCCATCTCTAATGTGTAAGACTATTTCAGTTGTATAACTGAAATACTAATAAAATTATTTTACCAAAATATAATTTCCACGGTTTTGTGACCCATGTCTTCATCTACTAGTTTGGTAATAACTATCTAAAACACGTTTATAATGCATTAATGAAAGTATGAAACTAAAACAAAAACTTAACCAAAAGCAAGTAGTTTAAGACTTGGACATATAGCATTAGTTTTTATAAATATCGGAACTAAAGAATGATAAAATATGAATTATATGAAATATCACAAACTATGTTATAATTATATATTAAATTTAAAAATTATTACTAACTAAATATGATATTTCTTATGAATGTAAATATATTTAAATCACATTACAAATTTAATTATATAAATTTACAAAAATCAAATATGAATTATATAAAAAATTGTCGCAGCGTCTGCAAAACGAACAACATATGCGTCATGCGGCTTGCGGTTGCGGCTGCGGCTGCGTCTGAGAAACGAACAATTTTTTTTTATTGCGGCAGCGGCTGCGGCTGCGGCAGCGAAACGAACAGCAAGCTGCGGCAATGTTACCGCTGCCGCTACCGCTGCTCTGCCGCTGCCGCCTGCATCTGCCAAACAAATATCACTATTGTATTTGTTGTGAAATACGATAACTCCAATGGAGATTTGGCCTCAGTGGAAGATTTATCTCCCATACAAGAAATGAGGTCCACCGTGTAGAAGGTAAACTTCGGCAGTGCTATGAATGGTCCGTTCAACATTAGACTTACTTCCAACAAGTTTTGTAATGTCCCGACCATCTCTACCAGTGGGCACTCATGTCCTCTCTCGGATCGTGTGGGCCTTGCCACTGTCCGACGGTCGGTGCGTTAACCGAGAAAGTCTTAAAATACTGACCCTGCAATCACCACGCGATCGTTTCCCGTATTTTGGCCTCACTCACACGATATCGAAGATCACTTCCCGATAGGTCACCCATCCTAGTACTACTCAAGGTCAAACACGCTTAACTTTGGAGTTCTCTCAGAAACAGTGACCGAAAAAATAAGTGTACTTTGGTGACATAGTAAGCCAAATCAATTCTCTTAAACCTCTGCACATATACATTCATATTACTCAAACCGGGATGTTACAAGTCTCATACAGTAGTCATTGTTAAAGTTGTTATTCCGGTGAATTGGAGGACCAGTGAGATTTACTGATCGCTCGTTAACTTTTAGAGTTTTTTTATTTTTTTTATTAAAGAGGGCTTTTTGCTTTTAGTTTCATCAAGAGTTGTTAGTACTACAATTCGTTTATGTAAATTATGTACCAATACGATTGATCAATAAAGGAAAAGACATGAAAATAAAGAAGAATTGCTAGTAATAAAAAAACTTGTTTTGCTTTTATTATTTAGACGCTTGGATTTCACACTCTTCAAATGTCTGTTTTATGTGCTCTCCTATCCTCTCTCAAACTCCTAGTAATTAAATAAATATATATGGGCTCATATCGATAAGTTAACATATTGTTTGTGTGTGTCGGAATTTCCACAATAGAATTTTATCAGGAAATTGAGAGGGACATAAGATTCTAAGTAGAAAATAACTAAGATCCAAAGATGCGATTATTGATTGATGTTTCGTAAAGCAAAAATTACAAAATGATAAGTGATAAGCTAAGTGTTTGCTAGGTCAAAAGATTGATAACATAATATATGCTTTATTCTATTCCAATGTTTGTGCGTCGGTGATGAACTTTATATTGCAAGTAAGTTAGTAGCAAATGTTATATTTGGTCTTGTACAATTTGCAAAATATATAAGTCCACTATAGCGCTCATATAAGGCACTTCAGGACATAATATTTCTTTGTTACCTTCAATTGGTCGAAATTGATCCTTGTCAACATCAAGTGGTCTATTGACCATTGGAGTACTCAAATGAGTCGCTTTATCCATACTAAAGCGTTTTAACACCTTTTGGTATAATTTGATTGATGCACAAATATTTCATCTTGGAAATGCTCTATCTCGAACCCAAGACAAAATTTTGTCTTTCCAAGATCTTTCATTTCGAGCTCATCTTTCATATGAGCTCTTCCATCATCCATCTATTTTTGAGTTCCAATCATGTTCAGGTCATCAACATTTACAACAATGATCACAAATCCTGATGCAGATTTCTTTATAAACACACAAGGGCATATTTCATTATTGTCGTAACCTTTACTCAACAAGTATTCACTTAAGCGATTATACCAAATGCCTCCACATTATTTTAATCCGTAAAGTGATCGTTTTAGTTTGACTGAACATATCTCTTTTCTTTAGGCATCTTTGATCCTTTAGGGATCTTAAATCCTTCAGGGATTTTCATGTATATGTCACTATCAAGTGAACTATACAAGTATGCAGTCACAACATCCATTAGGTACATCTCCAAATTTTTAGAGGCCGTTAGGCTCACTAAGTATTTGAATATGATTGCATCCATGACTGGGGAACATGTTTCTTCATAATCTATTCCCGGTCTTTGAGAAAAACCTTGCGTCACAAGGCGAGGTTTATACCTTGTGACCTCATTTTTCTCATTTCCCCTTCTTACAAAGATCCATTTGTATCCGACCAACATTATATTTTCAGGTGTAATAACTATCGGTCTGTATACGTTTTGTTTATTAAGGGAAAATATTCCATTCCCTATGGCCACTTGCCATTTTTCCCAGTCAGGCCTTCTCTAGCACTCTGACACGAAACTTGGATCTAGATCATCATTATTATGATCGATCTCATCAGACACACAGAAAGAGAACATTCCATCATCATCTTTTATTTCACTTAGCCCATAATTTTCCTACTTTGGGCGAATGAGATGGAAATCTCATATTTTTCTATTCCAGATTCGTCTTCAGTATGAATCTCTTTACCAGGTTCTTCTGGAACCGGTTCATATATGTCGGACATATAACTTTATTTGGTTCTTCAAGAACCATTTCAAAAATGTCTTGAGGACATTTGATACAAATATCTTCCAGACTTTTGGTTTATTTGGTTCTTCCGGAACCCTTGTTCCCAATTTCTTTCTTTGTCAGAGATTTCTATCTTTTGATCACATATGCCTCCCGCGTTTCAATTGAACCCTCAGTTCATTTGCTGTACGTACATCAATATGTTCTTCAGGAACATTTACCCTTGATAGAGCATTAGTTGCGAGGATATGAGACGTGATATGCTCTCAAATTTACCCTAAAGCAATTTTCTCAAATTAAGAGATCAGTTGTAGTACTTAGGGATCGAATCCACAAGGAAGGGATAGTCACACAACAAATTTCTAAGTTCGAATTAAGCTAAGTGAGAATGTGAAACTAAAATATAGCAGGCAATAAAAACGGTGTAAGTTCAGGAGACAAAACGCTAGGTTCAGGGAAATTCTCAGGTGATCTAAATTGCAGGTCTAGACAGGATGTTAGGAAATATTAAGAACTGTTCTAGAACTTGAAACACTAATGTAAAATCAACCAACTCTCGCTGCGAAGATTATCTATGTCTAAACCCTAGAATTCCAAATCTCTTTGCAAATTCAAACAATTCAGACAAGCATTAATTTCAGGTTCAATTGTTCACAAAATCCTTAACCAAATCTCTTTGCGAATAGGTATTTTGCTCATCTAACACTAGTTCAGGCAATCAATAACACTCTCGCATCTATTAATTAACCTAAGATCAGATTCTAGGTCGCGAAGCTAGAATAAGTATTAAACACAAATCCAGATGAAGAACTCTAATGATTTTATCCTAACAATTTAATTTGACCTAACAATTCATTAATCACCCTTGAAAAACCCTAAACCTAACTAGCAGACTACTCAGACATGGTGAATGAAACAAACATCATGAATAAAGAAGAATGCATAAAAGAAATCAATAGAAATAATGGAGTTCCAAATTTGCTCTGAAGGAGACAAATTCTTCTCTCTAAAAATCTCTAAGACAGAAAATTATGAAAAAGTATTCAAAGGTAATTAGGCTAAACAATGCCTGAAATCTATTTATAGAAGAGGATTTACGTCCAGGGGCAATCTTGTAATTCTTCAAAACTTGGACAATTTCATTTTTCCAATGGAAGTTCGAACAATGCGCCGGTCTTGTCTGGTGTCGATCGACACAGATGGTGTCGATCGACACCGTGCGTGTAAATCCACTCTTTCGACTTCATCACTTCGGCTGCTTCTCCAAAATGCTCCAAAAAGCTTCAAAATCTCCTTTTAAGCTCCAGACGTAGTCCAACCTATAAAGACTCTACTAGGACTCTAAAACTAACAAAAGACTCTATAAAAACACTTATATCATGGTCTGAAAACGGGTAAAAACCATGATATATCAACTCCCCCAGACTTAGCTTTTGCTTGCCCTCAAGCAAAACAGAAACCAAATATAGAGTCGAGGTTTGAAAACAGAAATATCCAGCTAACCTTCAGAACGCCACAACTCGTTAACACTCTTTAATCCACATGCTATAGAGCCAATCTTAGGTAATGTTCAGTGTACATACCACAAGCTTAGCAATCTCCCAGTTAGAATCCAGATCCTTTCCTTGGTAAAATTTCGAACTCTAATAGTGGTATTGCCAATGAACTTTTCTAGATTCTTCCCTTCCTTAATGCCTGAACAAGATTCTTTTCATACAGCTCTCCTATTTTCTCTGCCCTTAGTCAACTGCTGCCCATTTTCAGGGTGTTCTAAGATCTTTTCATTGACTCTTCTTATTCTTTTGAAGTCTCGGGAAGTAGTGCTACTCTCTACTTGTGTTCCTTGTGAGGAGACATGTTCAAGAGCACTCACTAATATTGTTCCTTGTGAGGAGACATGCTCATGAGGTTCTTTGCACTATTCCCAGACTTAGACTCTTTTTTCTTTTCTCAAGTGAAGATCAAGGAGAGACACTATTCCTATTTGCTCAGACTGAAAGAGGAATCAAGTTCTGCGCGTACCTAGTTCTCATAAGGGGACCTGAACTTTCTCTGTTAGATTGATCCACTTGCAGCTTTCTACTTAGTAAGATCTGTAATCAATTACTAAAGCAATGGTCCTTCAAGTGTCAACATTCTGCGGTTAGTTCCAAGAAAAGTTGAAAATTTCAACTGATTTTGACTCAATAAAACAAAGTTTTTGACTGACTCAAATGACTCTCAAAACAAAACACAAAGTCAGTAATCACCTCCCCCAGACTTAAACAACATTGTCCCCAGTGTTATCAAACCCGAAGTTGGCTGAAAGAAAGATTAGAAACAACATAAAAGACCAGTTAGAAGACTTACCTTCGTCTGCGCGTGGTGTCGATCGACACTATAGTGGTGTCGATCGACACTGGTCTATGTTGAGTCCAATGTCGCCTTTTTCAACTGACTAAAACTAGGATTAGTAAAACCAAAACAAAATAAAAAGAAAAACGTACCTAACAGTGGGTTGCCTCCCACTCAGCGCTCTTTTTCAGTCATTAACTTGACTGTGTCGGGGTTCAGACGTCTGGTGGATCAGAGGGTGGCATTGAATGCTTCCCAGACGAATGTCTTCTCATCCATGGCGGTGTATAGGCATTAGGTGCATGAAAGCGACCAAGGAAATGAGGAATAGCAGCAGGGTGGGACTTGAGTTCGGGTGGGATGCTTTGTTTTCCTATAGAATCATCAAAATAAATACCAAGCCTTCTTTGCTTCCTTCGAGATTTCTGGGATGTAGGATGTGAAGGCATCTGTTGGACATCAGTTGTTGAACTTGCTTTAGTGGCTCGTGGTTTGCTTCCCGGAGGGTGTCGATCGATGCTTGAGGTGTCAATCGACACTGAGGTTGCAGCTCGAATCTCTGCACTTTTTCTGCAATTCAGCTCCGCAATCCTTGCTTCCATGATGAAAACGTCTTCCTCCATCGGCTTGTCATTGATTAGAACATCTTCTCTGCTCATAGTCTTGAAGAGATGATCATTTCCACCCCAGTCTTCAAGCTGCACAATTTTCTTAGAATTCCCAGCCAATGCCTCTTGAATAACCAGCTTGTCCTCTTGCTTTACAGTATCAAGCTCCTTGACATACTCAGCAGTAATATCATCCGCATCTTCCAGGATTGGACCTTCATCCATGGACATTTCTACTGAAAAAGCTTGACCATCGATGGTGGATGGTCCTCTTAACTTGTCCATGTCGAAGTTCATGATAACGTCACCCAAATCAAGCTCAATTTTCCGTCTTCTCACATCAATGATGGCACCAGCTGAAGCCAAGAATGATCTTCCCAGAATAAGAGGGTCTGCAGGTTCTTCATCATACTTCAAAACCACAAAGTCTGTGGAAATAATGCAGCCTTCAATCTTCAAGGGAACATCTTCTAAAACACCTTCTGGGATTCTCTTTGATCGATAAGCCAAGATAAGAGAGATTCTGCTTGGCTTGAAATCAGTCATTCCAAGTCTAACAGCAACATAGTATGGTATCAAGTTGATACTTGAGCCTAGATCACAAAGGGAATGAGGAAATCTTCATGTTGCAATTGAGCAATCTAGCACAAAGTTTCCTGGATCAGGTAACTTTTCTGGAATCCTTCTCTGAATCACAGCGCTGACTTGTTAAGAAACCCACACCTTCTTCTTCTTCCTTAGAACTATGTTCAAGAGAATTGCATTCATGTCTCTGGTAAGCAATGCTCCTTACTAAAGACTTATACCATTGACTACCATTCTCTTGACATACCTTCTTAATGCAGGTGAAAGTTGGACTGCATCAACTAAGGGTAGCTCAACCATCAGCTTACTCATCATCTCCTTGCATCTAGCTTCCTCTCTCTCCTGTTTAGATCTTCTGGGAGGTAAGGGATAAGGTATCTTGGGCTTGTACACCCTTTCCTCTGCAGTTGTTGAAGCTTCAGGTCGATTTGGTGAAGTCTGGGCATGGTGTCGATCGACACCAGCCTTGTGTCAATCGACACACGGGCTCGAGCTCTCGACTTCGCGATGTTCTTCGGGTGTCGATCGACACTCTTCTTCTGTGTCGATCGACACTGGATCTGCATGGACGTCTGGAGCTTCTTCTCCGATTTCCCCCAACTCCACAAGGTCTTCAGCACTTAGATTCTTCTTCTTCTCTGGTTCCAGCTTGCTTCTGCTCCTTGTCGTGATGGCATTGACATGGTGTCTCGGATTCGTATCCGTCTTTCCAGGTAGGAATCCTTCTTGCCTATGAACAGCTTCTGCGGTTTGAGCAACTTGAACATCCAGCTTCTTCATGTGAGAGTTTATGCTCTCAATCTTTCCATTCAGGTCTTGATATAGTGAATCAACCTTCCCATTGAAGTCCACTGTCATCTTCTGCTGTCCTTCCAAGATTTGCTCAAACATAGCTTCCATTTTGTTGTCTTGCGCAGGAGGCTTCTGGTAGGAAGAAGAACCATAGGTTCTGTTGAAGTTGTTGCTCTGTAAAGGCTTCTGGTAGGAAGAACCATAGCCTTGCTGATTGCCAAATCTTTGACCTTGAAAACCAGCTCCATTAATGTAGTTAACTTCTTCTTCCTCAGGTTCAAAAGTCCCCACTTCATTAGCAAAATGGACTTGCTTCTTCCCTACCAAGAGATCCAGCTTCCTGTTGACTTCAGCAATTTGGCTTCCTCTAGTTACCCCAGCGTTTTGTCTTCTTTCATAGTCTGCATTCTTGGTGCTGTTACAAGATGCCAAATTCTCTATAAGCACCATCGCATCGTCTGGAAATCTTGTGTTGAAGTTGCCATTGCTTGCAGCGTCTAAGGCCATCTGGTACCTCCAGTCGATACCGCGGTAGAATATTCTGATAAGTTGCGGCTCGCTGAATCCATGATGTGGGCAGTCCCTCTGGTAAGAACGAAACCTCACCCAAGAAGCTTTGAATGCCTCAGTAGGTCCTTGAGAGAATGTAGTGATCTTCATTCTCAGCTCTTCAGATCTCGCGTCATCAAAGAAATTGCATAAGAATGCATTCTTTGTATCTTATCATGTGGTCAAGGATCCTGGTGGCAACTGCTACAGCCAGTATGATGCGTCTCCATCAAGCGAGTAGGGGAAAAACTTGCAGAAGAGATAATCATATGTAACTCCGTTGGTCTTGATGCTTGATGCCAAGTCCTCAAATCTCTCTATATGGTCCATTGGATGCTCATTAGGAAGACCATGGAAGGGATGCTGAGCCACTAGCGTGTAGTAAGCAGGCTTCAGCTCGAAGTCATTCCTCTGGTATGCAGGAGGACGGATCGCAGCTCTATTAGCATAGAACTGGTCTGGGCGGTTGTACTCGCCAAGTATTCTTCCACGTCCAACGTCTGCATGTGCTCGGTGTCGATCGACACCAAGGTTGTGTCGATCGACACCATCGTGCAACTCTTGTTCGACGATGACGGCGCTAGCCTCATCAAGTCTCTGTCCTTGGGCGTTCCTTCTGCGCTCTTCTGTATCAACCAAGTTGCCTTCAACGTCTCGGTTAAGAACTATAAGATCAGCCATCGTATCCTGTGCAGGGTGTCAATCGATGCTATTGGTGTCGATCGACACTCGTGTAGATGCTCGGTTCTTGCGTTCGAGATGACCTAGTTCCTGGTTGAGTGAGATTAGTTCTTTGTCCTTGTTGCTTCTGGTAATGCGATTAAGCATGCACCTGAAAACAAGAATAAGAAACAAAAATAAAAACAAAAAAAATAAAACCTAGACAAAATTCTAATATTAGAACTCTGTAGGTAACTAATCTCCTTCCCCGGCAACGGCGCCAAAATTTGATATGCTCTCAAATTTACCCTAAAGCAACTCTCTCAAATTAAGAGATCAGTTGTAGTACTTAGGGATCGAATCCAGAAGAAAGGGATAGTCACACAGCAAATTTCTAAGTTCGAATTAAGCTAAGTGAGAATGTGAAACTAAAATATAGCAGAAAAACGGTGTAAGTTCATGAGACAAAACGCTAGGTTCAGGGAAATTCTCAGGTGATCTAAATTGCAGGTCTAGACAGGATGTTAGGAAATATTAAGAACTGTTCTAGAACTTGAAACACTAATGTAAAATCAACCAACTCTCGCTGCGAAGATTATCTATGTCTAAACCCTAGAATTCCAAATCTCTTTGCAAATTCAAACAATTCAGACAAGCATTAATTTCAGGTTCAATTGTTCACAAAATCCTAAACCAAATCTCTTTGCGAATAGGTATTTTGCTCATCTAACACTAGTTCAGGCAATCAATAACACTCTCGCATCTATTAATTAACCTAAGATCAGATTCTAGGTCGCGAAGCTAGAATAAGCATTAAACACAAATCCAGATGAAGAACTCTAATGATTTTATCCTAACAATTTAATTCGACCTAACAATTCATTAATCACCATTGAAAAACCCTAAACCTAACTAGCAGACTACTCAGACATGGTGAATGAAACAAACATCATGAATAAAGAAGAATGCATAAAAGAAATCAATAGAAATAATGGAGTTCCAAATTTGCTCTGAAGGAGACAAATTCTTCTCTCTAAAAATATCTAAGACAGAAAATTATGAAAAAGTATTCAAAAGTAATTAGGCTAAACAATGCCTGAAATCTATTTATAGAAGAGGATTTTCGTCCAGGGGCAATCTTGTAATTCTTCAAAACTTGGGTAATTTCCTTTTTCCAATGGAAGTTCGAACAATGCGTCGGTCTCGTCTGGTGTCGATCGACACAGATGGTGTCGATCGACACAGATGGTGTCGATCGACACCGTGCGTGTAAATCCACTCTCTCGACTTCATCACTTCGGCTGCTTCTCCAAAATGCTCCAAAAAGCTTCAGAATCTCCTTTTAAGCTCCAGACGTAGTCCAACCTATAAAGACTCTACTAGGACTCTAAAACTAACAAAAGACTCTATAAAAACACTTATATCATGGTCTAAAAACGGGTAAAAACCATGATATATCAAGACGTTGTCACCGTTCTCGTATTTGTGAACGCATCATGTAACTGGTCTGAACTTCCACCTCGCGTTGATTAGTAGGAGGATCAAGATAAGTTAAAAAGTGTGTAGACCAGGTGATATCATTTGGTGATTCGCACAATCCTCCCCCTAACACAGGGAAATCATTTTCATCAAAGTGGCAATCTGTAAACCGTGTCGTGAACATATCACTAGTTGCAGGTTCAAGATACCTAGTTATACTTGGTGACGTATACCCGATATATATTCCAATCTTCTTTGTGGTCCCATTTTTGTTCGCTGGAGTGGCGTCATAGGGACATAGTCTGCACACCCAAACACATAAAGATGGGATACATCTGGTTTCTGATCAAACGCTAACTGTATGGGGGAATATTCATTATATGCGTTTGGTCTCATTAGGACCAACGCCCCAACATGCAATATATCATGTCCCCACACAGTGATTGGAAGTTTTGTTTTCAAGATTAACGGTCTTGCAATCAATTACAACCGCTTAATCAATGACTCGGCCATGCCATTTTGTGTATGTACGTGAGGAATCAAATGCTCAACATCGATTGCCAAAGATATACAATAGTCATTAAAGGCCGCTGAAGTGAATTCACCAGCGTTATCATACCTGACTTTTTTTATGGCACAATCAGGAAAATGCGCTCTTAACTTGATTATTTGGGCAATAAATCTTGCGAAAACCATATTTCTTGTATTCAAAAGACACACATGTGACCATATGCTAGATGCGTCACTCGATACCATGAAATATCTAAATGGCCCGCATACACGAGATTCATTCCCAACTTTGGCTGGCGAGGGCCTACTTATGAGTTTTCCTTGAGAACATGTCTTACATGAAAATTCCTCCGATTGAAAAATCTTCTGGTTTTTCAATGGGTGGCCACTCGAATTTTGCACAATCTTTCTCATCATGACTGAACCAGGGTGGCCTATCCTTCCATGGCACACTCTAAAAGTACTGGTAAACTTCTAATTTACCACAACATGTGATTCATGCATGGTTATCTTTGTGCAATACAATTCCGAGGACATCATTGGTAATTCTTCCAACTGATGTTTCCTCCCGTTGTAATGCAAATATATTCAATGCCATTCTTATTAATAGTCTAAATATGATATCAATTTCTCCGGATATCTTGAAAACTTAATAAGTTCTGCTTATACTCGGGGGGAGTATAATGAATCTTGCACTACAAACTCTGTATCCCTTGGCATTAAAAAACTTGTTCTTTCGGAGCCTAGTATAATATTTGCAATACCGGTTATAGTACTCATGCTTTCGGCGGAGATTTTTATTTTGATTCAAGAGAAATACTTTGAATCTTTAAGTATTGTATGTGTCGTAGCACTGTCTGCTAGACATATATCTCCATCTTGAATCTCAAATTGTGACATCTTCTAGGCCACAATACTTTTAAGAGATGCAATAATTAAACAAAAATATCATCTTATAAAAAGATAATATATTACATCAAAAAGTTAATATATTACATCAGAATCCTTTTACCAAAACGAAAATATATCATACATACTAAAAGTTAGATTAAGTGTTTGTTATTCTTGGTGTCTTTCAGGGAGACACTATTATAGATTTAGGTTTCTTTGACTTCGTTGATACTTCAGAATCAACAAGTAAATCAGCGATATCAAGATAAGTGTCATCACTTAAGCCATCAAAGGAAGTTTCAGCTTCATCCAAGATGAAGTTGGTCTCTACATCCTTTTCTTTGGTCTTTTGTGATTCTGCGTACAGATCGGCTAAATGTTTTGGCGTACCACACATGCGTACCCAATGTCCTTTTATGCCGCATCTGAAGCAAGCATTTTCACCTTGTATTTTAACATCCCGACCATTATCACTTTCCCTTCCTCGTCCACGCCCTCGACCGCGACCGCGACCACGGCCTTTACTGCGTCTGTGTTCACATTGTGGCTTCATATTACTTTGACTGGATTACGCAGCATTCGCTTCAGGGAATGGCACAAATCCAACTGGACGAGTCTGATGATTCATCATCACGAGTTGATTATTTTGTTCAGCTACAAAGAGGATTTTCATCAACTTGGAGTACTGGGTGAATTCTGTTGCCCGGTTTTGCTGCTGCAGGATTACATTTTTAGGATGAAAAGTGGAGAAAGTTTTCTCTAACATATCATATTTACTAATATATTCTCCACGTAGCGTTATCCTGGAGGTGATTCCGAACATCGCGAAATTATATTCACTCACACTTTTGTAATCATGGAACCGGAGATTCAACCATTCATGTCTCGCTTTCGGTAAGATCACATACCTCTGGTGATCAAAACGACTCTTATGAGATTGCCAAAGATCTGCTGGATATTCTTTCGTGATGTATTCATTCTTTAAAGCATCATGGATGTGGTGGTGTAAACAGATCATGGCTTTTGTTTTAGCCTCATCCGACGTCGTTTTCGACTTATTGATAGTGCTCAAGAGACTATTTTCTTTTGGATGCAACTTTGTTCCTACCGCTCAAGACATATAATTCTTTCCACACAAGTCAAATGCAGCAATTTCGAGTTTTGACAAATTTGACATTATTACCAACTAATAAAACTGAATCCATTTAATTTAATAAAAAAATATTTATAAAAATTTGAGCATAATAACGATATAATAAAAAATAATAATTTAAAGCAATATAAGGACGCAGCGCCTACCATACAATTGCAGAAGTTTTTTTCACTACATAAGTAAATAAACAAGGATGTGGATCTTAACTTCGCACTCCATAGGAAAATTAAGTGTTTGAACATAAATTAAATAAGGAGGATGTGTTATCCTAATACTCCGTAAATATGAGGATATGAGGAGGTAGCGTCTACCATACAATTGCAGATTTTTTTTCACTCCATAAGTAAATAAACAAGGATGGAGATTTTAACTTCCCAATCCATAAGAAAATTAAGTGGTTGAACATAAATTAAATAAGGAGGAGGTGCTATCCTTATACTCCGTAAATATGATATGTGGCACCAATCGTGCTGATAACATGTTGTAAATGACTCTCTACAGGAGCTGCCACGTCAAAATCTCAAAGTGTACCACGTGTGCTTCATTATTTAATTTTTAAGAGACCGTTTCATTTGTAATAAATACAAACCAAACAAAATATTTTAATCCCACCTAAGGGGATTCAAACCCACAATCTTCTCAATAGATGTGAACCGTTTTATCCATTAGGCCATGGGTACTCCTTGGCAATCCTCTTTAAAAATGTATGATATTATTTCTATGTTCTACACATTAAATCTAGAAGTAGAGACCGTCGATAGTTTTAAATATTTTATATATCAATTTGGACTTCACATTTAGATGTCTGAAGTGAGTGCAAATCCCCGTCAATTTTTCTTTAGATGTGTGGTATAATATTTATATAATATTCTCCATAGCGAAATCGAATTGCAATCATGTGTGAAAATCGATCAAAAACTCTATAAGTTGAAATTAATCAAAAGTAATATAAGGAATAAAGATAAAATTTATTTATTAAACTTTAAAAACTCCGAATTAAAGAAATAAATATAAGCTATAAATACGACTTTTTAACTTTATGAAGTTTGTGGGAATGGAACAAGTTGTGGAAGAAAACGGTAGAACTCTTACCGACTTTATTCTTTCACATTTTGCTCATGTGAGTTTTAGTTAATTTAAGAAATAATTTTAGACTTTTAGTATCTATTAAATTTGGACTAAACTTCCTTATAAAATCAAACCGCACTTAATGCCTCACCATTTTTCTTTGGGGGAATTGCTACAAATGACCTAAAACTTGATTCTTTCTCCAAACTAGACCACATATTGCATGTTTGGCAAAAGTAACTCACAATGGTAGTGAAATTACAACCCTTACCCTTATGACCAAACAAAAAATGTTCGCGATAATGACGGTTTTACCCTAGAGAAGTCTACTACGCGAGAGTAGACTTCCTGAGTAGACTTCTTGACCTCTCCAAGAAGTCTACTTTCTAAAGTAGACTTCTCGAGTATACTTCCAAAGTAAACTTCTCACCTATGACTTATACCGCAGAGTAAACTTCTCGAGTAGACTTCGCGAGTAGACTTCTCTCAAATGTTTTCCTTAGAAATAATTTAAAAAATTATAAAAAATTAATTTTATAAAAAAACTTTTATAAATAACCAAAACATATACATTTTCCATCTATTAAAAATAAAATTTTTAAAAAATGAATCAATTTAAATCAACATAGCCAAATTAAGTTAGAAACCAATACATCTAGAGAAGTTTACTAGAGAAGTCTACTAAATCGATAAATCTCAAATTTTAATAATAAAAATTATAAAACATAATTTGGTAAAAAAATTATGAACACAATTAAAACATAGACAATTGGCTTCTATATAAAATAAAATTTCATGAATATGAATCAATTTATAAGTTTCATGAGTATTCAGTTTAAAAGGGTTAGGGCTAAGGTTTAAAATATAGGGTATAATTGTTAGGGTAAGAAAAACTTTTATATGAATTCATAATTTATGGTTTGGTTAATGATTTATCGTTGATATCTATATTATTTTAACTGTAATTTGTGAATATGTTAAGTAAATTAATGTTTTGATTTAAGTTTTAATCGAAAATATTTTATTTAGGGTTTAGGGTAAGTAGACTTCTCGAGTAGACTTCTCTCGAATTGAATTATACTACCCAGTAGACTTCTCAAGTAGACTTCTCTCGTGTGACTTATACTGCATAGTAGACTTTGCGAATAGACTTCTCGAGTAGACTTCTGTCAAATAACTTCCTGAGATTTTAATAAACAAAATTATAAAAAATTAATTTTATAAAAAACTTAGATAAATAACCAAAACATATACATTTTCCATCTATTAAAATTAAAATTTCAAAAAAAATAAATCAATTTAAATCAACATAGCCAAATTAGGTTAGAAACAAATACATCTAGAGAAGTCTACTAAATCACCAAATCTTAAATTTTAATAATAAAAATTATAAAAAATAATTTGATAAAAATTATTATGAACAAAATTAAACATAGACAATTGACATCTATATAAAATAAAATTTCATGAATATAAATCAATTTATATGTTTCATGGGTATACAGTTTAAAAGGGTTAGAGTTGAGGTTTAAAGTATAGGGTATAAGGGTGTAATTGTTATGGTAAGAAAAAATTCTATATGAATTCATAGTTTATTGTTTGGTTGATGATTTAGCGTTGATATCTCTGTTATTTTAACTGTAATTTGTGAATATGTTAAGTAAATTAATGTTTTGATATAAGTTGTAATCAAAATTTTTTTATTTAGGGTTTAGGGTAAGTAGACTTCTCTCGGATAGAATTATACTACATAATAGACTTCTCTAGTAGATTTCTCTAGTAGACTTCTCGAGTAGACTTCATAAAATACAGCGGAAAATCGAAATTATTTAACAAATTGGGCGGGAACTTTAATAAATTTGGCATAAACTTTAACAAATTGAGCGGAAACTCAATTTTACCGGTTAAGTAGACTTCTCGAGTACACTTCTAAAATAAAATTCTCTCGACTACATTTATATTACACAATAGAATTCTCGAGTATACTTCCAAAGTACTTCTCTCAAATAGATTTATTAGTCATAGCAAACTTCTCTAAGAAACTTTTCGAATAGATTTCCAAAGTACACTTCTCCAAAAAATAACCTTCATATATAAGGAAGTTTAACCTTGTGTTAAAAAAAAATTGTCTCTTTCTCTCAAAATTCGCCTCGTCTCCCTCGTCTCTCGCCTTTTCATGTATATGAAAACCTGTGCTTGCTTTTTTTCTTTGTGAAATTGTTCATTATGTAATAGTGTTTATTTATGTAATTTTAGTATCTGCTTATGAAAATTTTGATGCATTTACAGAGATTGCAGAGGTTTACGGACATTGTAGGGAGTCCCTATTATATGGCACCAGAAGTGTTGAAGAGAAATTATGGACCAGAGGTTGATGTTTGGAGAGCAGGAGTTATCCTCTACATATTGCTATGTGGTGTTGTTCCTCCGTTTTTTGCAGGTAGAAGCAGCTTTTGATTCATGTGAGAAAGATTGTATATATGCAGATCTATGTTGATTACTGATTGTATATATGCAGATCTATACTTATTGTATCATCTCCTTCTCTCTCCTTCAGATCTGCACACGACCTCCACCTTCTCCACCAAGGTTAGCCACGTAGGGTCATTGTTACATCCGGAACATCTCCGCCGTAGAGGATGACGAGATCCTTGTCGGAACCGGCGACCTTCCGAATCGACCGACGAAAAACCACCGGCATGCTTCGATTCCTCAGTCTCCGCTTGCGTTTGGTGCTCCCAAAGTCAACTCCTATACCATTAGACCATTTCAGAGCCCGTTTCCGGCAGGAGTAGCTCCATCACCGACGAGAACTCCGGGAAAAAAGGGCCAAACTGTGGCTGTCAAAATCATCTCTAAAGCTAAGGTGTGTCTCTCTAGTTATGTTTGCAAATTGCAATGCAAAATAAAATGATTTTTTGATTTTGATTTTGGTTTTGGGTGTGTTTTTTGTTTAATTTTTAGGGGTGGAAACCAGAAAAGAACTTGCGGAAAGTGTTGAAGCAAAGCAACGCGGGTAGACTCGGAAGAATCGTCTTGCCAAAAGTAATTTACTTCTAATTTGTTTTCACTCTTTTGCTTAACTTAAATTTTACTCAATTTATATAAATGTGAAACAGAAAGAAGCAGAGACGGCGTCTCTCTGGCCATGGAAGACATTGGAACCTCTCGTGTTTGGAACATGCACTATAGATAATTAAGATAACCAATGAACTTGTTCATTAGTGTTGAGTAATAGTAATTAATTAATTTATTGATCGTGTATTTGTTAAGAATTGGAACTCGACAAATCTTTGGTAAATTAAACTTTCTGTTATAAAGAGGTTGGATCTCATAACCGGCCCAGTCCATTAGACCATAGGCGGCCAGAACTCTTAAGTCCAATAGGATTAGTATATGTTTTCCTTATTCTTGTAGGAGTAGTAAAAAGACTATTTCCTTTTCTATCCTTTGTGTAATCACTATATAAAGAGACATTTGATCCTCATAATAAGATATAGAATTCATTCGATTCACAACACGTTATCAGCACGAGCTTGCTCTGAAAAAACCCTAGCAGCCGCCGTCCACCGCCGCCGTCCGCCGCCGTTCGACGCCGATCAGCCGTGCGATCCGATCCTAAGTTTTCCGAGGTCTTTAGCTCCCGGTTCTTTTCCAGTCAACCCAAAAGAAGGATCAAAGGTAGAAACAAATCTCTAAAACCCTAGAACATTAAAATCGAATTCTGACCTAATATTACCAAACCCTAAAAATCGATTCTTCCATGTTCTACTTGTTTGATCTTTTGAGAGCTTGAAATCGAATTGAATCTAAGCTAAAACTAGAATCTTAAAAATCGGATTGCTTGAAATAGATTGATTGCTTGCACATGTTAAAATCGAAATTGGACCTAAGACATATAAAATCGATTTGTGTATTGTTTGATCTATTGCTTGACCAAATCATAATTGAACTTGAAATTGCATGATAAAATCGGACCATTAAAAATTTTGTTGGCCAAACCGAAAATCATAGATATTACTTGCTAGGATTGAATTTGGAATTTTTTCTTTTTGTTTGACCACATAGAAATCGCAAATTGGAAATTGCCTTATTTTGAATTTGGATTTTCCTGTTTCTTTTATCACCTAGAATTGCATGTTAGGATTAAAATTAGAAACTTGCTTGAATTAAAATCGCATGATAAATGCATAAAATAAAATCGGTTGAAAGAAACCCTAAAATCCTAAGAGAAAAACCGATGCTTGATTTCAGATGTCGAAAGTCAACAATTTGGACTTCGCAGCCCTTAATCTCTCAGGAGATAATTACTTGCAATGGGCTTTAGATGCAAAGATCATGCTGAAATCAAAAGGGCTCGGTGAATGCATTAATGATGCAAATAACGAATCCGAGATGAATAGGTATAAGGCGATTTTAATCATATGCCACCATCTCGTTGAGAGTCTCAAAGATCAATACTTGACGTTTGAGGATCCTCTTGATCTCTGGAAGGAGTTAAAGGCAAGATATGATCATCAGAAGATGGTTATACTGCCTAAAGCCAAATATGATTGGCTTAACTTAAGGCTCCTGGACTTTAAGTCCGTGGATGAATACAACTCGGCCCTATTTAAGATAGTTTCAAAATTGAAGCTATGTGGCGAGATTGTGACAGAGAAGGATATGCTTGAAAAGACCTTCTCGACCTTCCACTCAAGCAACGTGTTGCTACAGCAACAGTATCGTGAGAAAGGTTTCACGACCTATGCAAGTTTGATCTCTTGTTTATTGCTTGCGGAGCAGAACAATGAATTGCTGATGAGAAACAGCGAGATGAGACCTCCTGGATCAACCCCACTTCCTGAAGCCCATGTGGCCGAGGACACTAAGATGGAAACCGAGGCAAACCATGTCCAGAGATACCAAAAGTTTAATGGCCGTGGACATGGAAAGAGACAAGGGCGTGGTCGCTACCACCCATATGGTCGATGGAATGGTCGCGGATCTGATTTTAACCGCGGTCAAGGACGTGGCCGAGGGCGTGGCCACGGGAACCAAACCGGACATCAGTCCGGCCCGACCAAGTCTGTTTGCCATCGATGTGGGATGGACAATCATTGGGCCAAGACATGTAGGACTCCCAAACACCTTGTGGAACTTTATCAAGAGAGTGTTAAAGGGAAGAATCCAGAAGCCCACATGATCCAGCATGATAAGGAAGGCAACATGGATGAATTCGTGGTGGATAGTGGGTCAAGCCACACGATTTTAAAGGACAAGAGATATTTCATAAATCTTACATTGAAAAAGGCCAATATAAGTACTATAGCAGGCATGGCCGGCCTAATAGAAGGCTACGGCCAGGCCAATGTCCTATTGCCTAAGGGGACGCATCTAGAGATTGCGGATGCATTGTTTTCCCCCAGCTCAAAGAGAAGCCTATTGAGCTTTAAAGACATTCGAATGAATGGTCTTCATGTTGAAACAATGGACGAAGGAAACCGAGAGTTCCTCCAAATAATTGAAATCGTCCAAGGCCAAAAGAAAGTCCTAGAGACTATACCTGCTATAGCTACCGGCTTATATTGCACTAAGGTCAATATGATTGAGGCCAATGCCACCGCAAACCAAGAGTTTACGGATAGGTTCAACCTATGGCACGACCGGCTGGGACATCCCGGGTCGAATATGATGCGAAAATTGATAGCCAATACTTATGGGCACGCCTTGAAAGAAAGGAGAGTAATCCCAAAGAATCTTACTTGTGCCTCATGTTCACAAGGGAAACTCATTGTAAGGCCATCACCAGTGAAAGTGACTAAGGAAACAATAAATTTCCTGGAAAGAATTCAAGGAGACATATGCGGACCAATACACCCACCTTGTGGGACATTCCGATATTTTATGGTCCTCATTGACGCATCTACAAGATGGTCACATGTATGCTTATTGTCATCACGGAATATGGCATTTGCAAGACTCCTTGCTCAGATAATACGCCTAAGGGCTCACTTTCCAGACTTTCCTTTAAAGACCATACGAATGGATAATGCTGGTGAATTCACTTCCCAAGCGTTTAATGACTATTGTATGTCCATGGGGGTAAGTGTTGAATACTCCGTGGCACATGTACATACACAAAACGGCTTGGCCGAGTCATTTATAAAACGCATACAGTTGATTGCTAGACCATTACTCATGAGGTCAAAGCTTCCTGTATCCGCTTGGGGACATGCTGTCTTACACGCTGCCGAACTAATTCGCATCAGGCCATCTAGTGACCATAAATATTCCCCATCCCAATTATTATCGGGACAAGAGCCAGACATTTCCCATCTTAAGATATTCGGTTGCTCAGTTTATGTGCCGATTGCACCACCACAGAGGACTAAGATGGGACCTCAAAGGAGGATGGGGATATATGTTGGATATGATTCACCCACGATCATAAAGTACCTTGAGCCGACCACCGGAGATTTATTTAAGGCCAGGTACGCGGATTGTCATTTTGACGAATCCGTTTTTCCAACATTAGGTGATGGAAACCGGCTGATAAAAGAAATTGCATGGAATCAAACATCCTTGAAATGGCAAGATCCCCGGACTCATGAAAGTGATTTAGAGGTCCAAAAGATAATACATTTGCAAAAGCTAGCTATACAATTGCCAGATTCCTTTGCAGACCCAAAGAGGGTAACGAAATCGCATATACCAGCCGTGAATGCACCAATGCGTATTGATGTCCAAGAAGGACCGAGTCAAGTTGCTACTGAGTCTAAACCACGATTGAAACGTGGAAGACCAATTGGTTCCAAAGATAAGACTCCTCGGAAATTAAAGAAAGGTGCTGAAATTCAGACCGAGGAGATAGTGGACGTTCCAGACATAAATGAACCTAAGGTGCCGGAAAATGTTGCTTGGGACGCCAAGCTTCATGGGCCTGAAGTTCCTGATAACAAAGAGATCGCGATCAATTATGTCTCGTCTGGAATCCAATGGAACAGAAAGAATGTCGACATTGATGAAATATTTGCATGCAATGTAGCACTTGAGCTCATGAATGAGGATCTAGAACCCACGTCCATTTTAGAGTGCACTCGTCGATTAGACTGGAATAAATGGAAAGAAGCTATAAACGTGGAGTTAAACTCTTTAAGGAAGAGAGAGGTTTTTGGTCCCATAATTCGGACACCTCGTGATGTTATACCAGTTGGACATAAATGGGTCTTTGTGAGGAAGAGAAACGAACAAGGTGAAATCGTTAGACACAAAGCACGGCTTGTGGCACAAGGATTCTCACAAAGGCCAGGAATCGATTATGAGGAGACATACTCCCCTGTGGTGGATGCAACGACTTTTAGATTCCTGATAAGTCTGGCCATAAGAGAGAAATTGGATTTGCGGTTAATGGATGTTGTAACCGCATACTTATATGGTCCACTGGATAACGAAATTTATATGAAAGTCCCAGAGGGAATAGAGCTGAAAGATAAAAGAAGTTCTCGAGACCAGCATTGTATTAAGCTGAATAAATCGCTCTATGGATTAAAACAATCAGGTCGCATGTGGTATAATAGACTAAGCGAGTACTTAGTGAAAGAGGGCTATAAAAACGATCCCATAAGTCCATGCATATTTATAAAGAAATTTGACAAGGGATTCGTAATCATCGCGGTGTATGTAGACGACCTGAACATCCTAGGAACCTCTGAGGAAATATCCCAAACGGTTGAATACCTAAAGAAGGAATTCGAAATGAAAGACTTAGGAAAGACTAAGTTCTGTTTGGGAATACAACTTGAGTACGTCAATAATGGAATCCTTGTGCATCAAATGGCATATACAGAAAAGGTACTCAAGCGTTTTAATATGGACCAGGCTCACCCACTGAGTAGCCCAATGATGGTGAGAAGCCTTAGTCTGGACAGTGATCCATTCGGTCCAAAGAAGAAGGATGAAGAAATCCTTGGTCCCGAAGTGCCATATCTCAGTGCCATAGGAGCGTTAATGTACTTGGCTAGTCACACTAGGCCGGACATTTGCTTTGCCGTGAACCTCCTTTCAAGATTCAGTTCTTGTCCGACCCAAAGGCACTGGAATGGGATCAAACACATACTTCGTTACCTGAAAGGGACGAAAGATATGGGTCTGTTTTACACTAACCTTAACAATGAAGGTTTAGTTGGTTTTGCTGATGCAGGTTACCTTTCGGATCCGCACAACGGTCGATCCCAGACGGGATATGTCTTCACTCACGATGGAACAGCCATTTCGTGGAGGTCCATGAAGCAGACACTCACGGCTACATCGTCCAATCACGCGGAAATATTGGCGATCCATGAGGCCAGCCGAGAATGTGTTTGGTTGAGGTCAATGACTCAACACATTAGACGAGATTGTGGGATGATAGAAGGGAAAGAAGAACCGACCAGCATGTACGAGGACAATGCCGCATGCATAGCTCAGTTGAAGGATGGATACATCAAAGGAGATCGGACGAAGCACATCTTACCAAAGTTCTTTTTCACTCACGACCTACAGAAGGCCGGTGAACTCAAAGTGCTCCAAGTCCGTTCCAGCGACAACTCAGCCGACCTATTCACTAAGTCGCTTCCAACCTCCACATTGAAGAAGCTAATGCATCAGATCGGCATGCGCCGATTAAGGGACTTAGAGTGATGATCTTTTCAGGGGGAGTAATGCGTGCTGTACTCTTTTTCCTCGCTAAGGTTTTGTCCCACTGGGTTTTCCTTAGAAAGGTTTTAATGAGGCAGCATCCCCAAGCGTATTACTATGATCCCATCATCACAACCGGTTATGTCAATCAAGGGGGAGTGTTATAATCCATCGAGGTTGGATCTCCATAACCGGCCCAGTCCATTAGACCATAGGCGGCCAGGACTCCTAAGTCCAATAGGATTAGTAGATGTTTTCCTTATTCTTGTAGGAGTAGTAAAAGGACTATTTCCTTTTCTATCCTTTGTGTAATCACTATATAAAGAGACCTTTGGTACTCATAATAAGATATAGAATTCATTCGATTCACAACACTTTCTTCTTTATATGGGAGTTGCAATTTTGGCCAAGCACAGAGAACACAAGAAATTATACTTTTGGTGGAAATGGTAGAAGACACGAAGCTACAGAGAGATGAAGGTTTAATTTGGCCTTTGAGACATTAGCTTTTTACATTTTTTGTATAAATTTCCAACAATGTATTCACCTCTCTAATAAAATTTGATGTTTTATTTTATTTTATATTATTTTATTTAATGATAATATTAAACGTTTTGAATGTGACTTTTTATATCTTATTGTTGTTGGATCTAAGTTCATCTTTTTTACTATTATTATTGGAGTCGTTCTAAGAATTCAGACTCAATAATTAGGAGCATTTGTATTTGGTGATAAGACAAAAATAATAATAAAAAATTTTGTTTTAATCTGAACTACATTTTTGTAAACAAAGTACTAACTCTTTAGATTGTAAAAATCTTCAAGAAAGACTTAAGTTTTGATTTCAGAGTAGACTTCTCGAGTAAACTTCTCGAGTAGACTTCCAAAGTAGAATTCTCTCGAATAGACTTATATAACATATTAGACTTCTATAGTAGATTTTTCTTAAAAGAGGTTTCTAATTTTGAAAACACAAATAGAGAAAAATGAGTAATTAATGTCTTAAAATAGGTTCGTACAATCAAACTCAAACAAAAGTATTTAAACTAAAACAAAAGTACTTAAACTTCTTACTTAGACTTTTCTAGTAGACTTCTCCAATAGACTTCATTGGTAGACTTCTTACTCAAACTTTTTTCTTGACACCTTATTCACTTATCACCATACTTATTCCTTGACATCTTACTCAGTCATCACCATCTTTAAATCCTTATTAACACAAAAATTAACTAAAACTCAGATATAAAAAAGACATGTAAAATTCGTATATAAGCAAGATCAATAAATAATACAAACTCAAAAATCAAAGAATAATTTTTATTTGTGAATATAATAAGTAAATTAATGTTTTGATATAAGTTTTAATCGAAAATATTTTATTTAGGGTTTAAGGTAATTAAACTTCTCGAGTAGACTTCTCGCGTAGACTTATCTCGAATAGAATTATACTACACAGTAGACTTCTCTAGTAGACTTCTTTCGAATAGATTATACTACACAGTAGACTTCTCTAGTAGACTTCTCGAGTAGACTTCTCACCTAAACTTAAGAAAAAACAGTGGGAAAACGAAATTAGTTAACAAATTGGGCAGGAATTTTAACAAATTGAAAAATAAACTTCTACACTTCTTTAGAAGTCTACTACTAAAAAGCTAAATACCTAATAAAAGAAGAAAATTAATAAAAGCTCAACTATAAGAAACAAACATGTAAAACCCATACATAAGCAATACCAATAAATAACACAAACTCAAGAGCCAAAAAATAATTTTTATTTAACATAAATTACAGTTAAATGAATTTTATTAAAAAAATTGAAAAAATAGATTTCTAAACTTCATTAGAAGTCTACTAAGTAGAAGTCTACTTACTTCTTGGAGAAGCCTACTACTAATATGATAAATGCCTAATAACAGTAAAAAATTAATTAAAGCTCAAGTATAAGAAACAAACATGTAAAATTCATACATAAGAAAGACAAATAAGTAACACAAACTCAAGAGTCAAAGAATAAATTTTATTTTTCATAAATTAGTTTAATGAATTTTATAAAGAAATTAAAGAAATAGACTTCATCTGAAGTCCGGAGAAGTCTACGACTAATAAGCAAAGTAGCTTGTAAAACATAAAACTTGATTCCACTATCCCTATAAACTATAAACACATATAACTGATATAGAGGGAAGAACACTTACTAACACAAGCTCATGACCAAGAAAATCTTAAAAATTCATTATATATTTGATAAAAAACGTTTTTTTTTAAATATGGAAAAGTAGACTTATAAGACGGTTAATGAAGTTTACTAATAGTAGACTTCGTCAAGAAAAGTAGACTTCTTAAGACTTCTCCCAGGTCAGTTTTGCAATTGCCAAAAGATGAGTAGACTTCTTACAGGTCATTTTTGCAATTGACCTAAATTTGACTTTTTGGAGTGGACTTCTCCAAGATAGTAGACTTCTCCAAGAAGTCTACTCCTAAAAGTAGACTTCATAGAGGTCATTTTTGCAATTGACCAAGTTTGACTTTTGGAGTAGACTTCTTGAACCCTGGAGAAATCTACTATGGGTTAGTTTTGGGGTTGACCAAACATTGAATTAATTAAAAAGTAGACTTCTTCTCAGGCCAAAAGAAGTCTACTTTTTAATTTAACTTTTCGACACCCCAAAAAAAGCCGAGTAGACTTCTCTAGCTGTCTATTACAAAAAGTCAAAGTTTGGTCAATTGCAAAAGTGACATGTAAGAAGTCTACTTTTAGGAGTAGACTTCTCTGAGAAGTCTACTATCTCGGAGAAGTCTACTCCAAAAAGTCAAAGTTTGGTCAATTGCAAAAATGACCTGCTTTGAAAGAAGTCTACTCAAGAAGTCTACTCCATTTGTTTGTTCTCAAAGGAAATGGAGTAGACTTCATCTGACCTGGAGAAGTCTACTTTGTTCACGCGGTCAATTGCAAAACTAACCTTTGCGTTGCCTTAGTAGACTTCTCAAGGCCAGATGAAGTCTACTTTCGCAACCCAGATCTGGAAAACACAAAATTTGACTAAAAACACGAAATAAGACAAGAGACAATGAGCTATTTAAGCTCAAAAATGGGTTTTTGGTGCAATTAAAACTTCAAATTGGTTGAAAATGGTGGTTGGGTGAATTGATGATGATGGTATTTTCGTGAATAAGTGAGGAAGATGAGGATTATTTGGTCAATTGAATTTTCGAAAATTAAAGAAATTAATTTGAATCAATGGCAATTTCGTAAATAATTGAAAGTGAGAAGAATGGCTTGGAGAGAAAATAGTTAATATTAAAATGAGAAATTTGGTGGGTTAGATTTGCAATTGACCAAGATTCTTAGGTCATTTTTGTAAGTAACCTTTTTTTTTATGGTCCAACAAAATTATTTGCAATTTGTATACTCTTTAAATATATAATTGTTAAATATATCAAACTATAATTAATTTTAGTCGTTGTGAATATATAAAGTGTGAAATATATAAATAAACATTTAAAAAAAAAAAAAAAAAACTGCGCGTATGCGCTTGTATTCTTCTAATTAATTATAAAACAGGTGAGATATTATATATAATATTATTTGTATTTTTAAGATAAAGAGGAGAGAGAGGTGAGTGATGGAGAGAAGATAAAGCTTATTGTCTTCTTATTAACTTCTCAAAGTCTTACGTATGCATGTATTACAAATGAGTGGCTTCTATTTATAGAAGTGATGAGGCGGTGGATTTGGTGTCGGTGGCGAAGGAAAAAACATTATTAAAATTGACGTGGATAATCATCAACATTTAACAGACCTTTCTTTGATTTGAAAAAAGCATATATATGTATATAACTACATATCGTACACACAAGCCAGATCTTCTCGAGAATCTCGACCATCATACAATGTAATCAAAGAGAGTAGCAACACTTTTTATCTTGTAAGAATTTGATCCAAAGATTCGTATCTTCCTCAAGAATTTGACCATCGACATGCCTTCCTCAAGGTAAAGATAAGTTCAAAAAAAAAAAAAAAAAAAAAAGGTAAAGATTCTTTACTTCTGTCTTCACACTTGTGTGTATCAGTATAATGCATATTGTATAAAAGGGGGTACTCTTACTTATTAATTAAACAAACTTAATACATTTTAGGGACTCTTTCGTGAATGTTCTTAGTATGAATGGAGGAGATGGAGAACACAGCTACTCTAGTAATTCTCGTCTCCAGGTATTATTATGATGACTTTGATTAAATGATGAGGGTTATTGGTCTGTGTATTTTAATTGATATATAATTCATAAATTTGGCTTGGCAGAGAGATGTTATCTCAAAAACACGACCGATGGTGGAAAAAAACATAAGAGAAATGTTAATTAAGTTAAATTTTCCTAAATGCATCAAAGTAACGGACTTGGGATGTTCTTCGGGACAAAACACATTTTTAGTTATGTTTGAAATCGTCAACACAATCACAAGATCGTACCAACAAACAAATAAAGAACTACCAGAGATTGATTATTGCCTAAACGATCTTCCAGAAAATGATTTCAATACAACTTTCAAGTTGGTTCCTTCTTTTAGTAAAGAGGTTGGAAATTGCTTCATCTCAGGGATTCCAGGTTCCTTCTACTCGAGGCTCTTCCCCAAAAAATCTCTTCATTTTCTTCATTCATCTTATAGTGTTCACTGGCTTTCTAAAGTTCCTCCAGGGCTTGAAGATAACAAAAACAACGTGTACATTAGAAGTGGATGTCCTCTGAGTGTGTGCAAGAGTTATATGAATCAGTTCCAAAATGATTTCTACTTGTTTTTAAGATTGCGTTCTGAAGAGATGTTTTCTAATGGACACATGGTTCTCACGTTCATAGGTAAAAAAGATTTAGATCCTTTATACAGAGACGGTAACTACCTTTTTTCTTTGCTATCTGATGCACTCGCCGACCTAGTTTCAGAGGTACTGATCCCATCTTTATATAATATAGTCTAGTGGTTTGGGTGAATGCAATCAATTAATGTGTCAAAACCTCACTTGGCCAGTCAAAGTGATACCACTGAACTCATCATGTGAGGATTAGTCGGGTGATAAAATTAAAAATCCCGATCACCCCTAGATTAAATGATGTAGATTTGATTATTTTTATCTCTCTTTATTTTATTAGAAACAACGTTTAATCTATTTTCTATTCTTTTAATTAAATATCGCAACAAAAACTTGTTGTGATGACAGGGGGTTGTGAAGGAATCAGAAGTGGACTCATTCAACATACCATATTACAACCCGAACGAAGGAGAGGTTAGGGAGGCTGTTCGAAACGAAGGCTCTTTTGAGATTAAAAATATAGAGACACATGAGATTCTTGTTTCCTACAAAACTGATGGAGAGGAAGATGAAGATCAAGATATTGATGGCTATAGTGATCAATCACATGGAATCAAAGTTGGGAAAAAGATGGCAAATTTCGCAAGAGCCATCACCGAACCCATGCTTGTTGCTCATTTTGGTGATACCATTATCGTTGACCGACTCTTCAACAAGTTTGCACACCATGCGACCCACGAGTATGCTAGCTTCCCCCGTCGAACAACGTTCAACATCATCATTTCTTTGATTAGAAAATAAAATCAGTGTTTGTAATGAATTGAGTTTTTTTTTTTCCTACCCGCCATGTCAACAACTTTAACCACAACCCAAGTAGGTCTGGGCATTCGGGTTTGGTTCGGTTCTTTCGTGTTTTAGTACTAGGGGCCATTCGAGTATTTTTTTTCTTTGGTTCGGGTTCAGTTTGGTTTCACTCGGGTTCGAATTGGTTCCATATAACCGAATTACTCAAAATTTATTTAAAATACCCCAATTTTTTTTGGATATTTCGTGTATTTCAGTTATTTGTTTAAAAATGCAAACAGTATATTTGCTTTTAACAAATATATATATATATTTTTGGATATTTTGGTTATTTAAGTCTAAACATAAATAATATATACAATTTATAATTGTAGTTTTGGATATTTCATTTATTTCAAGTTTAAATATAACTAATATTTTTGGATATATAATTGTATTTCGGATATAGTATTCATTCGGTTCTCGAAACTATTCTGATTTTTCGGATAAAGAAGTGTAGGATCCATTCGGATATTTATATCGGTTTCGATTCAACTCGATATCTTTTAATTTGGTTCGGTTCATTTTAGTCTTTTTAAGTCTGGAAAATATGCCCAGAACTAAACCAAAGTGTGCAAATAGCACATACTGCCTTAAACTATAATAAGTGTAAATACTCCTTTAAAGGCAATTCTCTTAAAGAACATAAAATAAAATTTATGAATCAAAATTAGCCCCATACGCTCATTTTGATCTGAAATAGCCTTCATTAAAGGGTAAAAAATAAGTATACCCTTCTTTCTTCTTAAGAATTTTTTTTTTCAGAAAAAACATTTCACGACGACGACGATTTCCGGAAAACCTTAATTTCGCGACGAAGACCAACAACAATTCTCCGACGAACAACAATGGCATCTCCGACGAACAACAATAGTGACGAAGAAGAACAACCGCAGAAGTGAGACAGATCTGATTGCAATCGTGATCAAGGTCTAAAATCCATTGGATTTTTGCTTGGGTCGTCGTTGTTGTTGAATCAGCTTGGGGGTTAACACCATTGAAGAGAAGCAAAAAGATCGCTCAAAGGAATCGAAAGCGTGTCTCTATTAATCTTCTTCTGAGAATGCAGATTATTAGGAATGGTCAAACGATTTTGATATTCATTGTGATTGTGATTATGATTCCTGTTTTTATGCAGGCGCAACATGAGAGAGCATATAATAATGCACTAAAGGCAGAGAATGATAAGATTCGATGCAAAAATGAAACCTTTAGAGAGTGGAAAGATCCTTACTTTGATGAGCAAAAGCTTCAGATTGGAAATGCACATCTTAGAGAAGAGGTGTGGTTTTGTCTTTAAATTCGATTTTTGTTTGATGCATAACCTCATTTTTTAATTTATCTGATATTTTGCACAGCTTGAAAGAATGTCAACCGTTGTATCCTCCCAACTCTCAACGTTACATCCAATGCACATTTCACCGTTGGATTTCCCGAATCTACAAACTTGCACCGTTCTTGTTGACTCGCTTAATCAAACTCAACATAGGCTTTGAAAAAATTATTGTTTCAGGATGATTAATGATAACCTTCCTAAATATGATGGTTCAATCTAACAACTAGTCGACTAGAAACACATAATGGAAAGGGTTTTAAGTCTTGTGGACCACTTAGGTATTTATTAGTTATTACGCATTCATGCTACCATAAATTTTTATATGCTCTTGTATGTCTTACTGTTTTAGGATCTATCCTAGATTTTGGGTTTGAAAGGTAGGGAAACTGAAAGTTTACCTCTGAGCAAGATAGTCCCAGTTTAGCAGTTTGGTTTAATGCTTATAGACATTTTGGACTTACAAATCTTTTTGCAACCTCCCCCAATTTTAAGGATCATATGAAGAATCTTTATACGTGTTAGGAAAGCCTTCCTAAATGTGTATAATTGCTTCCTAAATTTGAGTTGTGTCTGAAAGGTATACAAAAGTTTGCATTTATACGGGTTAGAAAACCTTCTTAAATGTGTATAATGGTTTCCTAACTATATTAAAGAATCTACATATACACAAAATTTCAAAGCAAATTAAACATTATTCTGATTACTGAATGAATATTTACAGCTTGTGAGAAGTAAATTTCCTTGCCTCATTGGCTCAACGGGAAGAAGACAATTCAAAACATAACACGACATGAAATGCATCTGAGAAAATTCACATGAATGGATCCAAACTTTAATTTGTGATTTAGGAATGCATTCCTAAAACTTAGAAAATGCTACTTAAATATTTTAAAAGTTTTCAGCTGCTTTTTAAACTCTTAGAAAGCATTCATAAACCCTTTAAAAAAAACTTTCATCAAATTTTGATAAGGTCTTCCTAAAAGTTTACAAAGACTTCCTAATTTTTATTTGATAAAATAGTAATTAACATATAATTTAGAATGACTTTCCTAAATTTGTAAAAATGCTTTTTAAAAATTCAAGAAGACTTTCTAAATTCAAGAATTCTCATTTACACGTTTAACAAAGATTTTCAAAATGTGTAGGGTTACTTCGTAAATTTGAATTGTTGTATAAATAAAACATAAAATTTTTTATTTATACGTTTTAGGAAGGTCTTATTAAATGTGTAAGACGAATTCCTAATTATGTAATTGTATAAATAGAAGCAAAAATTCTCATTACATGTCTTACGATAAATTATGTGTCCATTCAAAAACTTACTATTCAAGTAAACATAAAACAATTTTTAGTTCTCACATTCTGTTGATATATCTTACTAAATTGCAATTGTTGTATAAATAAATACAAAAATTCTCATTTATACATTTTAGAAAAATCTTTTGAAATGTGTAGAACAACTTCTTAAATTTGAGCAATTTTAAAAATAGATACGAGAGTTTTTATTTATACGTTAAGAAAGCTAACTTATATGTATAGAATCAATTTTTAAATTTGAATTGTTTTATAAATAGACAGAAGTGTTCCTATTACACGTTTTAGGAAGACTTTCCCAAATATATAACACAACTTCTTAAACTTGAGCTGTTGTATAAATACACATAAAATTTCTAAGTTCAGTGCTATTGATTAACAAACTGACTTTATAGGTACTCACCTCAGATAAGTTTAGCTGTTAACCTTTTGATGATGATGATGATTCACTTGGGAAATCATGTGATGTACTAGAGACAAACCAAAATGCTCAAAAGATTATCGAAACACATAATGACAAACAATATTATTGCTAAGTCATTAAGGCTTACTCCGTAAATGAGCTCATGCTTATAAGCTAAACAAAATCAAATTAGCAAAAAAGATTTAGGAAGGTTTGTCTAACAAAATCAAATTAGCAAATTAACAAAAGAATTTAGGAAGGTCTTCCTAAATTTTTATTTAAAAATTAGTAATTAACATATGATTTAGGTGGACTTTATATAATTTTAGAAAGGTCTTCTTAAAAGTTTAAAAATACTTCCTAAAATTTTATTAGTTGTCACATTGTGTAGATATATCTGACCAAATTCGAGTTATTGTATAAATAGACACTAATTTCTACGTTTTAAAAAAGTTTTAGGAAGACCTTCCTAACACATTAAGACAATTTCTTGAATTTTTAATTAGGAATGCCTTCCTAATTGTCAGGAAAGATTCTTAATAGTTTAGGAAGGTCAACTGAATCGTTTAGCGAACTTCAAAGTCTAATATCCCTCAACCCTCATCCTCTCCAATATTTTATGATTCTTTTTTGTTTAACAATCTATAGTTTTTTTTAGCATATGTTTATCATGGGTTTTTTACAAGTGAAGAAATATGTAAGATGTATTTCCGTAGTGTAGTGTATTCATGTGTTACTTTAACTATTTGAAATTAGAGAATGTAAATACTCTTTGTTTGTATCTCAACTAGAGAACATTTATACGAAATCAAAAAAGTTTGCAATCTGAAACGAACTGATCAATGAGTTGAAATAATATTAGTATAATTTGTATACATTTTATGAAAGCTTTCTAAATGTGTAAGCTTTCATAAATTTAGTAGTTGTATAAATATACACAAAAATTATCATTTATGTTTTAGGAAAATCTTCCTAAATATGTAGAGGATAGCTTCCAAAGCTCCTCTTATCGCCACGCTCATGGTTCTGTTCTTGTCGTCGGAGCTATCCCAATCAGGTATAGCTTCGAGATTGTAATCTCTTCACAGTCTCATACTTAAGCTCTAAAAATCAGGAAAAAAGTGTATCAGATTATGCTCAAAGATAATAGTTTCAAAATGTTGTAGTTTACGAGTAAGTAAGGTTACCACGAAAGACTCCTACAGCACCGTCGGCGTTCTTCAATGGAAAATGCTTGTGTGGTTATCAGAGAGCAGAGATGAAGACGGATACATGTTTGTGCCCATTCCATTCTTGCTAGTCACCAGAAAAAAGGAGAGGAACTATGTGGACACTCGTAGAGAAAAAACACACAAATCGATCTTTTGAGTAAATATGAAACTTTCTCGAAATTTGATCAGGGAAAAAACTAAACCCAATAGCTAATCTGTGATGGTCAAATCTAAAATCTAAAAGCCTGGAGGAGATGTGAAAATTACCAGACAATTCCTCGAGATCCATTTTGTAAACATCAACGACGCCGATGACATTGACTCTGAGCATTCTCTTACAGATCAGGAATCCAAAACACATACGATCCGAATCGAGGCATTTCAGCGGAATCGAAAATCTCAGCACGCACCGACTAAGAAACTCGAACTTCGTCGATCTGTAAATTCTTCGGCTCCTTCGCAGCGGAGACATGGCACTTAACGTCTAGAACCCTAATCTCAGCTTCAGCAACCATCATTTGACTCAGAATTATGAATTTTCTACACTTCTTATAATCAAAATCGAGCAGATCTGATTGTGAAATCCACCAAAAGGGAGAATCATGAATCGCTATGGCCGCATCGTTTTCTTCTCTCCACTTCGATCCGACTGAAACTCATAGTTTTTTTATCTTTTTTTATTTCAAAATGGTCATTAGTAATATCAAGGGTAAAATTGTCTTTGTCTTTTACTAAAATGCTATGAATGATCTACTTATGTTTATGGTGCTAGAAATGACACATAAACTCATTTCAGTGCCATTCAAAGCAATTTCTCCTCCTTTAGTTCAGTTCAAGTACGGGTCGTTAACTCGATTTGCTAACGGATCAATATGAGCCAACCTGCACATTGCGGCCCATTTTAAAATACCGATATAGGCCCATACTTGATATTAGTGGATAAAGAAAGTAAAACAAAATCAGACTTTAAGAAAAACAAAAAATCGTCAGAAGAGAAGAAGCAAAGTTTCACTCCCATCGTCTCCTCCACACCAATTTACCCATTTCCCAGTGAACCAGAGAAAACAAACTCTGAAAGCTTTGTGCCTTTCTCGGCAAGGAATGTTCTCAAGCGGTAACGTCACCGCTAGGGTTTTCGAGCGTCAGATTCGAACTCCTCCTCGCGGCGCTTCCGTCAGTCAATTCCCTCTCTCTATATCTTTTCTCTAATCTCCCTGAGTAATTAATTTTTCTTTCGCCGTCTCTTATCTCTTTGCCTTTCAAATTTCAGGCGAATCGAGCTAGAAGCTTCTACGAAAACCTAGTCCCAAGCTTCACTCTCTACGATGTCGAGTGTCCCGATCACTGTTTTCGCAAATTCACCGAAGACGGGCTCTTCCTCATCAGTTTCAGCCGCAATCACCAAGAGCTCATAGTTTATCGCCCCTCTTGGCTCACTTACACCTCCGATTCCGACGATACGGCTCCTCCTCTCCCTCGCCGTGCTTCAAGGTTCGATAGCTTCTTCACTCAGCTCTACTCCGTAAATCTCGCCTCCGCGAATGAGCTCATCTGTAAAGACTTCTTCCTATACTTCCACGCTCGTCGATTCGGCCTCTTCGCTACTTCAACCGCTCAGATCCATGACTCGGCTCCTTCCCCAGGCGCGGTTCCTGGTGTTCCTTCGATTGACAAAATCACTTTCGTTTTGCTCCGATTAGACGATGGTGTGATCCTCGACGAAAGGGTTTTTCTTCACGATTTCGTCAATTTGGCTTATAACATGGGGGTTTTCCTCTATGATGATCTTCTCGCGATTCTATCTTTGCGGTACCAGAAGATTCATCTTCTTCAGATTAGGGATTCGGGTCATCTCGTTGATGCTCGTGCAATTGGGTATTTTTGTCGTGAAGACGATGAGCTTTTCCTCAATTCTCATTCCCAGGCAAGCAAAGTTACTGGTCTCTTCTCACTTCTTTCTCTGTTACTCAAAATTGAAGCTTTCTAAGGTTTTGATGTAGGCGATGATGACTCAAGATAAGAACAAACAGCAAAGCTTATCTGGGAATATGGAAGATGATGCGGAGAATGGGTTGCATCAAAGCCAACTAAATCCTGAGAATTCGTTTCTTAGTGGCATCAAGCAACGGCTACTTTCCTTCATCTTCAGAGAGATTTGGAATGAAGAATCGGATAACACACTGGTTTGTTGTTCTTGAACTACTCTATGCCTTTTATGCAGTTGTTCTGAGTTACATAATCTTACACCTTGAGTGCATAGCGTTTTGTGTCTGATAATCTGTTACTGTTTCCCCTTGCTGCCATCGGACTGTTCTACTCCTTTTCTCTTAGATCTTGTGTAGGAAATCACTGTAATTGATAGATTAGATACCAAGATAAGGGAAGTTTAAGGTTTAGCATTTTCTACATTTTTTCGTATGTTTCATTGAAAAACTATCAGTCAACTACATCTTGGATTGAACTAATCGAATGACACTTTTTGATTTGTCAGAGGGCTCAAAGCCTGAAGAAGAAGTTCTATTTCCATTTCCAGGATTATGTCGACTTGATTATCTGGAAGGTAATTATGTGTTTCATTCTACTGGAGTTTGTTTCAAGTGTGTACATTTGATGAAGAAAAGCGGCTAACTTTGTGGCTGTTCGTGTGAGACTCAGGTTCAGTTTTTGGATCGGCATCACCTGCTAATCAAATTTGGCAGTGTAGATGGTGGGGTGAGCTCTCTATGATACCCATTCCATGTTGCACCCAACTGATCATGTCGTATTCAGAATTTACAAAATTCGATTGATTAGATTTGTGATGTTGATGGATATAACTCAGGTAGGAAGAAATGCTGATCATCTTCCAGCTTTCTTCGCGGTGTATAATATGGAAACAACTGACATTGTAGCATTCTATCAGGTAAATGAATTTGATTTTGGCCAGCTAATTTGTGGAAAATATAACTTTGACTTAGCACATTGATTTAATGCAGAACTCAGCAGAAGATCTTTACCAATTATTTGAGCAATTCAGTGATCACTTTACAGTATCAAGTAGTTCACCGTTTATGAACTTTGTAACATCTCATTCTAACAGCGTCCATGCTCTTGAACAACTAAAGTACATGAAGAACAAAGCAAACAGTTTTTCTCAGGTTAGTACAGCTTTGTATCGTCTCTGTTTGTAAGTGATTTTTCGTATCTAATCAATTTTTCTACACAGTTTGTGAAGAAGATGTTGGTCTCTTTGCCTTTTAGTTGCCAGTCACAAAGTCCCTCCCCATATTTCGACCAATCACTCTTCCGGTTCGATGAAAAGGTAACCATATAAACCTTAAACTCTCTTCGATTTCAGGATTCGATTTAGCCGGTTAACTTAAATTTCGGATATGTTTACAGTTAATATCTGCAGCAGATAGACATAGACAATCCTCAGACAATCCAATCAAGTTTATATCTCGAAGGCAACCGCAAACGCTGAAATTCAAGATAAAACCAGGTTTGGTTTAAGTTGTTTTTCAGATATCGAGATAAACGAAAGCCGAACCAAACATGATTCTAACTTGTGGATTGTGTCTATGAAAATGGAACAGGACCAGAGTGTGGAAGTGCAGATGGTCGGAGCAAGAAGATATGTTCATTCCTCTTCCATCCTCACTTACCACTTGCCATCTCTATTCAACAAACACTTTTCATGCCTCCTTCTGTCGTCAACATCCATTTTCGGAGATGACTCTGTCTCTCGTGGATGGTTTCCATATTTTGTAAGCTATTGTTTGTAAAATAAAAAATATCTCAAAACACATGTAATATTCTTCTTCTCCAAAAAAAAAAAAAAAATCACACATACATGCAAAAAGTCTTTTGTATCTATATATCAAACAAGTGTACATTTTGACAACGAAGAAATAGTTGGAATTTTGATCGACAATTCTTACTATGTACATAGGCTTCATTACAGAAACTGTTATTATTAGAAGACTTGAAGATCCAACAATTTGTCACTTAAGTCTTACAGATATCATTGGACCATGATCCCATGATGTTGTGGTATCTCTAAGGACTTAAGATGACAGAAGGATTCTTGTCTGCCTCACCTGAGTTTCCGGCTTCAGTGTCCTCACTGGAATACTGACTATTCAGAGAAGCTTTTGACTGAATCTGGAAAGTTTCGGAGCTAAGACTAGTGCTACAACCGGAGTTTTTAGTCAGAGACTGATCTGAAACTTGGACTCCAGAAAGTAAGAATCTTTGGTGAGAATTGCAAATGTGAATGGCTGCATCACATTCATTACACAGCAATGCTCTGTCCTCTAAGCAGAAGAAGTATCCTTTTCTCTCCTGCGTATGTATATATTTGTGTTTGAGCCATCGGTTAAAGGGCTCCGCGAGTGTTGAAAGAGAGAACAGAATCAAACCTGGCAGATATCACAGAGAGGAGCTCCTCCAGATGATGTAGCTGTTTTTTTTTGTAGAGCGACTCGGTGATGCCTCTGGAAAATTTTATTAGCTTCATGAACCTCAATGTCACATGGCTTGCAAAGAACAGCTTCATCTGAACAGCAAAGTACTTCTGCTTCAGCCTTCTCGTACACTTCGCATTGTATCTTCATCAATCCTTCAAATTGCCAATACAAACACAGAGCAAATGTTTCTTAATATTATTAGTAGGACAAGGAGTGAGTCTAAGACAGAGGAATAAGAAAGAACAAACTTGAATAGGTTCACATGCTGAGGTTAGACCAACTTTGTGGGTGGCATTTAAATCAATAAATGTTCTGCTGCCAAAATCTCCATGACAAGATCCTTCAGAAGCTTGTATTGTAGTTACTTTCTTTTTTGAAACATAAATTGACAGACAAAGCAACAAGCTTCTCTTAACACACAAGCATGACAAGCCAAAAGTAGTGAGAGGACCACAGAATGCAAAAGTAAGATTTGTAGATAAAGTTAATAGACATAGGCAATGGAGATCAAAACCCTAGACTGTCAGAATCTAAAATAGAGCATGGCACATTCACAATCTTCCCATCCCTTTCCCATGCAGCAGCCAAAGCTCTAAGAATTATCAACATTCTCATCTTTGAGTTCCCATCAAAAACAGTTTTGGTACTAATTATAATAATGGGCCAATGAAAACTAGGCCTGCATAGAAACCAATACCATGGCCCAGTCCATTCCAATTTTGTTTTGTCTCACCATTTTGATATTGTTACATGAAGTCTCTGGAACTTGAGAGAAGACCCTCAAAGTCAAAACAACATATCCAACGTGTAAAAATAACATAATTAGTGACAAGTCCGTAAGTAAAAGCTAGAACAATCTCAATATCTCTGCAAGACTCTACCAATAGATCTTTCAAGAACCTGCTACATTCTTCATAACATGTATATATATATACCAGAGAATTGGAGCTTACCTTCATAGAGAACAACAAGCAAGTAACAAAAATTGAAGTTAAAAAGCCTAAAATTTTGGTTTCTACCTTCTATACAAGAAAGCCAATCACTAACCAAGATGAAGAACTTGCCTTACTTTACTCTGTTAAGCCTCTTCATAGGAGCTTTGTTTCTTGGAAACATCAAACCAAATGAAGGGTCTCTGTCTTCTGCACTCGAAACTCCAGGAAGCTTGCTATCCGATCTCTGGCTAGACCGGTTTCCCGATCCATTCAGAATCCTGGAGAGGATCCCATTAGAACTCGAGAGGGACCAGAGCGTGGCTCTATCCCCAGCGAGAGTGGACTGGAAAGAAACAACAGGAGGACATGAGATAATGCTGGACGTTCCCGGTTTGAAGAAGGACGAGGTAAAGATCGAAGTGGAGGAGAACGGAGTCCTGCGAGTCAGTGGAGAGAGGAAGAGAGAAGAAGAGAAGAAAGGAGATCAGTGGCATAGAGTTGAGAGATCACATGGAAAGTTCTGGAGACAGTTCAAGCTACCTGATAATGTGGATATGGAATCTGTTAAAGCCAAGCTTGAGAACGGTGTGCTCACTATTAACCTCAACAAGCTCTCCCCTGAAAAGGTCAAGGGTCCAAGAGTTGTTAACATTGCAGCCGAAGAAGACCAAACTGCAAAAATCAGCTCTTCTGAATCCAAAGAACTCTGATTGAACAATCTGTCTATCTAGTAATCCCTGAGTGTGAAGAGAGTTATAAATCCAAAAATTCGAGTTTCATATTGTGTGAGGTAAAATGGGATGTAATGTTGTAACCTATTTACCAAAATCTTTGTAACCTCCTTTTCTATATGCAATAAAATTTTCAAGATTTCGTATTGCAATAAATGAGTGTCCTCACAGACATAGAGGCAAAAGGGCATCACTTCCAAATGCACTCACGCTTCACAAGAAGACACTCAACATCAAAATGCTGAAGATCAAGCTTAACCACAAAGTCTATCCAACGCGTGACACAACAAGACTGATCATTCTCATCCTTATGAATACTTAAGCTTGAGCTTGTGCAAGCACGACTTGTCTTCCCTAGAGAAATCTAGGAGCTTGTCCATCAAACTCACAAAAGGAACTCATAAGACTTCAGATCCAACCCGGGAATCAAAAGCCTGACACTTTTCAACTTCTTAGACAAAACACTAGTCCTAACAGCTTCCTTTGTCGGAAGATATCAAAGCGTCCGGTTAAATTTCATTTCCGCTCCCAAAATTGAACCGAAGATTCGGCAGTGAAAACCTCGAAATGTAAGTATAAGGCGCATTTAACATGAGTTTCAGAAACAGATCATCAGAATCCCTAATTTTCCACATTCCGAAGCCGAAAATTAACTGCAGAGTCTAGAAAGGAGGGAAGAAGGTGAATTCCCCCGATGGGTTTAGGGTTTGGGAAGATCCGACGGCTAGAGACGGAGTTAAAGTCGCATCACAGTCAGTGAGAGAGTCTTTTAGGGTTTACGCCATTTCGAACACTAAGAGTAAAGAAATTGACCGTTTTCTTCTGCAGGTATAATGGAGGAGGATGAAGACAAGGAGGGAGGATGATGATGATGGACCCTCTTCCTCATCTGGAGTCTTTAGCCACCTGATTTTTCGATTCAAACTTCAAAACGACAACTCAATTCTGCGTTTGGTTTAAGAGACGACCAGACGGTTATGTAGCTGGTTCGATGATTTCTTTTCCTGGTTTGCTCAATGTGGTCTTTTAACGGGAAAAAATGTTGACTAGTCAAAACTATAATTAACAAAAAGAGAAAATTCCATAAAAATACCTAACTAAATTTCGATGAATTTTTTAATACTCAAAACTTTTTTGTTACCCAATTTAATACACGAACTAATTATTTTACTCATTTTAATACGTGAACTTTCAAAACATACCTATTTAACATTGTCCACTTAACGGAAGGATAACCACCGTTATCTTTTTATTTTTTTAAATAATAAAATATTAATATTTTAATCGAAAGTAATAATAAATTTAGAAAAACATTAAAAATCTCTAAAATTCAAAACAAATTCATAAAATTCAAAAGAATCCCTAAATTCAAAAAAAAATCTAAAAAATTTCTAAATTTCTTAGTCTTTTTTTTATTAAACTTTAGATGATTTTTTTTTATAATTTTAGTTTTAAATTTAAAAAAACCACATTAAAATTGAATTTTTTTATAAAACTTCAAAAAAATTACAAAAATTATAACAACAAAAATTCAAAAAATAATCCATATCATATCGATCTGATCGAAAATCTTGATTTTTATTTTGGCGTTTCAGTGGGTAGGTTTTTGTTTGAACTCACAATCATTTTTTTCTTTTATTAAATCAATCATCAACTTAAATTTTTTTTTTTTATAGTATAGAAAACTTTTGTGACTTTTTTAATTTCGTATCATGTAAACCATACAAAAATAAGTATCACAATTTTTCTCTTTAGTTCTTAATTCTTTTTCATAAAATAAGTAAACAACACATTAAAGATTGAAATAATATAAAATTTTCAAGTTTTTTAATTTTAAAATTTTAAAATTTTTAAAATTTTTTTTTTTCTGATATTTAAAATCGAAATTATAATTTTTTAATCTATAAGTTTTTTTTTACTTAATTTTTTAAAAAAATTTGAAAATTTTTAGTTTTTTTTTCTAAATTTTAGAAAATTTTTTAAAAATTTTAAATTTCTTATTATTTTCGATTAAAATATTAATATTTTATTATTAAAAAATAAAAAGATAACGGTGGTTATCTGTTAAGTGGACAGTGTTAAATGGGTACGTTTTGAAAGTTCATGTATTAAAATGGGTAAAATAATTAGTTCGTGTATTAAATTGGGTAACAAAAAAGTTTGAGCTTTAAGCTCATCGAAATTTAGTTGAGATATTTTTATAGAATTTTCCTAAAAAATAGTAAAATACACAAAAGAGGCTCACTACTAAAAAAGAAAAAAAAAAGGAAATACCAGAGGGACTAAATCGTAATTATAGTCATAGCTTTCGAACGTTAGTATCTTATTGATCAAGTAAAAAAAAGGAAACTTTACAAGAAGCAAAGATAATTAGTGACTAATCACATTGATTAAACCTCCGAACCCTAAGCTTTATATACCGTTAGAGGCATTTTTCTTTCTCACACTTTCGCACATTCCAATTTCTTTGCCTCTCTCTCTAATTTCCTTCTTGCTCTCTCTCTCTAAGAAGTTCTTGCTGAGATTCCGAGTCCGATCATTCCGATCATGTTTTACTGTGATCTTGTAGCCGTTGCGGAGAAGGATATTACTTCGCGTAACTTCCGATGTTTGGTTGAAAGAAGCAGAAAGAGACAAAAGAATCTTCCAACTATTCCCGAGAAAATCAAGAGCTTTGGTGAATAAATTCGTTACCAAAAGAAATTCACCACAAAACCCTCTTCAATTGCCTTCTTCTTCTTCATCATCGCTTCTTCTCGACCTTAACACGATTCCGGGTGATTTGGAGACGAAAAACCCTTGTCCTTCTTCTTCATCGTTTCTCCACCTTAACACGATCTCGGCTGATTCCGAGATGAAATACCCACAAAACCCTAATGGGCCTTCTTCTTCTTCATCGTTTCTCGGAGATTACAGGATCGCGTCTGATTCGGAGATGAGACACCCGCGAAACCCTAATTCCCGGTCGTCTATGTCTTCGTGCCTAACAGAGAAGAAAAGTCGCAAGAGACGTGCCGTGCAAGAGACAAAGCGTGATGGTAAATGCAAGAAACTAAAGGTTGAAACTTTCTCATGGATAGGGAGAGAGACTCCCGAGTGGCTAACCCAGATGATGAAAGACACGAACGAAGCTGTGGTTAAGTGGGGAGAGAGAACAGACTTGAGGCTCATCTTTCAGAGGGCTCTGTTCATGACAGATGTCAATCCAGGAGAGAGCCGCCTCTCTATGCCTTTCAACGAACTAATCGATAAAGACTTCTTGACCTCTCTCGAGTTGAGAATCATAAGAGAAGACATCAACAAAGTCAAGAAGACGGGAGTGGGATCGATTCTCTTGGATCAACGGAACGTAAAGTGTGGTGTGATGTTGAAAAGATGGGAGATGAAGAAAGATTCAAACAAAGGAACCTGGAATTACGCTTTGACTTGCGGTTGGAACGACATGGTGAAGGCTAACAGATTGAAACAAGGAGACAACATCAGTATTTGGTCTTTTAGGTGGGGTGGACTCCTCTGCTTTGCCCTTGTTACTCCTTGATAAGTGTATATTTTGCATCATTTTAGCATCCATATAGTGTAGATTTATCATCATTTNAAATGATTGCAAGAATGTTCCTTTAAATTCTCAAATCAATGATTCCATCCCTAGGTTTCGATTTAGTATAATTGATAATCTTGCTTAGTAGTAATCCTTGCTTAGTTTCTTGATTAGCTTCAATTAAGGTTTAATTTCATAGTTAGTGCTTTAGTAGTATCCTTTTAAGTTGTAGTTTGCTTTTGTTACTTGTTTGAGACTTCAATTTACCCATTTTGCTTAGCTTAGACTTAGCTTTGTATTCTTAGTGCAACCAATCTCCCAAGATGGATTGATACCTCAAATATTGCAATGACATGAGCAATTGAGGAATTGCTTGCAAGTATAAAAAAACGCTTCCAAGATGGATTGATACCTCAAATATTGCAATGACATGAGCAATTGAGGAATTGCTTGCAAGTATAAAAACGCTTGTATCAGGCTTCACCGAAGGTCTCATTGGATTTCGGAGTGAATCCGCTTATCTCGTTCCTCAATCGGGCTGTCCTCGATGTGGAGAAGAACTTCGTGAGAAAAGCTTTTTTGCAATCTGCCCATGAGCTAATTGATCCATGGGGCAGAGTCTTCTCCCAGGCATGTGCTTTGTCTCCCAAAGAAAAGGGAAACAATCTCAGCTTGAAACCGTCTTCGCTTACACCGTTGATCTTTGTCATAGCGCACACACGATCGAACTGGTCGAGATGATCAAGTGGGTCTTCCAAAGGTAGGCCGAAGAATCTGTTGTTCTAGACCATGGAAATCAGACTGCTCTTGATCTCGAAATTATTATTTTGGATCGGTGGTGGCTGAATACCATGTCGGCTTGCTGTCGATATCGGGGCATCTCCTGCACCGATTTGCCTAATAGGTCTTGGAGCAGCTGCAGTGCCAGGCTGTCCTTGGACTCCTTGTACACCCTGTGGATCTTGGGGTCCTTGGTAACCTTGTTCTCCTTGTGCACCAGCTGCGCCCGCAGCTCCTTGAGCACCTTGTCGGTTATCCATTGTCACACGGTCTTGTGTTTCGGCTTGTTCCCAATTTTGTCTGGTTGATCGTTCGAGCAGATGTATATCGTCGATTCGTGGAACGAGGTTTGTTGTACCGTGTGAACGTAGGTTCATATACCTGTCAAAATAGAGATATGGGAGTAGAAGTGTTAAATAGCTTGAAAAGTAAAAACTTGTCCTTATAACGACCTAATACCGAAATGACTAAACTATCTCCCAAATCGGCATCGGCGCCAATTGATAACATGTTTTCTTTTAGGCCTGCACCAATGACCCACCACTGTTAACTGAATGCAGTATAGTGTATGGGGGTATCAAACCATTTTGGGAGCGTTAGTGAACATAACGGTCATATAGGTGTCATAAGTCAAGTTTAAATCGGGTAAAGATTGAGACTTTACTACTAAGGACGGCTAAAAGACAGATCTTGTGTCACTCAAAACCATAAATGAAATGACTTTAAAGGTTTTAACAGAAAATAAGAACTTTAAGGGGTAAAAAGATAAGTTTTCAAGATAAAAGAAGGATCAAGATGGGTTTTATGAACTAGGTGACTCTCGGTTTTGTTTTATCAAGCTAAAGCTTTTGGATCACATCAAGACTTGGTCTTTTGATGGTGATTCTTAGGTAAAGGGATCCTCAAATCGTTTAGCACATGGCGTTTGGGTCAAAACTCTTTGAATCTCTATCACCATAGATTAGCTATCGCATAGCGGTACAATAGAGGAAACAAGCATCCGCGTCGTCCCTATTGAACCGTGAGACTCTTGGACAGATGGTTAGTCTTAGCCCAAGAAATCAAACTCTTGTTCATGGATCCGGCTAAGCAAGCACGTGGCGTTCGTGTCAAGCCGCCTGTGGACTTTAGGATAGATGGGCAAACTAAACTAAGCTTTGGGAATAATAAACAAGAAATAATCTAACTTTATGTTTTAGCAAAGCAAGAAATATAAACCCGAGAGTTCCTTGATCCTTTCAACCCATCAAAATCCTAAAAAGACTACTCACTCGCCATTTGAGAAACCTCAAGATCCATAAGGATAAGAAGGTTACTCATAGCTTGCAAGAAAGCCAAAAATAAGAAAAGGAAGAAACTTTATTGAAATCTACTAAGCAATGATACTTAAAAACTTCAAGATTGCATAAAAATCAAAGCTTTGGAAGAAGCTTCAATGGCGAAATACAAAATAGTTCTCGGTTTGAAAGAGAAGACAGAAAATAAATTAAGAAAAGCGTTCTCTAAAAGATAAGAATGGAGAGAGTATTTATACACAAAAGAGGAAAAACCTAAAACGTTGGGACCACTTTCCCGTTTTGGTACTATTTTGGCTTTTAGCGTTTCGGGCTTACGTCGTTATGAACAAGCCGAAACGCTAACTCTTCTGATTCTTCGGGCAGGCTCTATATCGGGCAAGTGTTTCGGGATGATGTCGTGAAGGCTCGCCTTCCTTGTAACTTGAATCGGGTGCTTCCCGTTTCCTTGCTCCGATATCCGTCTTCTTTAAATTCTCCTGTTGGATCTTCGCTTCGAGGTGGCTCTTTCGGGACTAAGCCGCTGCTACTCATCGAGGTTCATCTTGCGCTTTGTCCATATCGGCCACGAGGTCGTGATCCATGCTCAATATTGCCTACTTTTCCTCCATTCAAGATCTGCTTCTTTGGTTTTTTCTTTGGACCATCCTAAGCACCTGAGAAAACACTCTAAACATGCAAGACTATGCAAAAAACCTAACCTAATACATCTAATCCTAACATGAGTGAAAACGTGATGAAATCTAAAACTAAAGTGCAAGAATGAAGTCCTAACTATCATGAAACATGTACTAAAAACATGCAAATTACAGAGATACCATCAAGCAAGGTCGATCTGCGAACTTCTATTCCGCATGTGTACTCTCATATCCTGCGTCCTAGACGAACACGCAATAAGATCGGGACGATAAACATTCAGACATCTTTTAAAGGATGCTCTCTACCCTATTTTGGTCTAGATGTGAGATTCAGGACATTCGTCGTTCTCAAGACCCTGCGATCAGAATATAGTTCATGACGCTAGACTCATGCAATAAGAACGAATATGGTGAGACCGAAAACCCTAATCTTCGGCCTAAATAATCGGTTTAACAACAGTTAATGAAATTCCCTATAGATCCCCTTAAAGAACACCCAACGAAATTAAACTACTCATACATGAAAGAAGAAGTAGAAAACGTGATTGATGAATGCATAACTTGTATAAATCGATGAAAAGAAAAGAGGTTTCAAGAACAAATCAATCTCCCTCAAAGAACAAAGTGGAAACCACGAATCAGAGATTCGTGGCCGCCAAGAGAAGTTTGTAACAAGAGAATTTCGTCAAGCTAAGTTTGATATCTCTCCTCTCCTCTCTAAAAAAACCCTAAACGACGAGTATATATAGGTCTTCAAGTGCCCTAGGTCGTCGATTAGGTCTTGGCTTGCATAAAACGGCTGCGCGTTTAAGTTGGGCTTCAAATGGGCTCGGGAAATGCGAATGGCCTGGCCGCGCGAGCGACCGGCCGTGGCGCGGCCACTGGTCGTCTGGTTCGGCCAGCTTGTCCTTCTGGGTGCTTGACAGACCTTCTTCCTTCTTCCATAACTTGAGATCCAACCGTGGGATTGTCCTCAAATCACTTCGTGGTGAAAGACAACTGATAAGGCTTCCTTTGTCTCCAAATATGAGCTTGGTCTCGTGGTGGAAGGCCTTCGTTTGATGTTGAACTTCTGTCCTCGAGCACTGTTTCCGGTATTGTCCATTTTGCTCCAAAATATGTGTCTTTTGCTAAGTTTACCTGAAAAGAGTCTTGAACAACCAAATACTCGAAATCTAGTGTGTATGCATCAAAACCTTAGTGAAATGCTTATTAAGAAATCTAGTGTGTATGCATCAAAACCTTAGTGAAATGCTTATTAAAGCACTCACTTATGATAGTAAAAACGGGTAAAATATGCATGTTATCACTTTTGCGAATTTTAGTTTTAATTCTGATAACATGCATATTTTACCCGTTTTTACTATCATAAGTGAGTGCTTTAATAAGCATTTACTAAGTTTTTAATGCATAAACACTAGATTTTGAGTATTTGGTTGTTCAAGACTCTTTTTAGGTAATCATAGCAAAAGACGCATATTTTGGAGCAAAATGGACATTTCCTGAAACAGTGCTCGAGGACAAAAGTTCAACATCAAACGAAGGCCTTCCCACCACAAGATCAAGCACATATTTGGAGACAAGGTAGGCTTATCAGCTGTCTTTCACTTCGAAGTGAGTTGAGAACAATCCCACAGTTGGATCTCAAGTTATGAAAGAAGCAAGAAGGTCCGTCAAGCACCCGGAAGACCAAGCTGACCGCGCCACAGCTTGACCAGATGACTAGTGGCCGCGCCACGGCCAGTCGCTCGGCCTGCCGGCCACTTAACGGTTCTTGCGCCCATTTGAAGCCCAACTTGAATCCGCAGCCGTCTTATGCAAGTCAAGACCTAATTGACGACCAAAGGGACTTGAAGACCTATATATACTTGATGTTTAGGGTTTTTTAGGGAGTTCGAAGTTTTCTTTTTCACGTTTCATTGTTTGCTTCCGACAGCCGCATATCTCGTTCTCTCTCGATCTACATCCTTGTTCTTCGAGGGAGATCGACTTCTGTTGGAACCTTTCCTATTTCTAATTAATCTATACAAGTATGCATTAATCTATCACGTTTTCTACTCCTTCTTTCATGTCTAAGTAGTTTATTTTCGTTGGGTGTTCTTTAAGGGGATCTATGAGGAATTTCATTAAATGTTTTTAAACCAATCGTTTAGGCTGTAGATTAGGGTTTTTCTTTCTTATCAAACTTGTTCCACTCAAAAGAACAATGAGTCTTTCAATGAAGCATGAGAAAGATTCAAGGGCTACACTATGCAATGCCCTCATTATGGCTTCACACAAGAGTCTCTCCTAAGCACCATCTATAGAGGTGTTCTTCCAAAGATTAGAATGTTTCTTGATACCGCAAGTAATGGGAACTTCTTAGGCAAAGAAGTAGAAGATGGTTTGGAGCTTGTTGAGAATCTTGCCTTGAGTGATGGTAATTACAATGAAGACTATGATAGAGCTCCAAGGGGAAGTGAGTATGAGTCTACCAAGAAAGAGATGAAATCTCTACATGACAAGATGGACAAGCTTATGTCTTCAAATCAAAGACATGTACATTTTGTTGAAGAGAACCAAGAGGATTTTGAGGATCAAGTTGAGTATCAAGAGGGTCAAGAGGTGGTAAATTTCGTGGGAGGCCAAGGGGGCTACAACAACTACTCAAACAACAACTATAAGGGGAATAACAACCTCTCTTATAGAAGTACTAATGTAGCCAACCCCGGAGATCAAATCTATCCTCCACAAGCTACTCAAAACAAACCTTTTGTGCCTTACAACAATCAACAAAAGGGTTATCCACCAAGGTCTAACTACCAAGGAGGAAACCAAGGCAACTTTGGTGGGCAAAAGTATAACCAAGGCAATGCTCCACCGGGTTTTAATCAACCTTCACAAGGTCCTCCACAAGACAATGTTCAGCTAATGCTTCAACAAATCCTTCAAGGTCAAGCCAATAATGATGCTAACATGGGAAAGAAGATTGCTGAAATTAACACAAGGATGGATTCTTCACTTAATGAACTTGCTACTCAAATAGGAGGTCTTCAACAAAAGTTCAAGCAACTTGAGAAAGGCAAGGCTTCTAGCTCAAACTCTCAAGGCACTCTACCGGGGAAGTGTGAGGCAAACCCCAAGAAATACATCAATGTCATTACTTTGAGAAGTGGAAAGGAGTTACCTCCAAGGACAAATCCTTTGATCAATGAGGACATTGAAATTCAAGATGGGGAGGATAGCTTTGAAAAAGCTCAAGATGCTATAACTTTTGATGATGTATATATTGCAAAGAGAAGCAAAGAAGTGGTAAAGGAGAAGCCAAAAGAGGTTGTGCAACAAAAGGAGTCCACCTATATTCCTCCACCTTACAAGCCTAAGCTTCCCTTCCCCGGGAGGTTTAAGAAACAATTGGTGGAGAAGTACAAGACTATGTTTGATAAGCAAATCAAAGACATTGAGCTCAAGATGCCTTTGGTGGATGCTTTTATGATGATCCCACAATATGCTAAGTTCTTGAAGAATACCGTGGCACAAAGGGCAAGGGACATCCAAGTAGTTATGTTGCTTTCTCAAGAGTGTAGTGCAATTATTCAAAGCAATGTGATACCAAAGAAGCTTGGAGACCCCGGTTATTTCACTATACCATGCGCCCTAGGTCCTCTTGGGTTTGAAAAATGCTTGTGTGATCTTGGGGCTAGCATCAACCTCATGCCCTATTCAATAGCTAAGAAGCTTGGGTTCACCAAGTACAAGGAGTGTGGAATCTCTCTAATACTTGCGGATAGGAGTGTGAGGATGCCTATTGGAGTTCTTGAGGATTTGCCTCTCAAGGTTAGCAACTTCATCATTCCCACGGATTTCATGGTACTTAAGAAGGATGAGGAGCCAAAGGATCCTTTGATTTTGGGAAGACCTTTCTTAGCTACAGCTGGTGCTATGATTGATGTGAAGCATGGGAAGATTAGTTTGCATCTTGGAAAAGGTGTTGAGTTGAAGTTTGACATAAAGGAGACCTTGAGGAAGCCAACCATTGATGGTCAAGCATTCTACATTGAGACTATGGATGAGTTGGCCGATGAGTTACTAGAGGAAATAGCTCAAGAAGACCATCTTAGTGTAGCTCTCACCACATGAGGAGAATGGGTATTTGCATGAGGAAACACTTGCATACATGCAAATGCTTGATGCACGCAAGGCACTAGATGGGGAAGAAAGCTTTACAAGATTGGTAGCTTCATGTGAGGGTAAAGACGAACTTAACCAAGACAAGGGATCCATGAGGGTTGAGGCTTCAAGTCAAGGACAAGAGGAAAGGCTAGAGGCGCTTGAGGATGGCGAATTGGCTAAAGACCTTGATGAGGATTGGAGTGAACTCAAAGCTCCAAAAGTGGAGCTCAAACCACTCCCCATTGGATTAAGGTATGCTTTCCTAGGCCCTAACTCTTCTTATCCCATCATTGTAAACGAAAATTTAAGTGATGATGAGCTCAACTCTCTCCTTAATGAGTTGAGAAAGTATAGAAGAGCTATTGGTTACTCTTTGAGTGATATCAAGGGCATATCTCCTATACTTTGTACTCATAGGATTCACCTTGAAAATGAAAATGCTTCCTCAATTGAACACCAAAGAAGATTAAACCCAAACCTTAAGGAAGTAGTGAAAAAGGAAATCTTGAAACTTTTAGAAGCTAATGTGATATATCCTATTAGTGACAGCACATGGGTTTCTCCGGTGCATGTTGTCCCTAAGAAGGGTGGAATCACTGTGATTAAGAATGAAAAGGATGAATTGATACCAACTAGAACTATCACCCGCCATAGAATGTGCATTGATTACCGAAAACTTAATGTTTCTACTAGGAAAGATCATTTTCCCCTTCCTTTTATTGACCAAATGCTTGAGAGATTGGCTAACCATCCCTTCTATTGTTTCCTTGATGGATATAGTGGGTTCTTTCAAATATCCATTCATCCTAATGATCAAGAGAAGACCACTTTCACATGCCCTTATGGTACCTTTGCATATCGAAGGATGCCATTTGGGTTATGTAATGCTCCAGCTACCTTTCAAAGGTGCATGATGAGTATCTTCTCCGATCTTATTGAGGAAATGGTAGAAGTTTTTATGGATGACTTTTCTGTGTATGGTGCCTCTTTTTCTGCATGTCTTTCTAATCTTTACAGGGTTCTACAAAGATGTGAAGAGTCTCACTTGGTTCTTAATTGGGAGAAGTGCCACTTCATGGTCAACCAAGGGATTGTGTTGGGTCATAAGATTTCTGAAGATGGTATAGAAGTGGACAAAGCCAAGATAGATGTTATGGTCAAGATGGCGCCACCAACCAATGTGAAAGGCATAAGGAGTTTCCTTGGGCATGCGGGGTTCTATAGGAGATTCATCAAGGATTTCTCCAAGATTGCTAGGCCTATGACAAGGCTCCTTTGTAAGGAGGTGGAATTTCAGTTTGATAAGGAATGCTTGCAAGCCTTTGAGACAATCAAGAAAGCCCTTGTGAGTGCTCCTATTGTGCAAGCACCGGATTGGAGTCTACCATTTGAGATCATGGCAGATGCTAGTGATTATGCAGTTGGGGCTGTGCTTGGGCAAAGGAAAGAAAAGAAGCTACATGTGATCTACTATGCTAGTAGGACACTTGATGATGCTCAAACCAAGTATGCAACAACGGAAAAGGAACTCTTGGCTGTGGTGTTTGCTTTTGAGAAATTCAGATCCTATTTGGTGGGTTCAAAGGTGATAGTCTACACCGATCATGCTGCATTGCGCCACATCTATGCTAAAAAGGAGACTAAGCCAAGGCTCCTTAGATGGATCTTGCTTCTTCAAGAGTTTGACATGGAGATAGTTGACAAGAAGGGTGTGGAAAATGGTGTAGCTGATAATTTGTCAAGAATGAGGATTGAGGATGCCTTGCCAATCAATGATTCCCTACCGGAGGAGCAAATTATGATGATCAAGAGCATTGCTAGTGCACATGGAGTTGGAAGGAAGCTTGAAGAGATTCAAGGTATAGAGGTCAAGGGTGAGCCTTGGTATGCTGATTTTGTTAACTACTTGGTGTGCAATGAGGAACCAACACATCTCAACAACTATCATAAGAAAAAGTTTATGAGGGATGTATCACACTTCTATTGGGATGAGCCTTATCTCTACAAAAGGTGTGCTGATGGGATCTATAGAAGGTGTGTGGCACAAGAAGAGGTTGAGAGTGTGATTTTTCATTGCCATGGGTCCAAGTATGGGGGTCATTTTGCCACTTTCAAGACAGCTACAAAGGTTCTTCAAAGCGGATTTTGGTGGCCTACATTGTTCAAGGACACTCATGAGTTCATCAAGACATGTGAACCTTGCCAAAAGAAGGGAAACATAAGCAAGAGGGATGAGATGCCCCAAAACCCTATCTTAGAAGTGGAGTTGTTTGATGTATGGGGCATAGACTTCATGGGACCTTTCCCATCTTCTTATGGAAACAAGTATATCTTGGTAGCAGTTGATTATGTCTCCAAGTGGGTAGAAGCCATTGCAAGTCCTACCAATGACTCCAAGGTTGTGGTGAAGATGTTCAAGAGTATAATCTTCCCAAGGTTTGGTGTTCCAAGAGTTGTGATTAGTGATGGGGGAAGCCATTTCATCAACAAGGTCTTTGAAGGGTTATTGAGCAAACATGGTGTCAAGCATAAGGTAGCCACTCCTTACCACCCTCAAACTAGTGGTCAAGTGGAAGTTTCAAACCGTGAGATCAAGGCTATTCTAGAGAAAACCGTGGGTATAACAAGGAAGGATTGGGCAATCAAGCTTGATGATGCTTTGTGGGCCTATAGAACAGCTTTCAAGACACCAATAGGAAGGTCTCCTTTCAACCTTGTGTATGGGAAAGCTTGCCATTTACCAGTGGAGATTGAACACAAGGCTTTGTGGGCTGTGAAGCTTCTCAACTACAACATAAAGACAGCCCAAGAGAAGAGATTGATTCAACTCCAAGAGTTTAAAGAAATTAGGCTTGAGTCTTATGAAAGCTCAAGGATCTACAAGGAGAGAACCAAGGCTTTCCATGACAAGAGGATTGTGAAGAAGGAGCTGAGCGTTGGTGACAAAGTTTTACTCTACAACTCTAGACTGAAGTTGTTTCCCGGTAAGTTCAAGTCAAGGTGGGGAGGCCCTTTTGAGATTCAAGAAGTTTTGCCTTATGGAGCCATCACTTTGATTGGGAAGAATGGAGAGAGCTTCACAGCCAATGGGCATAGGGTCAAGCCGTATTTGGTGAATGAGCCTAAGGAAGAGGCAAGCTCATGTCCTCTTCAAGAACCAACTCATACCTAAGGGTTTGGAAAGTCAAGCTTAGAGACTTTAAACAAGCGCGCTTGGGAGGCATTCCCATGGTGTCCTTGTATATATTCTTATTATCTAGTTTCAATAATCTGTTTTTAAGTGTTTGTGATCATCACGTTTGGATAAGAGAAGCAAGAGTTAAAGGAAGAAAGGTTGTAAAAAAAAATCAGATGGGGTCGCATCGGGATGTTGCACATCGGGCAACAAACCGATGCGACACATCCTGGGATTCGCATCGACCTCTGCATCGGAGATCAAACCCGATGCGAGAAGGGAAGAGCGCTCAAAGGACGCATTGCTTAAAGGCGCATCGGGCAACTGCCCGATGTGAAGCATCCCGTTCTTCTAAGAGCCGCATCGTTTAAGGGTGCATCGGGCAACTGTCCGATGTGACGCCTTCCGTTCTTCGCTTCAATTCGCATCGGCCAAGGCACATCGGGCAACAAGCCGATGTGAGCCATCCTGAAATCCGCATCGACCAAGGTGCATCAGACAACAGCCCGATGCGACACATCCTGAAATTCGCATCGGTCTATGGCATCGGGCAACTGCCCGATGCACCCCCAAAGGTAAGTTGACTTTTCCCTTTTTCTGTCTTTGACCGGTCCATTTAGACTAAACCAAGACACATTTAAATCGGTTTAGAGGGACTTTGCTCGGTGTTATACTCCTCTTCTTGTCCAAATAAAAGGGAAACAAGAAATGGTACGCGGTAGTGGAAGTGGAAGTGCGAAAGAAGCTCCCGGTAAAGAACCCACGGCCAATGAAATCTACAAAGCTCTTATGGCCATGGAACACCAAGGGACAAGGTACCTACACATGGAGACACTCCGGGAGCTCGGGATATTTGAGGATGTGTTAGCTCTCTTCACCAACATGGGAATGCGACAATTCTTCCAAATGGCTCACCCAACCCACCAAGTCCCACTTTGCCAATTCCTTTCCACATTGAAGGTGGTGTTCTACCCCCTTTGTGCGGAGCCAACCGAAGAGGAAAAAGCAGATGGACATGGCTTTATAAAATTCAAGGTGGGGAGGAAGAACTTTAGGATGACCTTCAAGGAGCTCAGTGAAGTGTTTGGGTTCGCCGAAGGACGGAAGAGAGGGAAGCTGATGGAATTTGAAAGGGGTGAACTCACAAGTTTGTGGAGCTACATCGGAGTTGACAATTTCAGGCCCGGTATGAGCAAGAGTACTTCTATCACCCATCCCTCAGTGAGATATGCACACAAGGTGCTCGCCCACACACTTTTCGCAAGGAAGGAGTGCTGATATATTCTTGAGGATTAGCTTGAGCTCTTGGACATGGGGGTCAAGGACATTCTTCGGAGCATAAGGAATAGGGATGATGGTGACGTGACGATCTTGTGAGGTGATGGCTCAGGAATAGGATTGATCTCTGTGGTTATGAAAAGATTGTTGAGTTACAAAGAGTGGGCAATGACAACTACAGATTACCAGCCACAGCTCAGCATTGGAGGAATTGTAACCCCTATCCTACTCGCATGTGGAGCTGATCTTGGAGAGGTTACAAGTGAGATGAAATGGATGGACATCCAATACCTTAGCAAGACAAAGTTCCTCGACGGGAGGGTAGGACAAAGTTATGCCTACAAGTTTGCCTACAGTGCCACGGAAGTGGCAAGAGTCAAGCTCCCTTGCCCACACTTGACGAGTTTCACCACACCAAGACACATAGATTTTCGTCCTTCCAACGATGAGCTCTATGATTCTTCAAGAGAACCTCCACTTCAAAGCATAAGGAAGCACAAGGGTCCCCCTAGGAAGAAAAGTGGAAGCAACCCACAAGAGGAGACACAAGAGGAGACCCAAGAGGAAGCGCCCCAAAGTCCTACATATGGAAGCCAAAGGTACTTCTTTGAGGCCTATGATTCACCCATCCCTTCTCAACCCTTGAGAGAAGCACATCACCGCATCAACATTCTCCAAAGGTGGAATAAATACCAAGACAAGGCCATTAGGAAAATGGTCAAAACCATCAAGGGAATGGCAAAAGAAATCAAGGGACTTAAGGCCAAGATAGGGGGTGCTTCTTAATCAACAGGTCACGAGGCTGCACATGAGGGAGAAGATATGGATGAGAGTGTTGTGGGTCTCGATAGAAGACATTCGTTCCATGTCCAAGAAAGGAGTACTTCTCACAATGACCCACCAAGATCATCCTACCATGAGACCGGCCGAAGGAAGAGAAAGCCAATGCGCTCCCCAACTCCGGAGTCGAGTAATCAGTCATACTCGATGGGCGAATCCTCTTCCTCCTCCACTCACATTTGATCAAGGTAACACTCCACACCATTGTAAATATCATTTAGTTTTCATTTCTTGCATTTTGAAATCTTCTCCAAGCTTGGATTACACAAGAGACTGTGTAATTTAAGTTTGGGGGAGTATGGTATTTGATTTTGTGTTTTGTGATTCTTATTTTCCTTTCTCATGCATATTTGAGTCTCATCTAAGGCATAGAAAAAAAAAACAAAAAATGTTAAAAATTTCGAAAATTTCAAAAAACAAAAATAGCATGTAGTTGCATTTGCATTTGTAACATAAGTAAGATTGAGTCTAGAATTTTTATCATTTAGGATTGCATTCATATGCATTGGGAGTAATGATGAGCCTATCCTTGTTAACTTTTGTGATCAATTCAACACCCTAGTTAGTAGTTCTTTGATGTTTGTGAATAAATTTGAAAGTAAGGAAGAACCATGCTTTGACTACCTCATTTGTCACTAGTCTTTGGTTGAAATATAGTCTTGAAATTGATAGCCAACTCTACTCACTTAAACCGAATTTTGACATTTAATTATCATGCTTGCATTGAAAGTAAATTCATGGATTTAAAATACTTGAGCTTTCTTATCCACTTTGCCACCCTTTTACTAGCTCAAGTAGCACCTCTACCATAAACCAACCTCCTTTGAAGCCAATTGTTCTTGTGTGTTCACTTGTGAGGCCTTTATTTCGATTGAACTTAGCATAAAGTGTTAGGTTTGAGACGACAAGTATAGGTTCACATGTAGATTCTAGCCTTGCATTTTGGGGCTAGCTGTAGGCTTAGGATTTGGGGGTTTGTTGGCTGTGGTACTATTTGATATTTGGTGAGGAAGTTTGGAAAGAAAGAGATGATGAATAAGGGGCTTGGTGAAAATAAGGGAAGCATAGTTTGAAATGGTGGATCTTGTGTGATTAAATGTATAGCTCTAAGTTTGAAAAGTTATAGGTAGCCTTAAGAAGAGAAAAAGAAAAAAAAATCAAAAGAGCCAAAAGGCCAAAGAAAAGAAAAAAGCTACCTAGGAATAAAAGGAAGAGCTAAGTTGTTAAAAGATCACACCATTCGCTATGAGATAAAGGTTGAAGAAGTTTCCCCTTAGAGCTTTAAAAGAAGAAATGTGTTTGAAATTCAAAAGGGTTTAGCAAGGCACAAAAAGCCTTGGGAAAAAGGGTAGATTCTAGAGGGTTGAGTGAGCTAAAAGATGAATGAGAGGGGCTTAGGAACATTGATAGCATTTCGGGTAGATGAACATCTATACTTGTATGCATCACTTGTTTCTTACCTTTAGCATTATGCATATAGGTCAATCTTTCTTGACTGTCACCTTTACTTAAATGCAAAACCCGGATGAATTGTGATCATTTTTATCTCAAGACCCAGTCCCTTAGCCAAATGGATTTACTAGCCTTGCAATGTCATGATTCACGGTTTCACACTTAATGAATGTTAAAGAGTTGGTTTGATAGGGAGACTTGTTTTGATTAAATTCTTAGTACACTTGAATGTTTAGATGGGCATGGCTATCTCTTTTGGAGTAGTAAGTATTCACATGCATTCTAGAATTAAGAACTAGGATGTTGAGTTGATCATTATTGTTAGCTATTTTGGATTTGAGCTCCCACCTTTTAACCTCTCTCCTTGGCTTGTGTTTCATTTGCTTGAGGACAAGCAAAAGTCAAGTTTGGGGGAGTTGATATGTGTATATTTTGCATGGTATTTACCTCCATTTAGTATAAGTTTCTTATCATATAGGACCCTAATAGAGCATCATTACATTGCATTTTGATCATTTAGAGTTTTAGGATGTCCTTGCATAGTCTTTGCATATCTGTTGCATATGGAGTGTTTCTTAGGTATCTTGGAGGTGGAGAAGACCATTTGAAGATTGGTGGATAGCTTGGAGTCAAAGAGAAGTTGGAGAACAAGAATGAAGAATTGTCTGGCACCACATCGGGTTGAAGCCCATCGGACAACAACTCGATGCAAGCCTCCTCGAGTTCATGTCGCAGCTGCATCGGACGGGACGGCATCGATCAACAGCCCGATGCACAGCCACTCGAAACTTCAGCTCGCATCCTGCATCACATCGGACAGAGAGCATCGGACAACAGTCCGATGCGAGGCTCCCTGGAGATCACATCGGGCAGAGGACATCGAGCAACAGCCTGATGCAAGCACGTTCGAGATTCTGCCTCTTTTCTTCTTTGTTCGCATCGGGTTGCAGCGCATCGGACAACAGCCCGATGCGAACACTTAGCCAAGCCAAAAACCGGGTCAACACCCGGCTTATTCCGGGTTGACCCGGTTCGATCACTATTCACTATAAATACATTTGACCTAATTTTTCTTAAGTATCTTTTGTTCTTGCTTAAAAACTTTTTCTTTTTGAGACCTAAGTGATTTGTGAGATCTTTTGAAAGATTTTATGCAATTTTAGAGTTTCCTTTGCTTAATCTTTCATCTTTAATCCTTCTAATCATGTTTAGCCTTCTTCGTATCTTTGATTTGATGGGTTTAACCATGATTAGTGAGTAGTTCTTTAGGAACTTGGGGATGGGTTAGATTTAGGGGTTTCTAAAGGTTCAATCTTGCAATCTAGGATATATTCTTTCATCTCTCTTCTTATTAAGGTGTTCCTAATGCCAAATAGCTAATCTTTTGCTATTTGGATCATAAGCATTTCATACACCCACCAAGTGTTTGATGAAATGCTTGAACCAACTTAATAAGAGATTTACATTCCTAGCCTAAAACATCATTAGTTGTCTAGGTTGTTTATCATGCTATTAGACTTGTAATTAATGCTTGCTAATCATTCCAATGCTAAAACATCATTAGTTCATTAGGGTGATTAGTGAAGGGATTATTACCACACATCATGGATTAGTCTTTAATTAGTGTCTTAGGCATAGAGATGGCTTGATTAGTTGTTTAAATGATTGCAAGATTGTCCATTTAGTTTCCCAAGTCAATGATTCCATCCCTAGGTTTCGTTTTTAGTATTTTGTCAATCTTGATTAGTAGTTAATTACGTCATTAGTACTTGATTAGTTGTAATTAAGGCTTAGTTACATATAATTGAATTTGTAGTGTCTCTCTTAGGTTGTGTTTTGCTTTTAATTACCGCTTGTCACTTCAAACCTTTAATTTTATCTTAGATTAAACTGAACTTTGTATTCTTATTGAATCATCTCCCAAAATGGATTGATACCTCAAATATTGCAATGATATGAGCAATTGAGGAATTGCTCCAAGACATAAAAAGTCTTGTTTCACTCGCATCAGGTGTTTCTTATGGCAGTCAGTGACAATTATATTCCTAAATCATTTGTTGAAGTCGTTAAGTTTGACCATTGGCGTGTTGCTATGCAGAAAGAAATCATGCCTTTGCAGGAGAATAATACTTGGGATCTTGAAGACTTGCCTGGAGGAAAGCAAGCTCTTTAATGTAAGTGGATCTTTATAATTAAATATCGATAAGATGGTTCTGTGGAGCGCTATAAATATCTTGTTTCTTGGGATGTTGTCTTCTGTGAGACTTCTTTTCTATTTGGTCAAGTTTCTTCTACACAGCGCTATAAGCTCTTTATTGTAAGTATCTTATTTCTCGGGATGTTGTCTTCTGTGAGACTTTTTTTCTATTTGGTCAAGTTTCTTCTACACAGACGGTTGCCTGTTCTCCTACTCTTGCCTCCTCTTTTCCGATTGATGAGGACGCTGAAGAGGTTGCTCCGCTTGATGCGACCAATGGTCCTCACACTGAGCTGATTGTTGGTAATCGCGAGGATGCCAGACCTGTTCCTGACGCAAATGCTCTTGAGGATGCACCACTTGTTACTCAAGAAGCTGCTTTGCCGGTTAAGCCTGATGTCGATCATGTGGTGTCTACGGAGGTTGTGCAGCTTCGACGTGGTTGTCGGAAGAAGGTCCCTTCTGTGCATCTTCAGGATTATATCCTTGATTCGCCATCTTCATATGACTCCTCCTCTGCTCATTGCGCGTATCCTATTGCTAATTATGTTGATTGTAGCAGATTTTCTGACTCGCATCAGGTGTTTCTTATGGCAGTCAGTGACAATTATATTCCTAAATCGTTTGTTGAAGCCGTTAAGTTTGACCATTGGTGTGTTGCTATGCAGAAAGAAATCATGCCTTTGTAGGAGAATGATACTTGGGATCTTGAAGACTTGCCTGGAGGAAAGCAAGCTCTTTATTGTAAGTGGATCTTTACAATTAAATATCGATAAGATGGTTCTATGGAGCGCTATAAGGCTTGCCTTGTTGTGTGTGGGATCGGCAAATTGAAGGTTTGGATTATAAGGAGACTTTTTCTCTTGTTGTAAAGATGGTCTTTGTTCGCATTTTTCTTCAGGTTGCTGCAGCTCGTAATTGGACATTACTTCAAATGGATGTTCACAATGCCTTTCTCCATGGCGATTTGATTGAAGAAGTGTTTATGAAACTTCCTCTTGGGTTTTGCGCTTCTTCTCCTTCTCGTGTTTGTCGATTAAGAAAGTATTTGTACGGTTCAAGCAGACACCGCGCTGTTGGTTTGCGAAATTGACTAACGCTTTGACAAGCTATGGCTTTACACAATCTCGTTCGGATTACTAACTCGTTATTCTTTTTTCGTGGATCTGTCCAAATCTATCTCTTGGTCTATGTTGATGATTTGGCTATAATGGGTAATGATAGCATTGTCATTCAGCAGTTTAAAGACTATTTGAGCTCTTGCTTTCACATGAAGGATTTGGGCACGTTGAAGTATTTTCTTGGGCTTGAAATTGCCAGGAACTCATCGGGCATCTACTTAAGCCAACAGAAGTATACTTTGGATATTGTCTCTGAAGCTGGTCTACTTGGTGCTAAACTTGTGAGCTTTCCTTTGGATCAGAATCATAAGCTTCCAACTTCTGAGTGTGATCCCTTTTCCGGATCCTGAACGATATCGACGCTTGGTTGGCCGCTTGATTTATCTTGCTGTGACACGACCAGATCTCACATATTGTGTTCATATTCTATCCCAATTTCTGCAGCTTCCTCGCCAAGACAATTGGGATGCGGCTTTGCCGGTAGTTCGTTATCTTAAAGGGACTCTGGCTCAAGGTATTCTTCTCAGTTCATATAGTGATTTGCATGTTCGTGTCTGGTGCGATTCTGACTGGGCAGGATGTCCTATTACTCGACGTTCTTTGTCGGGATGGTTTATTCAGCTCGGCTCTTCTCCGATTTCTTGGCGCACAAAGAAGCCAAGTCGGGTTTCTCTTTCATCTGCGGAGGCTGAATACATAGCTATGGCAGATGTTACTAAGGATCTCTTATGGATCAAAGCGTGTTTGCATGACTTTGGGATTGCTCATTCTTCTCATATGTCCTTGTTATGTGATAGCCAAGCTGCTCTCCATATTGCTTCTAATCATGTTTTCCATGAGCTCACTAAACGTGTGGAATCTGACTGTCACTTTGTTCGGAATGAGATTGTTGCTGGTGTTCTTGCTACTCAACACGTCTCTACTTCAACCCATCTTGTGAATGTTTTTACAAAGGCTTTGGGGGCTCGTGAGTTCAATTCGTTTATTTCCAAATTGTTCATTCTAAATTTGTATGCTCCAACTTGAGAGGGGTCCCTGTTCGAAAACGCGGCCGTGGAGGCCGGTTAATCGGCGGTGAGTCATTCAGCGGTTCTCAACCGCCACGATTTGAGTTACTTCGGCCAACAAATCGGAAACCCTTAGATTTCTCACTTTTTAATGATTTTTAAATTTAAAATCGAAGATTAGATTGTAGATCCATCAAAGTTAGATAAAAAAAATCATACAAAACAAGTGAATCCGACAATAATGGTGAAAACAAAATGGAAGGCGGCTGGAAACTAGGTTAAAATGTTCAGAGTAAGGGAAGAAGACGATGGCAAAATTGTAATTTGAGATTCGTTAACCAAAAACCAGAAAAATAACAAAATTGGGCTACTAAGTCTCTAACTCAGGCTCAAGATATATTACAAATGCGTCTCAAACCACTAAACCAAAGTAAATCTACGAGATTATTTCGCATATTAATATATGTACATATCTTGACCAAAAAAATATATATATGTACATATATCTACATAAATAATACCAAAAAACAAAAATCCCCGATTAATGTCTCATTATTTGATTAGGCGATAGGCGCGGACCGAACTCCCGACTAACGTCTTTCCAAACAAAGGGGGGGGGGGTGGTATTAATGGTTCTATTTCCCCTTTCTAGTTTCATCATTTGCATTGATTATCGTTCTTTGATTGTCTGTTTTTCATCATTTGCATTGATTATCAGTCTTCAACTGTCTCTTTATCTTTCTCATTCCTTTTCTATTTATGCTGGCTTGGTGGCCATGGTAATGGGACAGAGAGAAAAATACAAAGAAACATTTCATTCTTCTTTCTCTGACATCTTACCTTACTCACACAACTTCTCAAGGATTAACTCAAAAAGCCGACAAGCTTCCTCTTTCTTCGCTTCAATCTCATTCATTATATGTTCATGTTTCTTTGTCATCGAATGGAAGTAAACCAAGCTTATTGTCATCTTTGATATAAGATCGGAATCCACCAAACTTATGTTCACGAGATGATAGAGAGTTTACAACCTTTGTTTCGGAAGGTGGTCGTTGGTAGAGATGGAGATGAAAGTGATTGACTCGCTCAATCGATGGGGGTTGTTCAATAAATTCACACTCAACCACGAATATAATAACTTGAATCTCACAAGCTAGTCTACACACAAACCTAGTCTCAAGGAATCGCACACAAGAGACATACAATCAAATGTTTACTAAATGTAGAAATCTATCTAACTTAGATAAACAAACAAGCCTAAGCTTTAGAGAGAAATCTCTTTTATAATTCCAAAAATTTCAATGTGTATTTTACAAATGAGAATACATGAGATTTTATAGCTCTTACAAGAGATCTTTACAATAACTTACATTTAAAAGAAATTATATATATTTAAATAAAAGGAAAAAAATAAGCTAAATCAAATAATGGTATTCTTGCCACCAATTTTGCCTTCAACATTGAATGAGGATCTTTAACTTTGTGAAGTTATGAGCATGATATTTTAATAATAAATCTACATATTGAAGACATTTGATTTTATGGTTTTTGATATTGTATCAATCTGGAAACACGGTGCTTCCACTTAGCGTGAATTGTTATGTTTTTAACGACGGAAGGTGTTTTTCATTAACAAACTTTGACTTGAAGGGTTTTATTATTAGATTTCTAGGTGAGGGGTTTTAATCCGAACCATCTTTAATCGAGGGATTTTACCGCTAAAAACCTTCATTTAAATGATTTTGACTTGGATTTCCTCTTGTTTGAATTCAAAAGTTCTATCTCTAGCCTTTGATATACCCCAAATGTACCACTAAATAGGCATGACCCCTATTATGGTTAATGCGATTAAGGTTATTTAACCGCCGGTTACGAGTATAAATTTTATTAACCGTAACCTTAATCATTTAGTATACGGTTAAAATGGTTACGATTAAATACGGTCCGGTTAGTACGGTTATTGTTGAATACAGTTATAATTATTTAATGATTACAAAATGATTAATATTATTATTTATAATTAATAATTATATATTTTGATTAAAAAAATAAAGATTAGCTATTTTAATGGTAACTACTAGAAATATAATATATAAATATATATATATATTTATTAATTTGTTGAAAAATATTTTAAAATATTAATGTTTTGAAAAATATTTTAAAATATTTTAAAAAATTATTTATTTTATTTAAATTATTGTTAGATATTAATTAAACAAAATAATTAATTATATTTTAACAGTTACGGTTAACCGACAGTTTTGATTCGGTTACGGTTAATTAACGGTTACAGTTAATAAATTTTTAACCATAACTAATATATTTATACCGTTAACGGTTACGGTTTTTAACCGGACATGTTATTGGATTATATTGTTCTTCCTAAGCATCAATAATGTATTAGATGTATTTGTATGTCTCAGTGATACTATGTAACCTCTGATACAATTAAATAAAATAAGTATCACGACAAAATTTTTTTATCAAAATCAAAATCACTTGGTTGACCAATAAAAAAACAAATTAGTTAGATAATTCTATAAAGCGAGTTTACTTTATTTTGAAGGATTGTATTTTTGATCCTAATTATTTGTTCTGTATTTTTTTACTTATAATCATCTTTAATACATTTTAAAAATTGTCAACAAATCATAGTAACTTAACCATAAATATATGAAATTTAAATGCATTTGATTTTTATATTATTGTTGTGAAAGAATTACCTAAAAAGAAAATAAAATGGGGATAAAATTAATTTCTTTAAAAATAGAGAGTTATAAGAAATTAATGTTAGCAAATTAAAAAAAAAATATATGATAAATTTAAATCTATAGGCAATATTAGGTAAATTAATTAAATAAAAAATACATAGAACATATTAAAAAACTTTAATTCTTATTAGCCAACCACACTATATTAAGTTATTTAACTTTTATCAAAAACATCATATCTTACTAAAGTTAATACATATATTACAAAAATTAAATATTATTTTTATCAATATCATATCTTATAATCATCTTTAATAAATTTTAAAAATGGTCAACAAATCATAGTAACTTAACCATAAATATATGAAATTTAAATGCATTTGATTTTTAAAAAGAAAATAAAATGGGGTTAAAATTAATTTCATTAAAAATAGAGAGTTATAAGAAATTAATGTTAGCAAATTAAAAAAAATATATATGATAAATTTAAATATAGGGCAATATTAGGTAAATTTAATTAAATAAAAATACATAGAACATATTACAAAAACTTTAATTCTTATTAGCCAACCACACTATATTAAGTTATTTAACTTTTATCAAAAACATCATATCTTACTAAAATTTATATCATATCTTACAAAAATTAAATATTATTTTTATCAATGTTTTACTAATGAGTCCCCCCCCCCCCTAACAGTATATATATGCATGTTCTTCAACCCTCAATTACCATCATATCTCTATCAAACCCAAAATTACAATCATTTCTCAATCAAACACAAAATTTGTTTTTACCCTCTATATCATAAAATAAATGGCTTCCAATGGATCAAAAAGAGACTATTCTACGGTGAAAAATGATCAATTAAAAAAAAAAAGATGAAGGCACTCGTGGAGGAGATAAACAAAATTGAACCACTTTATTCATATTTGGTAAAGGCAAAAATGATCAGTTGGTAAGCGACGAAACGATGGAAGAAATTAAGTCTTCTTTGGAGGTGCTTGGAAAATCAGTTGATAAATTATATGAACATTCTGAAATGATGCTTAAAAAATATGTGACAAATATATATGCCGCTGAAAAAAAGAGTGGCGAAAAAATTAAAATGATAATTAATAGAAGACTAAGACCATGAACAATGGTGGTTCTTAAGTGGATTATTAGAATAAAAAAAGATTAAAATTGAATGAATAGTGAAGACTTGATTCTTAATTAAGAATCAATTCTTAGTTTCTTTCTTCCTTTCTCTCTCTTACCATCCTCTCTCTTTCCTTTTATAATTAAATATTAACTAAGAACCAATTCTTAAGTTTTAACCATTGCACATGCTCTAAAGGTGCAACTGGTTAACATAATAAAGGAATAAAATTGGGTGAAAATGATTATTCCTTTGCATTCCTCCAAAAATCAACCAGTTAACAGTAATTATCATTCCTCTTAATTATAGTGGATCCCAGTTAAAATTTAAAAATTAAGCTTTATTCCTCTAGATTTTGTTATTCTAGAAAATAGGAGAGTAATAAGTTGAACAAATCTAGAAGAAAAATACATTATTCCCCTCATTTTTTTCCACTAATCATTATTCCTCTAATTCCTCTACTTACAATCAATTGCACCATAAATCTTATGTGTTCATCATCATCATATTAAGAGAACCGGTAATGATGAGATAGTACCATAAGAAAGAGACTATGTTATTTAGTATGTTCTGACTTATGGATCTTCTTTTATTTACTAAATCTTATGTGATGATGATTATATGTATGTCTAGCATGGGACAGCAGATAATAATAAACTTTTTTTGGGGTAAATAATTTCAGTGATTTTAAATTGAGATTACAAAATCAATATACAAAACTTTCGGAAAATAAATTATTACATAAACATATATATGCAACATATAATGAAAAAATATAACAAAAAAACTGAATTTTACGATATTTTTCGTAGACAAGCTTTACTCGCTAACAAATTATTAAATACATCATTTTCCTTCTTTGTATTTGATTTTTCTCTGATGCAAAATGGATGCGTAGATAGCTTGGCTGAACCTTTGAATTGCACACCAGAAAACAAAATGGATGCGTAGGTAGCTATTCCGACAATAGTTCTTAAAAATCTGATACCAATGTTTATGTATCATAATCATTTAAATGATTTTGACTTTGATTTCCTCATGTTTGAATCCAAAAGTTTTATCTCTAGCCTTTGATATAACCCAAATGTACCACTAAGTAGAATTGTTTGAGATTTTCGACCTTTTCTGTTAGAGAGGGAATGAGCACAATTCATAAAAGGTCCTCCTTTCTATTAATGATAGTCCATCAAGATGAAACCCGCCGAGATTAAGCCGACTAATAGAAAAGAAAAACAATTAAGGAAAAGACAATCTCCAAGAAATAAGAAAAAAGATCAAACCGAACATGAAGATTTCCTAAAGAGAAAAGGAAAGAAAAATCGAAAGAACCGACTTTTCGTCCTATAAATAGAGAACTCCTAACAACTTAAAAGAGAGGTCCAAAAAATTACTAGACAACTCAAGAGCAAGACTTTGCAGCAACGAGCTTCCTAGACCAAATTCCTTTATTTTCTTACAATTCAGCTCGGCAAGACTTTCTTACCAAGCAATCCTTCGTAACACCTTCAGCTTTGAAGCATTAATAAAGACTTGTTCTTTTAAACACACAATCTTATATCATTTATTTACTTAAGTGATATTCTGGTTCAGCATTGTCCTTTGAAGGCATCATCAGATCTTTATCATTTATTTACTTAAGTGATATTCTGGTTCAGCATTGTCCTTTGAAGGCATCATCAGATCTTTCCATGTAGCAAATTTTGAGAGAGAGAATAATATGGTGCATGAAATAGACTGAAACATGCAACTAAAACACACACACACACACACATTCAACAACTTGATTTGCAAGTTCAACATATATTTTTAAAGTGCTTGACTCACACATTAACTAGCTTGCCCAACTTTTCAACAAAGTAGACTCATCACCTTGTTGTAAAGCAAACAAAAACAGCGTCGATCATCTGTTTGGGGCAAAAACAAGTTAACGTAGGTGAATAGATAATTGAAAAGAAAAATCATTGATCCGAAATGGATCGTTGTGATATTTTCGGCAAGCACAATGCTTTACGTCACTCCTCTTACATATATAAGCTAACTTGAACAACGTCGCTGTCATAAGTGCATGTTAACTTTGGTTGGTATCCTGTGAAAATTAAACATAACATCTTTTAAATTATTGCCATTTCTTTAAAGATCGATATAATATATTTTCCATTCAATATGGTCACAGTTGTTTTTTAACATATAAATAAGGCTCAATGATTCAGTCACTTTAAAGGTTGAAGCTCTTCAGGAGATAGAAAAAACATTATCAAGATGAAACAAAATTTAAGGATGTATATATATATCACTTACACGATCAGCAACTTCTTCTCCATGTCCCACATATCAAGGTTCGATATTTTGAGTCTGTTTTGTTGGTGTGATCAGTTTCTACTTTAGGGTTTGTTTATTTAGTGGAGTATAATAAATCAAAGTATTTTCTCAACTTTAAAAATAGTTCTTAGTCCTGTTTCAGTAGCTTAATTTAATTTATCAAACGTTTCAATACATCTGAACAGTTAAAAATATCATATATTATTTACACATAGATAGCCACAACAAGACATCTACAAAGATTCAAACAGAATCATACCAAACCAGGAAAAATCTATACCCTCTTTTCTCTACAGATCCTAACTCTAGTCATTTACTTTTACCGTATATATATTTCTCAAAAACCACCATGATCACAAAGCCATGTCTTTTCCAAAAAAACTCTATCAACTTTGATGGTAAGAAGAGTCTTCAAAGCTTTGTACCTTGTGAGAAAAACCGCGGCAAATACTCTTAATCAAAGAGTGAGAAAGAACACAGAATGCTTTCCTGAACAGAAAGAGACCCACTTCAAATGACCAGCTTATGTTCTTCTTGGGCCCTTTTCCCATTGAAACGAAGCTATCTATTCTCTGTTGGTTTTCCCGGGAAAAGGGAGAAACTTTCTGTTGGGACTCTCGGCAATGAAAAGAAGTTCCTTTTTCTGTGGGGTTTCCGAGGAAAAGTGAGAAACTTCTTGGAGGGAAAGTTTCGGAGAAAAGAAAAGGAACTTTCTTTGTGTTGGGGTTTGAGAGAAGATGAGCTGATAAACCTTTTCGGAGTGAGATTCATCCGAAAAACGAGAAGCTTTTCCAGTGTTTGGAATGGCGTGAAGAGCGAGGCAGCCCGTGGTCAGCGGTAGTAGATCTAGGAGTGCTAGCCACCGAGCTCTGGACTGTATCATTCTTGGCGTCAGAGGCTCGCGGAAGAAGAAACTTGCAGCCCATCTTGACGAGACGAGGCGAGCTCACGGAGCTAGAGGAGGGCTTGTTCGCTCTCTTCTTCATCTCCTGCTTGATACTCTGAATCTCCTCTTCAAGTTCTCCAACTCTTGAGCTCATTTTCTGCATATTAACTTTCAAAACCTGGTTTTGCCGCACAACGGTCACCCACCCATCTCTCTGAACTATCGCTTGTCCTGTTCTCCTGCCTGGAATGGTCGCTGTATCGGTGTTTGCGACATTGAGACCGCCTGCAAGAGCGGTCCTGAGATGCATTTGCTCGAAGAAGAGGACTTGAAGAACAACTCTGAGAGGTAACCTGTCGTTATGTGAAGCATGAGCACAAGCGTCTATGGAGAGTCTTTGGTAGTCCATGATGTTGCAGAGCTGTTCCTTGTCTCTATCTGATAGCCATGGATGCTCCTAACAAGTTTCAAGATTCATATTCAATATTGGATCTTTTGGAGAAAAAAAAAACATAAAAAGAACAGGATTGAGTATAATCAAACCTTGAAATAGATATCAAGTGCTCTGTATAGACCATCATACAAGGGTCTTGAAGATTCCGGAAGAGCGGCTGCAAGAGACTGCATCTTATCCGGTTTCAGATTCGCGTCCGAAGCAACCTCTGCCATGTAGCTATCGACAAGCCTAGCCACTTTTCTCAATGGCGCTGAAGAGGAAGGAGACATCTCTGGATCCAAAGATGGAGGAGAGAAGTCAGGTAACCGTGAGGATGATGATGATGATGATAAGGATACAAAATGGTGGATCATTCGTTCTACGCAATCTACATTGTACAGCGTCTCTGAATCAGAATAGTTAAGTATCAGAAGATTCTCGAGCGTTGCGAGCTCCAACTGCAACCCTATCCTTTTCTCCAGCTTCTTTACGCAGTTCCCATCAACTCCCATGATGAAAGCAACACGAAGGAGACCTAACAAGAACTTGCAGAAAGATCTTCCTCTCTTCTCCGGTAAAAGTCTTAGAATGGTTTCAAGCAAAGCAATCTGATCAATAGGAGACATAGAGGAGGAAGAAGAAGCTGGTGCCAAACTAAAACTCACAACACTTCTTCTGCTTCTGCAGCCTCCTCTTGTTCCGCTCTGCCACCGTCCTAAACCCGGCAAGTACTTTCTCGCGTAATACATCATAGCACCGGCTAAACTCTCAGCACGTATACCTTTTGTTTCCATCGTCTTGATAAGCCTCCTAAACAAATCAACACTTAGATAAGATATATCTTCATACCACCAATCCGAACCAGAGCTTCTCATTCGCGCCCCCGTGTTTATACCATTCCATAGAATGCTTCCACCAGGACTCTGCAATGTACCATACATCATCATAGGCCATCCAAACAAACTAGGGTCAGTACACACCATCGTTGACACAGCGTTCATGAGTTTTGGTATCATCTGAAGCTTTTCTGCAGTCTTCAACACCGGGCTCGAGCTTTGTAAGGCCAAGATACAGTCTTTCCAATTGCGAAGCACGTTCTTGTGCAGAAAGGTTTCGACTTGGGAGATCAAGTTATCTTCTCCGTACTCATTTGTCATCTCGAGGTACTCAGCTGCACAGTGTACGGAAACTATGTTTTTCGCACTGAGATCTACTCGAGCACCGTAACAGAATCTTGCAGCTATCAGGAAAGTATCTGCACCACCTGGGAACTCTTCAAGCATTGTTGTCCATAGAGATTTGCTTTCAGAATCTTCATACATCCGAGCTAGCTTTCCACATTTTGACACCAGTGGAAACTGCAAATACACGCATACACAAACCCTTGTAGTTACATGCTTACATAACCATAAGAAAGGTCATACACATAACTATTAGCTAGATCTATGTAGCTTAACATGATCTAATTAATAGTTTCTGTATACTAAGAATCACTAGATAAATCAAGCATTGTTCCATGGTTCTTCTCAGAGATTCACAGAAATTCTATGTCTCAACGATCAAACACATACTTACTAACCTAAAAAGAAAAGAAAAAAAGTGATACCAAACTCAGGAAGAAAGCAAAGCATCAAAGAATAATAAAAAGGCTTATACCTTATGAAGATGGAACTTCACATCATCTACAACAACAGTGATATCACTTGAGAGCCCTGTTTTGCAAAACCTGCAAAATTTAAAATTCAGCTCTCTTTATGATAAACTAAGAACAGATTTTGTAGGGGAAATCCATCTGAAGAACACATCTTTTGTACTATCTCTATTCAATCTCCATTTGTTCTCCAAGGCAGGAGCCAACATTTCTCATCAGAAAGCTAAACAATTTCTAAACTCTTCCCTCTCTGAACAATTGGTAAGTGATGAATTGAAAAAAAGCTGCAAACTTTAAGGGCTTGGGAGCTCCCAAAACCATAGAATTGGACGGTTGGATCATTTTTAGACAAAACCCATGAACTGGAATTAATTAAACAAACACACAAACATGCAGAGAGAGAGATTTACCAATCATTCCCTTCTCTGTGAAACTCAGAGACTTTGGCTGCAGGAGACATGCCTCTGAGTGAGAAGACCCAATTCCAGCTCAGAAATATGATCAAAATTGAAGATTTCACATCTCACAAGGAAATTCAAAAGAAAGAAACCCACCAAACCCAGAAATTTCGCCACAGAGCCAAAGAAGAATAGATATATAATTAAATTGAAGAGAAGAGGAAAACCACTACAACTCCATTAAAAATTTCAAACAAAAAGCAAATTCTAAGAAGAAAGAAAAAAAAGAATTAATTTTTATTCAAATCATTCAAATCAAAAGGTCACACAGAGAGAGAGAGAGACGTCAAGAAGAAGGGGCATTTTGTGGGCAATATGGTGTGTGGCCCTTTACAGCTAAAATCAACCAAAGATAGAAGAAAATCCAAAACGATTTAAAGGTATACTTAAATATAAATACTTTGTATATCACCAAAATTGAAAACAAACAACTTCTTGATTTTGGTCGAAGCTGCTGTAACTTTCTTTGCTTCTTCCTCGTTAATAATCTTCTGGAAAACTACTTCCCACCCGAAGAGAGTAAACCAAAGAAAAACGATCTTATCTTTTCTTAAAAAAAAGAAAATTGAAATTACTAATTTATTATCATCTTAAAGAAGAGATTTTTTGTAGAATGAAATCAGGGAAAGTAGATGATATTATCAGTTTTATAGATCCCAGGAAGAAAAGGGAAAAATCCCTTTTTACGTTGTGTATGATTTTCAGCTGAAATTAAAATAGAAAAACAATAAATCGGAAGGTAAAAAGAGAGGGGAATAAAGGAGACAAAGAGACAAAAGGAACTGTGAGTATGTGTTAAAGTGTTTCGACATTTTTTAAGGACCAAGAGAGTGTTGAGTTAGAGGCCGAGCATGACGTATCCAACGACCAACGTGGCTTCAATAGGTTTGGTCCGGAGATATTCCAGCTCGGCTTTTATTACACAAGTTTTCGGTTAATTCTCAATAGACAATATGCTTCAATTCATATATATTACAAGTTTTCGGTTAATTCTCAATAGACAATATGCTTCAATTCATATATATTACAAGTTTTCGGTTAATTCTCGATAGACAATATGTTTCAATTCATATATATTACAAGTTTTCGGTTAATTCTCGATAGACAATATGTTTCAATTCATATACTCTTTTCATATAGTTTGTTTATGGGTGATTTATATAAAAATACACTTCTTTAGGTTTAATATAAAAATAAGACATAACATATGTATTTTTGAAATTTTTTATATGTTTTAGTTTGTGTTTTTACTTATTTGTCGTTAATAAATTTTGTCATAATTTATCTTTCTCTATTGTGGACGAGAGCGTGTAGATACATAAGTTACGGATTCGATATATGTTTGGATGTTGTGACGAGATCTGTAGATAAGTTGTAATGAACACGATAAACTATGTATGTACAACGTTGGACAAGGGTGCAAACCGTTTTTGTGGATGAAGTATGGATAATATATTTTGAGAAAGATGAGATTTTGGGATGAATGCATGATTTTAGAGTGTAAAATGTTGTGGTAGATAGAAAAATGTAGAACTTAGTAGGTAGATAATTTGAGTTGAGTGCTAATTTGAAATAAGATGTAACTTGGAACTTGGTTATTTGTGATGTGATTGTAGCATTCATTCAATAATTTTCATGAAATGACATCCACGTGTACTAGACATGAGCGCATTGTAGTGTGTCCATGATACACCAAATTTGACATCACATTACTTAGCTAGATCACTCATATGTTAAGTGGACAAATGTATAGAAACACCAATTTTGTTACAATTTTATGAAGTTAAAAGATATATACATATACACGATTAGTTCTTCCAAAATCTTAATTTTCATCATATTAATTGATTATATCCATAATATACTGTCCACACTATCTTGTACATGTTACTTTGTCTACAAATACTTTACATCATATATTTTTAATTGAAAATATCCACGGTATGATATCAATAATGTCGAGTTCACAAAACAATAAATCTCAAGTCCAAGTAAAAAAAAATACATTACATATTGTCCACACTACCTTTGTCCACAAATACTTTACATACGATATTTTTAATTGAAAGCATCCACAATATGATATCTATGATGTTCAGTCCACAAAACCATAAATTTCAAGTACGAACATAGTTCCTAATAAACTTACCTCCCCACAACAATGATTTCTTAGTATTTTGTTTATGAGAGCTTTTTTATCTATTAAAAATAAGTAAAAACAAGAAAAAGAACAACGATAAGTATAGAGAGAAAAAAAAAAGATAATTGTTAGTGGAAGGATAATTTTATCTTTGTTTTTAGTGAAAGTATCTTGATTGCAGCAAGTGTCTTATTGTGTAATTAAAGTTTTGAAAGGTGTCTTATTTTGTAATTTTTTCTATAGTTTATGGATAACCTATTTAAACCATTAATCCATTAATTTAAATGAGACATGGGCATTCGGGTATTCGAGTCGGTTCCGGTACTTTCGGGTAAGGGGATTTTATACCCGTACAGGTACTCAAAAGTTTTTGATTCGGGTTTGGTTCGGGTCCTACCGGTTTGGGTTTGGGTCCTACCGGTTCCGGTTCGGTTCGGTTCGAACCCTTTAAAACAAAAAAAAAATCGGTTCTAATATGGTTTCGGTTCGGTTTTGTTTTTTTACCTAGTTATACCCGAAATAACCGAAATTGTAACCGAAAACCCGAAATGTAACCAATTACCCGAACGAAAATCAAGATAAAAACTGGAATTTTTTACAATCAGTGAATTTTTATCAACTTGGGAATTTATTTTCGGATCGAATATACCTCGGAATCGGTAACAGAAAGAAGATCTGAATAGCTGACTGCGAGACCTTCAAAACCGTATGTTGATCGACTTCTAGATCCCTCTGGTTCGTCGGAAAAATTGTCCTGAAAAACCTTCACTCGATCACAACTTTTTAATGGTAATTAGAAATATATATATATTTCTGGTAACCGATCGATTTAGAGTAAGAACCGAAACCGAACAGATACCCACAATTATGAAATTTAGGACCCGTCGGGTAAAAAACTAATAACCAAACCCGATCTAAACCGATTATTTCATATCGATTCCTGTTCAGATTTTCATATCCGAATTTTTTGTCCAGGTCTAAACAGCCCAATGGGTCATAGTCTCATAGATTAACTTAAACCATTTACTAAATGTGTTGGGTTGACCCATGATCCATTCAGCATTCAATCTATTTGGATATAGATTGGTTTGATTTATCCATTTTAACATCCATTATAATAAAAACTTAAATGAATTAACTTATTATTATGGAGATTATTATATATATTTTTTTTAACAACTTATTACAAACTATTCAAATTGTATAGAGGTAATACAAATAAGTACCATCCACGAAGGTGGCCCGTGTTAATTAAACATAAATCAGCAACATCATAATTACGTTTCGAAAGCATATCGGCAATCATGGATTAAAACTTAAATGAATTAAAAGTTTTTAAAAGGGGAAAATGACGTGTCATCATACTCATCAACTATAAAATAAACACGCGTGAGAGTAATTATCGAACAATCAGTTGAAACCCTAATAAGGAACTTTTTATAAGTAAAGTAGTCAATCTGAAAGTAAAAGACATACTCTAATGGCGAACAAGGAGCAGCTTCCATGGGATTTGACTGAAGAGATACTCTCTCATGTCGCTCCTAAATCTCTTGTACGCTTCAGAATCGTATCTAAACAATGGAACGGTCTCTTCAACGACAAGACGTTCATCAACAACCACAAGTCGACGTTTCGGTTCATCTTAACATCCAAATCCAAGATTTACTCGGTAAGCATCAATCCGAAGATAGAGGTGCGTGAGTTGACGTTAGATATTCCCGGTTTAGAATCTCAGATACCTAAAAACTTGATTGATTGCAATGGGTTTTTGCTGTGTGGCATGGATAAAGGAGCTGTGGTTTGGAACCCCTGGTTAAGACAGACTAGATGGATCGAGCCCGAGGTTAACCAAACTATTGAACACTTCGATGGCATAGGTTATGATAAGGATAATGGTTACAAGACCCTTGCAACTTATCGGACGGAATTAGATCCTAACAAGATAGTTTGGAAAACCCATGACTTTTCCTCCGACTCGTGGAAGGATTATGAGCCTGGTCGTAGTAGTACGCAGGAAGAAAGACGTGCTAGTTTTCTCACCGCAAGTGGTGTATCGTTGGATGGAACTTGGTATCGGGTTGCTTCTTATTATGACGAGCCTAACTCCTTGTTCTTCCTAGTTAACTTCAATTTTTCGATGGGAGCATTCTACAAATTTTGTGATCTACCATGTGGGGGGAACCGTCATCACGATGCGCTTGTTCTTAGGGTTTTTAGGGGAGATCGGCTTTCGTTGTTAAAGCAATGCCATCTAACAAAGAAGATTGAAATTTGGGTGACCAAGAACAAGATTCATAGTTTGCGTGCTGAAGATGTGGAATGGATGGGTTTCATGGAAGTCTCAGATCCTGACTTACCGAAGTTGGTATGTACCGGATCTAACTCTCAACCAAGTTACTTCATTGACGATAAAAAGCTTGTAGTGTGTTCTTGCGATGAAACTGGTCGGGCTTGGATCTATGTTGTGGGGGACAATAAGTTGATCAGTAAAATCCAAATAGATCCTGTGGTTGATCCTTGGCCTTTGCATTGTACCTTTTTCCCCGGTTTGGTCTCTGTTCCTCGAGGTCAAAGTGAAGAAGCAAAAGTACAACTTTAATTTCATTGTGTTAGGCTTCTTGTTTGGTTCTTAAGGAAGCTTAAATTGATTTGGATTTGGGTGTTTTTATTCACAACCATCTTCTTTCTTTTTTTCTTTTTTTGACTAATCCATCTTCTTTGTTGCAGCTAGATATTTTGCTACATTTCCTTTTTGTGTTGCTTTCTTTGGGATGTTAATTTCTTTTAGAATGTTTTAGCGCAAACTAGATTGATTGTTTAACGTGCTCAGTAACCCTAGTCCTGGCTTCGATCGGGAGTAATATTCATTTGAGTATTAATTAATTTGTTAGCTTTTTACTTGTTTGAGGATACCGATGTCAATCCTTTATTACACGACATTGCTTAATTGAAATAGATGCCAAAATAAAAACATTGAAGACAACATACGTTGTAAAGTAGTGTAGACGAGAGAGGCCACAAAACTTGATATGAGAAATAGATCAAAGACGTTACTTTGTGATTGGTGCGACACTGACTCCAACCTGATGAAGCTGGTCACTAGCTTTTCCATGGAACCCTACGATTTTGTGACCTTCCTTTTCGAGTATGAAGCTTGAGGTAGATTCGAGTCCAAAAGGTGGAGAGGTTCGTAAATTGGTCTTGAACTTAAGCATGGTAACTACTGTATATTCGCTTCCAAATATTTTATCATAACAACCCTCCACTGCCGTGATGTATTCACTCGGATACGCCAACTCAAACTGTAAAACAAGATATCATATATGGAGAGAATGAGATTCATCAAGAAACTATAATATATACAAGTTTCTAGTTAGTTTAAGGAAATAACAATGAAGTAATATAATCACCTCTTCGTATCCAAGCATAGTCATCTTTCCATGTTGTTCTCCTAAAACCACTTGGTTGTTCTTGTCATACACAAACTTGACGGATGCAACACCATTTTCACCTTGTCCCACTTATATCTTTCTCACACCGTCAAAAACACCATCGTCCCATGAAGCTCCTCCCTCACCACCTTTTCCTTGTAGTTTCTCCGCGGGAGGAGGAGGAGGAGGAATAGGGAACGAACCAAAATATGCCCCGATAGCATCAATAGCATAACCCCCCTGTCCGTAGAATCCAACAAGAGCCCTACCTTTGCTCTCCAACACGAATGTGTGATTACCAACTGTCCCATATGTAGGAGAGGTTCTATCTTTTGATGTCTTGAAACTCAACGACCTAACTCTGTTTGAAAAGCTAGCTGAGCCTGGGTCACATGTCCCCACAACAGATGTAATATACTCATTTGGATAGTCCACTACAAACTGCAATAAGCAAATCAAAGGTTTCTTAGAAGCTATTAGGCCTGGGAATTTGGTTTACTGCCCGCAGGTCCCGGCCCGTTAGCCCCGATGCTGGTCGAAAAAAATTTTGTTTACAAAAAAGTGGATTTTGCGGGGCGGGTATTTTTAAAATGCAGAGCGGGTGCGGGTGTTCCAAAAAATTTTGCGGGTTTGCGGGTTATCCGCTAATATATATATATATTTTTAAAATGTTAATTATTAAAACAATTATTGACAAAATTATTAAAATTTTAAAATATTTTGTAATATATGTATAAATTCGCTAATAATTTTTTTATATAATTTTAAATAAGTTGTATAGTTGTATATTTATATTTTGGATTTTTTTAATTAGGATTTTTTTGTTTAAAATTATACAATATATATATATTTTTTAATTTAAATATATGCGGGTTACTCGCGGGTATTATTAAATTCAAGCGAGGCGGCTGCGTGTCAAAAAAATTTTGTTTAAATTTTTGGCGGGGCAGGTCGATGCGGATAAATAAAACTTAAAACCCGCTGCAGGGCGGGTCGGGAGGGGCGGATCCGACCTGCAACCCAGGCCTAGAAGCTATATTCAAGAATAGGTTAACAAATGTTCTACGATTTTTCTCAGGCTATCCTCTTGACTCGCTATCACAATTCTCTATCTATCTCATAAACTTTAAGCCTACTATTTTTGTAAAACTCATTTATCGTTTTTAAGAACTTATCATCTTACCAGAAAAAGAACAAATAAGTTAGTGAAGATCATGATAAATTTTACCTCCTTTGGTTCCCCTTGGACCCTATTTTCTCCAAGCCTATCCCCATTCTGACGCGTTTCGTAGTCGACCATGATATGTGATATCCCACTAGGACTATATGTAACATACACTTTTCTTACGCCGGTGTAAACACCATGGTCCCATGGGTGGCCTCCACAACCACCTTGAAGTTCCAGCTTAACAGGAGGAAGTGTTGTGAAATAAGCACCAAGGGACATTAAGTTTGTCTCAGCAGATCCATGAAACCCAATGATTTTGTTTCCACCGGCTTCAAGTGTGAACTTAGTACCATTCTCATCGAATCCCATGACTTCAGAACTCATCAGGTTGGTTTCGAATTGAAGTGCTTCAATCACACCGGATGTGTTGTCATAACAACCCTTAACAGACACTAGATGTTCCTTGTTGAGATAGTTAATCTCAAACTGTAAGAGAACAAATTATTACAACTTTTTTTTTTAAGAAAACAAAATATTACAACTTGATTCAGTAATATACTAGCACTATTATCTAGTCGATAATTTAAAACAGCTATGGAAGACTAATTAATTCTACAAATTTACATGTTTAAATATACTTAAGTTAGAAAATAATAATTTTAGAAAATAGTCAATGTATTTGTTTTACAATTTGTGAATTTGAATCTCTTTAAATTATTCAGAATAAGTGCGTTTATATGTGGTAAATAAATAGCTAAAAGGTACAAATACGTATTTTTTTTTTTAAAAAATGTGTTTGGAACTTTGGATCAAATCTCTTAGCATTCAATCTCATAGTAAATAGCATGTCTTATGGTAATGTTAAATATATCTTCAAACAAAAAAGGTTTAGATATCTACATAATAAACATACTTATCGTCTGTGTGAAACCACGACCATATACACCATGAATTGGTCCAACAATTTCTTTTCCAGCGTTGACATACTCAAACTTGATGAACTGAATGCCTTCACGACCACCTCGCACATGTATCTTTGTTACACCCTCATAATCAGATCCATCATCCCATAGATTCCCTCCTTTTCCGCCGTTAGCTTCCACCTTTGAGGCCATCGCGTACGGATTCAACTCTTTATTTAAACAGAGTAGTTAGTCGCTTGAGGAAAAATATAAAATCATTTGCACAAACAATGGAAGGAGTAGAATGAAGCACACTGTTTCTTGCTTGAAAAGGTAAGCCATTTGAACTTTTAACTACTCCATAATCTTTAAATTTTAGAAACATTTTTAGCGTTATACAATCTCGGAGAATACTACTACCTCTTATGCTGGAGTAGAGATAAATTATAGCAAATTGATGAACAATAGGGGGAGTGAGTGATGAAGTTATGGTGAAGGTGCCTTTTTATACACATTTAAAAAACAATTATTTATCCAGATATGAATTTATTATTATGAGTAGTGGCAATACACATTTACTTATCATTTTCTAATTTGTTCTTGGTTAGTTCGTGAGGCCAAATAATGTTAACTTCGAAAATTTTCTTGTAGTGTGTGATGTGTGCCACAATGATATTTGGTAGGTATACATATCTTATTATATAAAGTAGGATGCGTCAAAGTTGTTAATTAACATAATCGTGACACGTGTCAAGTTAATCGATCAGATTTTAACATATGTCATAGTTAAAAAATAAAATAAAATAAAAGGATATATCTAAAAAAGGAAAATAAACAAAATATCTAAAAAAAGGAAAATAAAACAAAAGGATCTAATTAGAATAAAATATATTTCAATTTAAAAAAGGAAAATAAAACACAAGAATCTATTAGAATTTAAAAAAAAAAAAAAAAAGTAAATAAGAGGTTTTTGACTCGAGTTTTGAGAAGCATAACTTCTCTAGAGAGCAGAGAGATCGATATCATATACCGAGATCATATACGGGAGATGACTATGAAGAGAAATAAAGACTTTGTTTACTTGGAGAGAGTTAATGGGGAGATCTTTAACATACTTGAATGGCTCCAATTGCATACCCAAAATTTTCACGCAGCAGAACAGAAAAAAAAAGATAGTTGATAAAGTGTGTGAATTACAAAAGAAGTAGGGTTAATATTGCTTAGGATCCGCAACAGATTTTTTGTTTTAAATATTTTAATTGAAAACATATGAGAATTAAAATAAATAAATATATGTTAGGTTTCGAAAATTGAAAACACATGAGAATGAAAATAAATAAATAACTCTTAGATTTTGATTTTGTGTGTTTTAATATATATATTTTTTAAAGTAGTGATCCGATTTTGTTTTCTTTAAAAAAATCATTTTATGAGAAAGAAAGACTTTGTTTGCTTGCATAGAGTTAATGAAGAGATCGTTAACATACTCGAATGACTTGAATTGCATACCCAAGTTTTTAACGCAGCAGAACATAAAAAGGTAGTTGATAAAATGTGTGAACTACAAAAGATATAAGGTTAATGTTGCTTAGGATCCACAGAAGATTCTGTATTTTGAATATTTTAATTGAAAACATATGAGAATTAAAATAAATAAATAATTCTTAGGTTTTGATTTTGTGTTTTAATATATATTTTTTTAAGTAGTGATCCGATTTTGTTTTCTATTTAAAAAAAATATTTTAACGAGTTTAAAATTTTGTTATTATAAATCTGTATAAACGCGGATCCTAATCTAGTATACATATACATTACAACTACGAACACGTGTTTAGGAAAAAAAAATAAAAAAAATAGGAACGTGTATTTTCTTGTAATGTGATCATGTGTGCCCCAATGAGAAAAATTTACGTGGCGCAATCTTTTCGATGATCCCATTTTTTCGCCTTTGGATTCTCTGACTACCAAGATAAAACGGTTTAAACTCTTGCAGCACCTCCAAACAGATGATAAGCATCGTTTTTTTTTTTTCGAACCTTAGATGATAAGCATCGTTCCAGGCATGTTTTTTTTTTTTAATAAATACATTGAAAGGAAATTCGCCGTTCGTAATCATTGAACAATAAAATAAGGTTTAACTTGTTACAAGAATTAGGAGAAAAAAATTATCAATTGAAAATCCCACCAACAGCCAAAGTATGAAAGAAAGAAAAAAACATTCGAAAATTATGGCAGCGAGAAACCTAATTAATAATAGAGATAATTACTCAGAATAACCTTAGAAAGTAGGGTATTGACTAGAGTAATATCCTGTCATAAGAATGTAACTACAATAACCTTAAAAAGTTCGATAAAGACATAACAAGCCTAAAATTTTATGAAATAACGAAATTGCCATTTTATAGATAAAAAAAAGTAAATGATTAATAGATTAAAAGTAAAATAAAGAAGAAAGGTAAAGAAAAAAAAAAATTAGGTTTGGCAAACGTAAAAAAGAAAAAAAACACTCGAGTCTTTCCCTTTTGCGACGGCGGCGGCGATTATAGATTTGGTCGAGATCGGCAAACTGTGTGTCCAGCGAGGGGTTCGGTTGATGGGGGGAGATCGGCGAAAAAGCGGGAGGTGGTATGATATCGGCGAAGAAGGTAAATCTTTCGGTCGATCGATATCCGACGAATCCGTTTACGACGGCGGATCGTTTCGAATAATTTTTCGGCGGGTTTGACGGGTCTTTCGCCGGAGTTGTCCTCATTTATTGGGGAGAGGCGGGTTGAGAAAGCTAACCCTAAAATTGTGAATTTTACAGATCTGTAAACGTTTTTGGGTGAGTATTGGTACGAAGTTTAGCGATGGAAGTCGTCCGACGGAGAAAAAAAGTGGGTGGTAAATCTCTGTTCCAGATTTGGTAAAATTTCAATTTTCCTTGATGGTAAAATGTCATTTGTGTAAGAGATGTTGTGGTAGACTTTGAGTATACGAGACTTTTATTTTGTGGTAGATTTGTTTTTGGTTATTGAGCTTTAAATCGTTGGTGGTAGGTTTGGCTTAATGTCAAATGTTTAAAGTATTGGTAGATATAGTTGATTAATGGTGGTAGATTTGTTTTGAAGGATACATATGTGTGAATGTAGTTTAATCGTTGAGGTTTTGAGAGATATATGAGGTTTGTATATTTTCTGTCTGCGATGGTATATGTATTGAGATATATGTATTTTTTTTTTTTTTTGCAGCATAAATGGCCTCTTCAAGCAGAGGAAAGGCTGATTACCCACAAAGGATGTTTCCGCCGGAAAAATCTCCTGTGCAAAAGAGGAGTTTAAACAATTATTGTCATTTGACGGATTTTGTGATGCTATTGGAGGCAGTTGGAGATGAGGTATACAACGATCTAATGCACGGTTCTCAGGTTGGAGTGATTTTGAAGCTTGCAAAGAAGCCTTATGTATGGGCTGCGAAGACGGTCCATAACTTCGTGACAAACCAATTGTATGTGGAAAGAAGTTACAAAATCTGGTCACTTATTGGTGGGCGTCCAATCAGGTTTTCGCTTCACGAGTTCAGTGATATTACCGGCCTCAATTGTCAACCTATAGTGGATGATGGGTGGGACATTGATCACACCGAGTTCTGGGCAGAGATTGGCGTTAATCCAGGGGTGGGGCCTAATTGGCATGAGTTAGTTGATGTTTTTCAAACTTGCAAAACATGGACATTTGAGAAGAAGAAGATGATGGCATTGCTTTTCGTATTGCACATAGGAATCTTTGGGATTAATCGGAATTGTCGAATCCCTTTGGAGTGCGCTAAAAGAGTGTTGGATGAAGCAGCTTTTGAGAGCTCTCCGTGGGGTCGACGCGGTTTTAAGGAGTTAATAACGTCTATAAAAATTGCATCATTGGGGAAACTTAGTTACACATTCCATAGATGTGTCCATGCCCTTCTCATTTGGGCATATGAGTCAGTCCCAATATTGGGAGAGAAATTTGGGAAGCGTCTAGACAATGCCCGTATATTTCCGTGTCCTCTACTACGATGGGGTTCGACAAGACATCGTTACAACCTCGACAAAGTTTTGGAGAAAGAAATAAGCACAACGCCTGATAAGAAGGTATGTTTCATTGCGTTCTGTGTTAGTAGATTTGTAGTTTTGTTATATTTGTTTGCGTTAGGTGATGGTAGATTTTATTGCGTTAGGTTGTGGTAGATTTGTCTGCGTTAGGTGGTATGGTGTGGTAGATTTGTTTGCATGCATGATAGATTTGTTTGCATTGGTAGATTTGTTTGCGCATTGGTAGACTTGTTTGCGTTTGTAGATTTGTTATGGAAAAGTTCTCTAACAAACTAACTCGTGCAGGTTAGGGTCAGGCATCTATTGGAGGTGCCGCGGGAGAAAATATATCCGATTTGGCCAGATGAACCTTCAAACCCAGATGTGGATCCGAAGCGTCATAACTTGATCACCGACATTCTCGATGGTCGTTTGGATGAAACCGCATGGGATGTGGGTGGTTCTAAAGGAAAGAATTCGCATAAGAAGGATAAGAAAGATAAGAATGAGAGTAAGGGGAGAGAGGAGAAGAAAGAGAAGAAGGAGACTAAGGAGAGAGAGGAGAAGAAAGAGAAGAAAGAGACAAAGGAGAAGAAATGCAAGAAGAAGAAAGAGAAGGAGGACGAGAAGGACAGTGAAGATGATTTCGTTGAAGACCCTACAAGGAAGAAGCGTAAGGTTGAAGTTGGCCCTGAGTCTTCAACGGACAAGAAGAAAGAAAAAAAAATGAAGGAGAAGGAGGTGGAAAGTACGAAGGATGTCTCTGATACTGAGATGTTATTGCCCGTAAGGGCGTATATGAAAAAGGTAAAAAAGACGAAACCGAAGGAGGAGGAGAATAGTGCGGTACTACAGGCAATTAAGCTATTGGTATCCAAAATTGACGCCATCGACGAGAGGGTCAATTTTCTTGTCGCGAAGGAGAACGTTGAGGTTCAGGGAGGTGCAAAAGTGAGGTTCGCAGGAAAAGCTGGAGATGCCGAATCCAATGCAAACGGAGCAGCGGTTAAGAAGGATCGGGTACGCAAGTCTCTCTTCTCTAAGTTACTTGACTAATCTATTTTGAAACTTCGGTGTGGTTTATTTACTCTTTAATTACGTGTTTCATAAAACTTTGTGATTTTCAAATTTAAAACGTGAATTTATGATCTAGTTTTTGTACTACGTTTGGCATATTTCATAGGGAATGTAGTATGTATTTATTTCCTCGGTTTATTGTGAATTTCAATGCGTTTGGCAATAAAGTTAAAAATTGATGTGGTAAATTTTATGAAAATCCATTTTTAGCTAGACTATTGAAAGAAACATTATAATAAAAAATAGGTTGACAAATTAATATAAATAAGGGAAAAGAGAAACATAATATGATTAAACGTACTAATTGGATAATGGTCCAGCAGTCGTGGACGGTTGAGATGCAGGATACGTCGGATCCGCAGTTTCCAATAGCAACGGCGGTTAGAACTCGAAAGTCGAAAGAGAAGACACTTCGTAAAGTGAAAGTAGAAGGTGCTGAGTTGAAAGTGAAACCAAAAACCGTGAGTGTGAAAAAGAAAGAAGTTATTTATGAACAAAAAGAGGTGCCGCTTAGAGCAGACCAAATTAAGATTTCACATTTGGTTGACGAACCGGACGAAGACAGGTTCCAAGCTTTCGATAAGCTAATGGCGCTCCCCACAGTCATTGACCAACAACCTCCGAGGACTCGAAGGGGGCGCGTCTTTGCAGCCACTCAATACACACCATTCGCCGGGAGTTCGACTGTGCAAAGAATGATGGGTGTTGTACCCGATGCGAAGGCTTCGTACAACCCATTTGAGGAGGTGGAACAGAGAAAATTGGATTGTTTGATGCAATACATAAAGCAAGAATTGTAAGTCGTTACAACTTTTAATTTCCCTATATTTTAAGTTTGTCTAACAAATGTAACATGACTAAGAGCTTGAAATTAATGCATAAATTAGGAAAAACCATTTCGACGAATTAATTCCAGGTGTTGAATTCTACCTCACGCTCATGACACCTAAAAAAATGTGACCTACTGACGAATATGGATGGTTGTCCGGCAAGGTAAACTCTGAGATTCATGTTTATGGTCCGTTTATAATAAAACTGCAAATGTTGTGGTAGATTAATTGTGGTAGTGGTCGATATATATTGATAGAATGTGTCGGTAGACTTATTGTTTTAATAGGAGACTTATTGTGTTTGGAACTAGTGTGTTGGTAGACTTATTGTGTTTGGAAAACTAGTGTGTTGGTAGACTTTTAGTGTTTAGAAGACTAGTGACTAGTGTGTTGGTAGACTTATTTTGGTTGTGGTAGACTTGGAAGTTGATATTAGCAGAATGCTCATCTCAGAAATGCCTAACCATGTTCTTTTTCGTGTTTCAGCATATGAGCTCTGGATTTGATATGCTCAGATCGAAGTCATATAAAGTTCCATCATCGTATCGGAACGGGCGGGTTGCATTCGTCGACCCCTTCTTCTCATATATATGGTGCAGAGATTACTCGACGAAGTATATACAGGACATGAATAATTGGATTTTCCCAGAATCATATATCAACACTGCAAAAGGGATTTTCAATGATTCGCCTTCTCCACCGAGGAAATGGGGTGAAGATGTTGATTTCTTGTACATCGCCCACAACATGGACAACAAACATTGAGTGGCGCTTGAGGTGGATTTTTGTAAGAGGAAGATTCGAGTGTTTGATTATGTCTGTTGGTTATACAATGACGCCTACATAGAAGATTCAGTTAAACCATACATGAAGTTGATTCCTCTCTTGATGAAGCAGATTGCACCTCCTGACAAACGGGCCAAAATGCGTGAGCAAAACTACAAGACTTACCGGGTGAAAACAGCTCCACCTAAGACACAAACTGGTGACTGTGGGGTGTATACTTTGAAGTATTGCGAGTGTTTAGCTCTTCAGCATGGTTGGGATGCGCTTACGGATAGTAACATGGCAGGTATTCGGCTAAAACTGGTAGCAGAGATATTGGACGAAGCAGATGAAGAATACAATTTTCAGAGGTCTGATCCTAACCCAAGAGGTGAATTGGATGATAGGTATCCATTTCAGACAGCTTCAACCAATTGATGATGTATCTTGTCAATGTAAAATATTTATGGTAGAATTCTACGTTCCTAATGATCATTTTGGTAGACTAACATGCAGGTTTTGTGGAAGATTTGACCGAACTTCTATGCCCGTGCTTTTGTGACGGTGGTAGACTTATATACGCCATCTGATGTCGTGATGGTGGTAGACTTATATGCCCCATCTGATGTTTTGTGGAAGATTTGACTGAACTTCTAGCGGTCCTCTTTTGTATGGTTCATAATGACATAGCTATTAAGAGCGGTCATATATTGACTCATATCCTATTACATATACTGAATTGTAAGAAAATTAAGCACGTTTTACAGAAGAAAAGGAGTTGTGAACCAGAATTCAAACAAAGTTTAGCATCGCGAGTAGCCCGAATAGTAAGAAAACTTAAGCATGTTTTACACAATGAAAGGACTTGTGAACCAGAATTCAAACCAAGTTAAGCATCACAAGTAGCTCGATTATGTCCATCTTCATGACACTGAGAACATTTGTGCTCTTTTCTAGGACGTTTTTTTGTCAGCGCCACTTCAAATGGTCCTTTAATACGCGTTTTCTTAGGCCTTCCAGGTGGGTTTCATAACTTGGGTGGGCGACACACTTTTGTGGCGACTTCATCAGGCAAAGGTAATGGCAATATCTCGTGGTAAAATTGTTTTGGAGTAGGCGTTGGACAAATAGGTGGTATGATAGTAGGGATGCGTAAGGCTGATCGTTGTAACCATATCGGGATTGCGACACTTCTTCCATGCTTCAGCCGCAGCAATGGCATGGACAGAAGGAATTTTATCCAAATCAAACCTGCGGCAAGTACACGTTTTCTCTAAAAGATTGACTACATGCAATGTTGTTGCAGACGTGACTTGCGTTACATGCTCATCTATCTCTTGTACTGCCAACTGCTTCACATCTTCAACTTTAACCTGTTGAGGACATAGAAAGAAGATCATTATAAATCTACCACACAAATTGTCTTAGCAAACAAAACAGCCTACCACGAGGTCATACCGCAAGCAAATTTTCCACTCCTGTTGTCAGAGATGTTTCCATAAGCTGAGCAATTTGGCGTCTTTTAGCAAACCACCTTGTTAAAAGCATCTTAATATCTTCCAATAGACGAACAATAGGCTTACTTCTACCACTTGAGAACACCTTATTCAGCGATTCTGCTATGTTGCTTGTTGTGAAGTTATATCTATCCCCTTCGAAATGAGAACGACTCCACGTAGACTCATCAGCTTTGTGCAAATAACTATGCAGTTGAGGATTCAAAGCTTGAATCTTCGCATAGTAGGCATTGAACTCTCCTTCTGTGTATGTTGTAGCAGCCTTTTTGACTAGGCGAAATGTTCCCCCCCCCTCTGAATTTTAACAAAATATTCTTGTACAAGTGATATGTGCAAATACCACGGTTTGCTAGTGGGTACACATTCCCTATGGCCTTTCCTATTGCTCTATGCCTATCCAAAATAATGGCTAGTCCTCGATCATCTGGAATGACACGATTAAGTTGTCTAAAGAACCATTCCCATGACTCTTCATTCTCAGTATCTACAACACCGAACGCTATCAGAAATATATTAAAATTTCCATCTTGGGTTGTTGCGAGTAGTAGTGTACCTCTGTATTTCGCATGCAAGAACGTCCCATCTACCACAACTACTTTCCTCATGTAGGGAAACCCGTGAATGCTTGCACCAAATGCAAGGAACATAAACTTGAACCGATCTTCAGCGTCAACATCAAGCTTTATAAGTGTCCCCGGATTAGCTTGCCGAATCGTGTATAAGTACGACGGTAGTTCTTCATACCTACTCTCTGCAGTGCCACCAACTAATGTTCGTGCATATCGTAGAGCCCGATGTGCCTTCCAGTAATCGACCTGTAAATAGGGAAGGAGAAAGTCAGTATTACATAAATCTAACAGTACCTGCTAAATAAATCTACCAAGTGGTACATAAATCTACCAGACCTTGTTACATAAATCTACCAACTGCTACATAAATCTACCAGTACTTGGTACATAAATATTCCGCAACGTGCTTCATAAATCTAGCTGTACTTGTTACATAAATCTACTAACTGCTACATAAATCTACCAGTACTTGTTACATAAATCTACCATTACTTGATACATAAATCTACCACAACGTGCTACATAAATCTACTGATCCCCTTACCTTTAATTCCGAATCGTTTAGTCAGAGCATCTGAGACATGGTTTGGCAATACAGTTTGTTCAACACCACCTACAAAGTCTTTATAGAGACGTCCTAGAATCTCGTAGGTTGCATGGCGGGTACGAAGTGATCTGACCGTAACCGAACATGTGTGGGTGTGAACATAAGACTTAATGTGGAGTGTAGAACCATCTCTTACGGTTGAAGCACGCACTCGCCATTTACATCCTGCAACCCAACACTTTACTGTCAACAATGTTGGGGTGTAATATCCGACGTCGTAGTCGAATTTTTGTGTAACGCTGAGAATTTGCAGCCGCATCATCAAATCTTCTTTTGTCTCATAAGTCTGGCCGACTGCTAAGTCTAGTGAACTAAGCTCAAGGTTCACAACTTCAGAGATAATTGGAAAAAATTTCTTTGCTGGTAAATTTTCTTCTTCATCTTCTTTATCTTCCTCACCTTCTTCATTTGCTTCATGATCTTCTTCGTCTCCTTCGTTTTCTTCAACCTCAAGATCACGAAGATCTTGTGCTGCTGAAGAACAGCCCTCGGGTAATTTTTTTCTTTAAGCTCAATGCACAGGCGAACCGGATTTTCTTTCAATTGATCGAAATACCCAGTCAACTTTATATTGTTTCCCACAAATACATGAGGTGTATCTTCTGGTAATCTTTGAATAAGTTGCTTCGACAACATATAACTCAACTGCACTTCTTGATATCGGCGATCGAAACCAAAATCTTCATACACCATATCAAGAAAATCAACATAAGACGTTTTTCCATCAACCCTCAAAATCCTACATCCCTTTTCCTTGTCCACCCCAAACATCCACCGTTGTTTCTGGAAACTCCAATGACCACAAACCAAAATTATTTGTTCCATCCCTATAATATGAAAAAATGAAATCTCGATAATGAATTTGAGAAGAAACTGTTAATTAACCTAAGCTCTAATAACGGATTTGGGAAGAAATTGAAGAAGGTCGAAAATGGATTTGAGAAGAAATTGATGAAGGAGAAAATGGATTTGAGAATAAAAGGATGAAGGTGACGGCAACCCTAAAGTGGAACAATGGATATGTGGTTAGCAATAATTGTTTTTTTTTTTTAATTATAGGATACACTAAAAAACAAAATAACAAAAACGCAAAACAACGTGCCTCTCGACATTTCCGCCGGCAAGCGAAGATCTACCTTTCGTCGGGCTCCCTTCTTCCGCCATCAACAGAGGAACTTAATTACTGTTTCGGATTCGTTTGCAAAGATTCAGTAAGTTATCCCTATCATTCATTCATTTTCATCTTCATCTTCATTTTAAGATCTAACTCGAAACTTTTCCAAAAAACTTCCAACTAAAGTCGATTTTCCGGCAAGAGTTGTCGTCGTTTGCAAAGTTTACGGTTACAGTTGGGGAAGATCATGATTTCCGTCCTTACACAACACTAATGATAGTAGATCGGGTATTGATAGTAGATTTTCCATCGGTTGTGGTAGATTTATAAACATACCAATGTGAGTTTTCTTCTGTAACAATTGGTCACTTATCTGTTTTATCAGCGGAAAATGGAAGAAAACACTGGTGTCCAACAAATAAAAGACCTACTAGTGCCGATTCTACAAAGGGTGGGACGATTTTCTGTGAAGGACGCATGTCGTGCAGCTTGTGCGTCAAAGCTACTGAACTCAACATTGAAGGACCCATCCGTAATGCAAGCGCTAAACCTATCTGACTTCATTGCTGACCCAAATTTAGTAGATGTTTATCCTCCGTTCTTCGAGTTGGCTATGTCATCTGCCAATCCTCAAGCGTTATACCTGCACGGGATGAGGACAATAACTATAGCCAAAGACGTTGGAAACTCTGTCAGCTTTTTCAACAAGGCTTTTAAAGCCGGGATAGACCAATCAACATTGATGGTCGCTATTTGCGCAACCGCATATGGCCAATATCCAAGAGCATTGGAGTTGTTGGACCGAGTTGTAGGCTGGAGATCACGCATGCTTTACATGGTGGAACTCGATGAAGAGGTTGCTAGCACCAAGAAGGCTATGCGCAGTGAATGTGGAGATTTGTTGCCAAGTACATTCGGCGCTGAAGATTTCCCTAAGTGCGGTTTCAAACACATATTAATGTGCTGTGAGAAGTGCTACCTTTTCGTTCAGTACTAACTACTTAGATTTGAATTCTGATGTTAGGTAGTTTCTAGCATAACTATGATCCAAGCAAGTACGACTAGTTTTCTTTCGTTTTGTGTAATGCAAGGGATATGGATCAATGGCTCTATTTCACAAAGTAGTTTATGTTGTACTCGGATTAAGATCCTATCATTTTCTGATGTAATTAAAATGGGTCTTAAAATGTTCAAATTTCAACATACGAATGTAATCCAATTTTAACATTCCATACGTATTCAACTAAGTACAACTCAATTAAAAGTCTACTATAACAGAAAATAAAGTCAAATATCTTCCACCAAGTACACTACTCAACTACAAGTCTACCTTAACATAGACACAAAGTCAAATATCTCCCGCCAAGTACAATTCAAATACAAGTCTACCATAACGGAAACACAATTACTCTACCAACGATGTTATTATAGTAATTAAAAAATTCAACAAATCTACTACCACATAGTACTGGTTAATCTACCACCAAATCTTGTTTTCCAGGTCAAAATATGAAAATCTACCAACAAAGAAATAAGTCTTCCACCAAAGTAAAATCAACTTCTCCAGAGTTTCGACCTAATAAGTCTGCCATTTCATTAAATATCTCTACCAAATAAACGTTAACTCTATCATCATAAGATATAAATCTACCATTCCGACAATAAATCTACCACGGATTACCTACATGGAAGACAGAAAAACATATATCTTCCATCGTTACATTTAAATCTACCATTCACAAAATAAGTCTATCGGTCTCTTACTAGTCTACCGCCACGTTATTATGGATCTACCTTAACAAGTCTACCAGTTTCAACGGTTCTCGTTCGTCCGTTGACCAACACTAATAAGTCTACCGTCACACGCGTTGCCTATGTGGCAACCCAAAAGTAATGGCAAAATCGTAAATACCATTTTTCTCAAGAAATCCTTTAAGGGCAATTTCGATACCCTAAATTAGTTTTGTAATAAAAAAACTTTTGAATCAAACTAGCGCAAAACCGATTTTCCAAGGCTACTATAGTTATCCACCTTTAATAATAAAAGAAGGTGGAGAGAATTTGGTGGCATGTGATCAGTTTAACGAAAATGGGTTTACGTGTTTGGATCAGTTTCTTACTCTGTGTACATGCACTATATACATGCTTCAAGCTTCCTACATAATAGCAACTACAAAGTTATTTAAGTGGGTCGCTCTATTAGTTATCGACAATAATTGCTCTATTTATATTTGGTTTTATCTTTTGTGTTTTGATTCCAGAATTTTTTCGGTAATCCGCTGGCTAGTGGCTTTTGATTCAGGATTTTACATATAAAATCGTCAGCTTTGTATCGGTTCTCAACTTGTAATCAAACTTCATCCTCTTATTATTCATCCAAGATGATACATAATGTCATAATGAAACATATGAACTATCAGATATCTGTTGGATTTGATCATCGACCTCTGAACTATAATATATCACTTCACTGACTTCAAGATAATTGATCAATTGTGCTAACAAAAAAAATATATATGTAATGAGTTGTACATTTGATGAAAATCGATCAATATCTTTTTTTTCTTTTTTTTTTTTCCAAAGGAATCGATCAATATTCTGCCATTCACTAACATATATCTTTTCCCAAACCACAAAGCAGTACAATATTTAGGAAACTAAAAAAGTTTGTATATGTTAGAATAAAAAAAGTTAGAATATTATTTCCTTTGTTTTAATAAATGTTGTTTAAAGTTCAAAAAAAAAATTGTTGCAAAAATCAGTGTTCTCAATATTACACGAAACATTAATTAACTTTTTTTATAACCATTTTACCCTTAATAAAAGTAATATTTTGCGCCACGGTTGTGAGTTACTGCGCTCTTGCGTCGTGAATGTTTCGAAGGTATGTCGTTAGTTACTGTTAAGAATGTGTCGGTGTTTTAGGTCGTGAATGTTTACCGTTGACGAGTGAATTTAGACACTGTAATTGCATCTTCGCGGTTCACTTAGCCGAATCAGATGGTGTTGACGAGTAAGGGGTCAAAGTTTTTGGAGAAGAAGGTGAATAGGTATAATCCTTTTCGTCAACTAGTAATTTTGTTGGATGGGTACTAAATTGACGAACATGGACGACCATTTTTGTACGTGTGTGGTGTTGAGAACTTGATGGGACATGGACGACTATTTATGTACGTTAGTGGTATTATGTAGTGTTTAAGTTTGGAAAAGGTGGGACATGGACGACCTCGAAGATCAAGAAATTCGCAGGAGACATAGTTTCCAACCCAATCTAGTGATGTATTAATCTTGCATGGTCGTGGATACGGGTTTGCATGTGAACGCAGTGGTGTGGACACGTTTGTGAAAATCAAGACATGTTTATTTCTTTCTTAGTTGTCCATCCATTTAGTATTGAACAACTAATCAATATAAGATGGACGACTTTTGCAGACTATAAATGATATAAGATTGGAATCCACCAAACTTATGTTCACGAGATGATCGAGAGTTTACAAGCTTTGTTGCAGAAGATGGTCGTTGGTAGAGATGGAGATGAAAGTGATTGACTCGCTGAATCGATGGGGTTGTTGAATGAATCCCCACTCAACCACAAATAGAATAGCTTGAATCTCATAAGCTAGTCTACACGCAAACCTAGTCTCAAGGAATCGCACACAAGAGACATAGATTCAAACATTTACTAAGTGTAAAAATCCATCGAACTTAGATAAACAAACAAGCCTAAGCTTTAGAGAGAAATCTCTTTTATATTTCCAAAATTTTTAATGTATCTTTTACAAATGAGAATACATGAGTTTTTACACCTCTTACAAGAGATCTTTACAATAAATTACATTTAAAAGAAATTATATACATTTAAACAAGAAATTATTTACAAATGAGAATACATGAGTTTTTACACCTCTTACAAGCTTAATTGCCAAATTTTATTGATACAATATCAAAAACTATAAAATCAAAGATGTTCAATATGTGGATTTATTATCAAAATATCATGCTCATAACTTCACAAAGTCAAAGATCCTCATTCAATGTCTCAATCTATACTACATATAACAATAGTAAAAAATACTAACTTGGCAAAGTAAATAAGTAAATGGTTGAACTTTGAACACATAATAAACTTGAAAACCAAATTTCAAGTAAACCAATAGCAGTATTGCAGAAAAAAATTGAAAGAAGAGAGGAATTACAAGAACTCATAAGAATAAAGTACTTAATTCTCTTAAAAATGCAGAAACAATACAATGAATAGCAAAGTTACTAGTTCATTTAATAGAAATGATATTGATCTTCTAAGATTCTTCAATCACCAATAGAGCCACAATCGAACTTGCCCCCTCCAACTCAATTCGTCTTCATCGCAAAACTAATGGGCGCCTAGGCAAAGATTTGAGATATGATTTTGTCAAAACCAGACAGTGGACGGTGGTTGAGAAAACAATGAAGGGAGCATATATCTATATGCTCTAAAAATGAATTGTGTGTAGCAGAAAGTGTGGATGCCAAATTAAGGATCATAAATGTACAAGTTAAATGGACAAGCAAAAAAGGATGCCTTAAGTAGAGTATATATCAACGGGAACACCTCGAAATGGAAAGTGTTATATCATGGTTTTTACCGGGTTTTGACCATGATATAAGTCTTATTTATGGAGTCTTTTGGTCTTTTTAGAGTCCTATTAGAGTCTTTGCAGGTTCAAGTACGTTTGGAGCATAATTGGAGATTTTGAAACATTTTGGAGCATTGTGGAAGAAGCTGCTGAAAACATGAAGTCGAAATGGAGTCGGATGAACAGTGTCGATCGACACTGTTCATGGTGTCGATCGACACCAAATATTTTCAGAAACTGGACGCGACTTTTACAAGATTGAAGAAAAGGAAATTTCCCAAAAAGTTTTCCTTATTTGCAAAAGTGCCCAATTCGTGTTTTGGACCTTATATATAGTTTTCAAAGTCATTGTTTAGGCATAATCTCATACTTTAAGAATCATAGAAGTTTAAGGTTTTTGGAGAGAAAAATCAGACTCCTTTATTTCTTATATTGATTTCTTTTATGTTTTCTATTCAAATAATGATTTTTGTTTCATTGATCATGTATGAGTAGTTTGCTTGTTAGGTTTAGGATTTTTCAAAGATGATTGATGAATTGTTAGGTTGAATTGAATTGTTAGGATAAAATCATTAGAGTTCTTCATCTGGATTTGTGTTTAATGCTTATTCTACCTTCGCGACCTAGAATATGATCTTAGGTTGATTAATAGATGCGAGAGTATTATTAATTGCCTGAACTAATGTTAGATGAGCAAAATACCTATTCGCAAAGAGATTTGGTTTAGGGATTTTGTGAACAATCGAACCTGATATTAATGCTTGTCTGAATTGTTTGAATTTGCAAAGAGATTTGGAATTCTAGGGTTTAGACATAGATAATCTTTGCAGCGAGAGTTGGTTGATTTTACATTAGTGTTTCGAGTTCTAGGACAGTTCTTAATAAATTTCTAACATTCTGCCTAGATATTAATGCTTCTCTGAATTGTTTGAATTTGCAAAGAGATTTGGAATTCTAGGGTTTAGACATAGATAATCTTCGCAGCGAGAGTTGGTTGATTTTACATTAGTGTTTCGAGTTCTAGAACAGTTCTTAATAAATTCCTAACATTATGTCTAGACCTGCAATTTGGATCACCTGAGAATTTCCCTGGACCTAGCGTTTCGTTTCATGAATTTACACAAGTTTTAATTGCCTTCTGTCTTTTAGTTTCACATTCTCACTTAGCTTAATTCAAACTTAGAAATCTGCTGTGTCATTAACTCTTTCCCTGTGGATTTGATCCCTAAGTACTGCGACTGATCTCTTAATTTGAGAGAGTAGCTCTATGTAAATTTGAGAGCATATCAAATTTTGGCGCCGTTGCGGGGGAAGGATATTAGTTGCCTACGGATTTTTAGTATTAGAATTTTGTCTAGGTTTTTATTTTTGTTTTTGGCTACTAACGTTTTTAGTTCCTTATTTTTGGTTTCAGGTGCATGCTTAATCGCAGTACAAAAGCAACAAGGAAAATGAGATAATCAATCTCAACCAGAAACTCGGCTGTCTAGAACGAACGAACCAAAAATCTGCAAGAGCGTCGATCGACACCAACACTAGCATCGATCGACACCCTTCGCAGACAAAGATGGCGGAGCCTGTGATTTTGATACGAGATGAAGCTGGTAATCTGTTCGATGCGGAAGGGCACATGAGGAACAACCAAGGCCAGAAAATAGATGAGAACGGGGGCCAGATGGCGTCGATCGACACCAACTGGGTGCCGATCGAAACCAAGCATTGCAAGTAGCTGGACGTGGAAGAACATTGGGTGATTACAACAGATCTGATCAGTTCTATGATAATAGAGCTGCGATTCGTCCTCCTGCTTTCCAGAGGAATGACTTCAAGCTGAAGCCTGCTTACTACACTCTAGTTGCTCAGCATCCCTTTCATGGTCTTCCTAATGAGCACCTCATGGACCACATTGAGAGATTTGAAGACTTGGCATCAAGCATTAAGGCCAATGGAGTGTCCAATGATTATCTCTTCTGCAAGCTTTTCCCTTACTCATTTACCGGAGATTCTGCTTATTGGCTGAAGCTGTTGGATCCAGGATCATTGACTACCTGGGAAGACACAAAGAATGCATTCCTGTGCAATTTCTTTGATGATGCAAGATCTGAAGAGTTGAGGATGAAGATCACTACATTCTCTCAAGGACCAACTGAAGCATTCAAGGCTGCTTGGGTGAGATTCAAGGCTTATCAAAGAGACTCTCCACATCATGGTTTCAGCGAGCCACAACTACTAGGAATCTTCTACCGAGGGATCGATTGGAGGTACCAGATGGCTTTAGACGCTGCAAGCAATGACAACTTCAACACCAGATATCCAGATGATGCGATGGTGCTTATAGAGAATTTGGCGTCTTGCAACATCACCAAGAATGCAGACTTTGAGAGAAAGAAGCGAGTTGGAAACATGGATGGAAGTTAAATTGTTGAGGTGAATGCTAATGGGAAAAAAGCAAGTCCAGTATGCTGCAGAGATGGAGACTTTTGAGCCCGAGGAAGAAGAGGTTAACTACATCAATGGAGCTGGTTTTCAAGGTCAAAGATTTGGCAATCAACAAGGCTATGGTTCTTCTTACCAAAAGCCTTTTCAGAGCAACAACTTCACAAGAATTTATGGTTCTTCTTCTTACCGTCAACCTCCTGCTCAAGACAATGAGTTGAAGTCCATGGTTGAACAGCTCTTGGTGGGTCAACAGAAGATGATTGTTGATTTCAATGGGAAGATTGATGCCTTGTACACTGATCTGAATGGGAAAATTGAGTCTCTAGGTACTAATGTAAAGCAATTGGATGTTCAAGTGGCTCAAATTGCGAGAGCTTTGAAGAGACAAGAGGGATACCTTCCTGCAAAGACGGACGTGAATCCGAGACACCATGTGAATGCCATCACGATTCAGAGTGGACGAAGCCTTCAAACGGAGCTGAAAAAGAGTTTGAGTGCTGAAGAAATCGAAGAGCTAGATGGAGAACACGATGCTGCAGTTGTAGAACATGTGTCGATCGACACCACTACTGAGTGTTGATCGACACCAGTAGGAAATCCCAATTTTTTAAGCTCTGAAGGACTGAAATCGAGCTCGATCGACACAACATCCTCGACACAAAATGTCAGTGTCGATTCGACACCACTCCCAGACGTCACGTGAAGCTTCACAAGTTGCAGGGGAAAGAGTTGGTAACTAGCTTTTTAGCAGGTTAAACAAAACCTAAAGCTTGTCTATGTCATTGTAATACTTCAGGTCATTAGCTTTTTAGCAGGTTAAACAAAACCTAAAGCTTGTCTATGTCATTGTAATACTTCAGGTCATCAATCCAAACCAGGGTGTGAAATGTATTAAGAATACAAAAGCAAAGTAAAGTTAAGTCATTTTCGGGTAAAATGGAGGAGAAAATCAAAATAAACTACTTTCAACTACTAAATAATTACGAAAACTATTTTAAAATCCCTACTGGGATGTCAACTAACTTGTAAACTACTTCTAGGAATTTTAAATGCAAAACTACTGATTTATAAAATTCGAAAACTAAAAGCAGATAAATAAGGCTATTTTTAGCAAAATGAAAAGAGCAAACTTTAAATCTAAAAGAGAAAGCTTTTAAAACTACTTTTATGAAAAATAACAGATTCAAGAATGAGGTTCATGCTTAGGGAAGATAAAGGTTCGATCTTGGTTTATAAAAAGTAAATCTACACATTTCTAAATGTGCTATCCTTAGGCCTTAAGAAGCTTGGGTCTAGATTTATCCATGTTGTGTGGTATAAATCCCTTCTTCATCCTTTCCTCCTAACCCATGATGTTTGGTGGAAAGAAAGGATGAAAAGCATAAAGCAAAGATCTTAAATATTGGCCTTACTAACCCCCCTCACATCCATGGTGTATGGGAAGGGAAAGATTAGTATCTTGGATTTGGTTTTAGGGGATTTCCTAAGTCTTTTTGAGATAAGGAAATCCCATGAATCAAAGAGATCTTTCTCAAGAGTCTCTAGGCTTTAAGCCATCCAAATCCAAGAAGAGAATTAGATGAAGAGCAAGAAAATACCAAGATT